>CM033476.1:228231898-228631801 GCA_019447015.1 Hymenochirus boettgeri | reverse complement strand
GCAGAGTTAGATAGATAGATAGCAGAGTTAGTTAGATAGATAGATAGATAGATAGATAAAGTAGATAGATAAGAGTAGATAGATAGATAGATAGCATAGCTAGATAGATAGATAGCTAGAGATAGATAGCGTTAGATAGACAGATAGATAGATAGATAGCAGTTAGATAGATAGATAGATAGCAGATAGATAGATAGATAGATAGATAGATAGAAATAGATAGATAGATTAGATAGATAGCGAGTTAGATAGATAGATAGATAGCAGAGTTAGATAGATAGATAGATAGCAGAGGTAGATAGAGAGATAGATTGCAGAGTTAGAGTGATTTTGATAGATAGATAGATAGCCAGAGTTAGATAGATAGATAGATAGATAGCAGAGTTAGATAGATAGATAGATAGATAGATAGGATAGATTGCAGAGTTAGATAGATAGATAGATAGATAGAAGAGTCAGAGTTAGATAGATAGAAGATAGCAGAGTTAGATAGATAGCAAAGATAGATAGATAGATAGCAGAGTTGTTAGAATGATGATGATAGATAGATAGATAGCAGAGTTAGTAGATAGCAGAGTTAGATAGATAGCAGAGTGTAGATAGATGATAGAGGATAGATAGCAGAGTTAGATAGATGGATAGATAGCAGAGTTAGATAGATAGATGTTAAGATAGCAGAGAATAGACAGATAATAGATAGTATGATAGATAGATATGATAGATGATAGATAGCAGAGTTAGATAGATAGATTAGATAGATAGATAGCAGAGTAGATAGATAGATAGATAGCAGAGTTAGATAGATAGATAGCAGATTGAAGATAGATAGATAGCAGAGTTAGATAGATAGATAGCAGAGTTAGATAGATAGATAGATTAGATAGCAGAGTTAGATAGATAGATAGATAGCAGAGTTAGATAGATAGATAGATAGATAGCAGAGATTAGATAGATAGATAGATAGATAGCAGAGTTAGATAGATAGATAGTTAGATAGCAGAGTTAGATAGATAGATAGATAGATAGATAGATAGATAGTACATAGATAGATAGCAGAGATAGATAGATAGTATATAGATAGATAGCAGAGTTAGATAGATAGATAGCAGAGTTAGATAGATAGATAGAAGCAAGAGATAGATAGATAGATAGCAGAGCTAGATAGATAGATAGATAGCAGAGTTAGATAGATAGATAGTTAGATAGCAGAGATAGATAGATAGATAGCAGAGTTAGATAGATAGATAGATAGCAGAGTTAGATAGCAGAGTTAGATAGATAGATAGATAGCAGAGATAGATAGCAGAGATAGATAGCAGAGATAGATAGATAGCAAAGATAGATAGCAAAGATAGATAGCAAAGATAGATAGCAAAGATAGATAGATAGCAAAGATAGAAGATAGCAAAGTAGATAGATAGATAGCAAAGAGATAGATAGATAGATAGATAGCAAAGTTAGATAGAAAGATAGATAGATGATAGATAGATGGATAGATAGATAGACAGACAGACAAGACAGAGCTGATATATATAGATATATTGACGGACAGGCAGGCAATCAAGCTGATAGAGTAGATAGATAGATAGATAGATAGATAGATAGCAAAGATAGATAGATAGATAGCAAAGTAAGATAGATAGATAGATAGCAAAGTTGATAGATCGATCGATAGCAAAGTTAGATAGATCGATCGAGCAAAGTTAGATAGATGATCGATAGCAAGTTAGATAGATAGATAGAAAGTTAGATAGATAGAAGAGTAGTAGCAAAGTTAGATAGAAAGATAGATAGATGATAGATAGATGGATAGATAGATAGACGTGTATAAAGACGATAGATAGAATAAAAGTGTATAAAGCCCCTCCCACTTCTTGACAAGCCACATCCTACTTCCGGACAAAGCACCACCCACTTTCAATTATAAAACCACACCCCTTCCGGTGGCGAGGGGGGGCGGCATTTGGAATTTGTTGTCAGGTGGCAAAAAGTCTAGAGACGGCCCTGGGTATTATCATAATTATTATCATAATTTATTTTGCACAAATCACTTTACGGATAGATATGGATTCATTCAGTATATATCACTTGTAATTTTAAGATAGAAGAGTGGATATCGTTTTTATATTTCTTACATGTCGCAATAAAAATGTTATCAGTTGAATCAGTGTGTGTGTCTCCTCCAATTTTGATAAGAGATGCAAGGTGTCAGCAAACTTAAAGCAGCAAAGGTATGCTCTGGAGGGTCCTAGGAAAAAAAAAAAAAAAAAAGCCATTAGTTTTTTGAAAGCTGCAGCTTCCAACTAAACTAACGTGTTTTACGGCATACTTATCCTTTAAAGTTATAAAATAGGTCATTTTTAGGAAGAGCTCCCCTGCGCATACGAGAGTCCTCAAGGAGGAGTAGAAAACTAGCAGGCACCAGATTACAGTATATACTATATAACTGAGGTTTTTATACATTAAAATTAGGGCATGTCCACCCGAAATTTAACTTTGTATATGTGGTAGGGCATGCTCCCCCAGCCCCAACCGCATTAATATAATTGTTAGAAAGTCCCCCGATTCTTACTTACCTGCCCTCTCTCCTCCGCTGCAGTGTTCAGGCCCTCTTCTTGCATGGAATTGAAAGCAGGGGGCGGGACCGGCAGCCGCGTCCGTGATTGGCTGAGAGGCAGGGAGGGCTGCACTGAGCATGCCTCAACCTTGATGAGGTTGAGAAAGTCTCAGGCACAGCATGAGTCACACACTGCTTCTACACAGCAGTTTCCTGGACTTTGGGGGGCACAGCAGGGGAACTATTTTGAGCAGGAATGTAAGGTAAGGATTGTTTTTTTAAACTACTTGATGTGGCCAGTAAGGGGTTTAAATTTTAGTTTTGGGGGTGGACATGCCCTTTAAGCAAAAAAAAATCTGACCTGGTTTATACTGTGGTAACGGTTTTTCGGGGGCAGCAGGCTGTAGCAGACTCCAGTGGCGAAGGTGGGAGAGCAGTACAGAGCAGTCAGCAGACGTGGGCATGTAAGTTACGCACGGCCCGCACGTCCTCGGCCATCAGCAGATGTAGCATCTCCATGGTGGATCAGGAATAAACGCTTTACCTGACCCTGTCAGCCCTCTGCCCTACCATACCGGAGCAAGTCAGAAATCCATTTTACTCTTGTTGTGTATGGGGGGTTTAGGGGCTTATCAGTCTGTGCAGTGGGTGGGTGAGGAGGCATTGTGGATAAATAAATACACGATTATTTATTATGGGGGTTCCAAATAGATTGCTCTGTGGGAGCATTAATGTTGAGCCTTGCTACTCCAGCTGTTAAAAACAACTCCCAGCAAGCAAAGCATGCTGGGAGTTGTAATTTGCAAACATCTGAAGTCATGGAATTGTTGGTTATTGGATTCTGGTATTATTACTCACTTTAACTACCGTAATTATGGATTTGTGGTGTTCATATTTTCTACTAGGTTTATACTCGAGTCAATCACTTTTACTTGTTTTTGTTTTTTTGGGGTAAAAATAGGTACCTCATTTATACTCTGGTCAGTTTATACTCGAGTATATACGGTACACAAAGACAGCTCTATGCTTCACTTTTCTGGACTTTGAACAGGCCCTGCAGGACAACCAAAAGAGCAGAGGTAAAAGGTAAGGATTTTTAACACTACACATTAGGGCCAGCGGTGGGGGCAAATTTTAGATTTGGGCGTGGCATATATTGATCGATAAATTACTAACAAAGTCCATATTTGGAAATTCACATACTCCATCGGGCACCCTATTTCTGTATAGAGATCATCCAGATGACTACATATACTGCAGTAGGGTTGTTACCATAGTTGCCAATAGACGTATGATCCGGCAATCCAGATCTGATGAATATGTGTAGCCATGGATAGGATAGCTGAATTTTTTTTTCATTGGTCCGCTTGCCTTCTGTTTAATTGACTGTTCAATATCGACAACCGTGAATGGCCATCTTAGTAAGCAGAATTAAACCAATTAATAACGCATCTATTGCTTTGCAAGATCAGAAGAGCAGTGAGAGGAAAATTTAGGTAGTTACAGACCAATAAAATTAAGAACAAAACAAATACGCTTCTACATGTGTTTATTTCTGTTACTTTAAAGGTTCAAGCATGGCTGAGCAGGAACAATTAATCTCTGTTGACTATGAAGTGTTTGGAAAGGTGCAAGGTGTTTTTCTTCGCAAGTACACTCAGGTATTGTAGTTTTTGAGGTCTAGTGCTATATTTTGTCTTTGGGTTTAGGGACACTTAACTGATAAACCCAACATTTAAAAAAAAAAAAAATGAATTTGCAATGATAAAGTTATCAGCATAATCCCTTGACCATCTTTGTATATATTCATGAAAGTTTATTTTATGTATTATGAGATATTTTGACTTTGTTTTGCTAATCAAAGAAAATATTGAACATTAAAAAAGAAGAATTTCCAGACCCACCTCCTGCTCTTACCTTACAGCTGAGTTAGGTCACTACAAAGATGGTCAATGGCTAAACATAATTACATTCTGAGCTATTTAGATGAATGTGGCATGAAGTTAATATTTTTTAATCTTGCTTGAAGCTGACATTTCATAAATATCTTATTAATCTCTGAATGCTTTGTGTACAAATTATTTTCTGAAATGACTTTCCCATTTTTCTATAGTGTGATCAGTCCTGAACATTTTGGTCACACCTTCTTTTATCATAGATATCTTGAAATGTAATACCGGTAAGTTAAATTGGAAGCAGCAGTTTTAAAAAACCTTCTATCCCCCCTTTTTTTCCCCCTAGGTCAATCTTGAGCCTACCTTTGCTGATGTAAAGTTGCTGACATCATGGATGTGCAGTGTAGACTGTTTAGCTCCTCCCCTCTGAGACTTGCTGGATCTCCTTCTTCTTAAGCCTCCAAAAGGAGTGATCGGTTGGGGCATGCGCACGGTGCGTGACGTTGGCGTGTGCACGGATACGTGTGCTTGACGTCAACGTGCCGTGCTTGTAAAAGCGGCATGGTGGCGACACATGCGTCCGTGCACACACTGCCGTGAGTGCGCCGCACATCTAAGATGTCAGCAACTTTACTACAGTAAAAGGTAGGCTCTGGAGGGACCTAGAAAAAAAAGGGGGGAAGAGTTTTAGTGCTGTTGCTTCCAATTTAACTTAACTTGCTTTTACAGTGTACTTATCCTTTAATCAGCGGTTAGGTAAATACCCAGGAGTGAGGACGTAACGATTTAGGTCCTAACCCTGGGTACTATGCAGCTATGGAATGGGGAAAATGTGAGAATAATTGTCCTTTAACTTACACTAGTAAGACATTAGATATATTTGTGTCTAAAATACTATACTTAAAGGGTCACTATACTCATTCAAACAAACTTTCATTATCTGAAACTAAAGTTTGAAGAAAGAAGTAAATTGGTGGTACTCACATATTTATCTGTGCTTGTCATTAAATTATAATGTTAGTGAGTGCTACTAATTCCCCCCACCCTCTCTTACGCACTGCCTTCTTGTAGTGTCTAAAACACTTATACACTTTCATAGCCCCAACCATCCTGTTTTTTGGCAGGACTGTCCCGTTTTCGGGTATTTTCCCGTCCCGTCACCCCCTCTGTGTTCCCCATTGTTCTGGTGTCTGGTAAGTTTTTTAAGCTGAAAACCGGGAAGTAAAAGAAGAAGGCTTTAGGACCCTGCAGTTAGAGACTCTTATAGTCCTGCCTGCTGGGGGCGGGGGCTATTTGTACAGACTGGAGATGCTCAGGGATTCAGTATGGATAGAGAGACCGCAAGCACCAAAGGTGCCTGTTACACTGCAAGTTCATCTGGCTCTCTTCCCTTACAGGGCCAGGGTCAGTGAGGGGTGTCTATTACTGCTGGTTAGGTACACAGATACACATAATGTGCACATAGCTGTTGAAGACTATGTGTGCAGTGGTGTCAGTATATCAGTACATGTGTGTGTCCTGTGTCAGTATATCAGTATCAGGCATGTGTGTCCTTATATAAGTTTGTGTGTGTCGTTTGTAGTGTGTGTGTCAGTATATCTCCATGTATGTGTAGTGTGTGTCAGTATATCAGTACATGTGTGTAGTGTGTGTGGGTTCATATATCAGTGTGTGTCAGTTATATCAGTGCATATAGTGTCATTGTGTAAGTCGGTGTGTGGTTTCTCCGTAAGTCAGTCAGCGCATGGAAGTGTTGTGTCCATGTATGTGTGTATCTGTATGTCAGTGCATGTTTGTGTGTCATATGTGTGGGTAAGCGTATGTGTGTGTCCTCTTTTTCATGGGGTTTATCTTTAAACTGGGCGTAACCTATGTAAAGTGGGTGCGGTCAAAATTTGCTGCGGGCGCTAAATTTAAATTAAAAAATTTAGCGCCCGCAACTCACCCCCTTTTGATGTCCCTTTTGAGATTTTCAAATGTTGGGAGGTATGCACTTTATAAATTCTGCTGTGTCGTTGGGATGCATGTGTGTTTGTATGCATGTGTATCTGACTATACATGTGTGTGCCTATATGCATGGATTATGCATATTTTGGCAGGGTGGGATGTTCTGGACTCAGATTTCAAATCTGAAAAAGTTTTAGTAGTGGGATCTTGCTGTTATCTTAAGGTGCAAATTTGAAAATGGTGAAATGGGTATAGATACTCTTTTCACCATACCTTCTGATGTTTCCCATCTGGCCCATTAATTTTGAGATTGCAAGTCGATACAAACAAGAACGGGTGAGCTCATGTGTAAAAGCAAATTTGGTACGTACTAAAATAGAGATGCTACTACTGTATCACAAATGTCTGCTTGGTTTTATATCGCAACAAGTAAAGGCTATGTTTTATTACTATTATTGTGGCGCTTACAGTTGCAATAATATACATGAGGAAAAACATACATGTTACATAGAAGGGTAGTGCAAATAAAGTGCAAAGTTTGGTCCAGTAGCAGTCAGTGTGGTAAGTTAGAGCATTACCATGGTACAATAGGAAAGAGGGCTCAACCCAAAAGAGCTTATAGTCTAGAGGATGATGGGGATGAAACAAAAGGTGTGAAACACATCTGTAGCTGTAACTAGGTTGTTAGTGGAGTATAACTAGCGGGTATGCGAATGGTCTGTAAGAGGGGTAGAGAGTACCTCGTTATCAGCCATTTGTGATGCATTTGTAATATCTCCTCAATATTTATATGTACTTATATCTCCGAACCTTCTTCCAGCTCCGAGAGTTTCAGTAACTCTGAAAAACCTTTGTAAAAAATCCACCCTTTCTTTGAAAGCAAAGCATATTCCATTGTCACTGCATGGCTAATGGATACAGCATTATGATGCTCTGTGCTCTCATACTCTCCCTGCAGCTGACACACAGCTGCAGGCAGGGTGTTCCAGCCAACAACGCCTCTAAAGAAATAAATTCCAAAGTATCCCCCTCCTTCCACACACAAAAACACTCACAAATTCAACCAGCTGATCTTATCATTTCATTCAAGCCGTAAACAGCTGCTAGAGCTGCTAGCCTTTTCCCATAGCAAGGTAGCATCCTTTTAGAATAACCCAAATCATAAATGAAAGCAATTGGATGTAGCTCACAACTTGGAAAAAATTTCCATGCACATGCTCCCCTACTCTATCTGTGCTAAGGACCCTACAGATCCCTTCAAGCTGCATCATCTTTTAGCAATAAAAAACATCTCGTATTGTAGCTGCTCCCCCCCCCCAACCCTAACCGCTAGGTTTATAAGTTTAAAGGGTATCTCCACTGAGGAAAAAGCATTTTTTTAATTTTTTTTTGGTTTATTTTAAAGTACACCATCCCCCAACCCTCCCCCTAACTTTTTTCCCAGAATTCCCTTTCGTTTGATTGCAGCAGCATGGGAAAGTTGTGCAGGTTCTGGGGTGTGTCTTCCTCTGTGCTGAGAGTGCTGTAACTCAATGTGCATCATCATGGGAGCAGACATACACCACTTGGCTGCAGTAAGAAAATCCTTTCCTCCCTGACTCTCTAAGTTCATTTTACAGCTAATCATGCAGAGAGGAGACGGGAGGAAAAGTTTAAAACCCTCTTCCCAAACTACTGTAACAAAGGCAGGGGGACTTGCGTTGTTTTTAATAAAGATTTTTGTGTCTAACTCTGATCAATGATTGATTTCATAGGGGAGCTGGGAATATGAGGCAATCTGGTATGGGTGGGAGAGAGAAAAAGATAGTACCTGATTACTCCTCCGTTAATTAGTGAGGTCAGCAAGCTGCTGTGATGGTCATGTGATTATTCATCCATTAAGCAGTTGAAACCAGTAGCTTTAAGAAGCGTGCGTGTGTGTGTGCGCGTGTGCGAATCGACCAACCAGTCAGATCACACAGACAGCAGTCCGACGGATCCTCTCATGTTCGCGCATGCACTAAAGGAAACGCGCGTTGGACATTTCCCAGACAGGCAGTCACTGAAAGTGGTGTTCTGGGGGAAACTCATTGGATTTCTTCTAAACTACTGCTCCAAGACACAAGGATACTGCAGGTACATATCCACTACACATATCATCCTTACAATCCAGGGGACTTTTATCAGTGGAGATACCTTTTAAAAAAAGCCCAGATTAGACTTACCCAACCTCCATCCTTCGGCTCTCTCCTTAACCAGCAGCCACATCTGTAATGGCTGTCTCTCACGGATGCGGCTGCTGGCCAGCCCCTATTGCTACTTCCAGGTACAGAAGCGCAATATAGGGAGAGAGAGAGCCAGGGAACAAAGGCGTGGGTAAGTCAATTTCTGTCTTTTTTTTTTACTCTCTAAACACTGGTGGTTAGGGTTGGGGAGAGCTACACTACAGAAAAAGTTTATTTTGGAGGTAGGAAATACCCTTTAAGGAATTCAACTTTTTGAATTTATACTGAATGGACACTAATGAGTTTAATAGTTAGGTACTCTATGCTTGAGAAAGATCCAATTTGAACCAAAACATGTAGCTTTTGGAATAAATTTGTTTGCAGTTTAATCTACTATGTGCTCCATTTTTTTCTATTTTTTTACCAAGACTTTAAAGGGCATATTCACCCCCAAAAACTATAATTAAAACCACTACTGGCCCCACTGTGTAGTGTAATAAAATCTTTACCTACATCCCTGCTCAAAATGGTTCTCCTGTAATCCCCCCCCCCCCCAAAAGTCCAAAAAAAGTGGCCACCAGGAAGCTAGCAGAGTCCATATAGGACTCTGCCTCCTGTCTCCCCTCCGGGGAGAAGTTTGGCATGCGCACTGCAACCCCCCCCTCCGTCCCTCTCCCTCCTTTTGCGATCCTTTCCTCTAGCTCCAAACCCTTTTATATTATAGTGTTTGTTTCCCCAGCCCCAACCGCTCTAATGTGCCAGAATGGCCCCCTATTGTTACTTACCTTGCCTCTCTGGTTCGCCATTGTGAACTGCCGGCAGCCACGTCCATGATTGGCTGCCTATCAGCCAATCACAGACGCAGCTGCCGGTCCGGCCCCCTGCTTGCAGTTCCGTGCAAACAGAGGGCCGGGCAATGGGGGAAGGAGAGAGACAAGGTAAGTAACTATCGGGCACTTTTGGCATTAACATTATAGAGCGGTTGGGGCTGGGGAAACAAACACTATAATATATTAAAGGGAGGACATACCCTTTAAAGTGTTAGATCTAGTACCATTACAAAAAATGATTTGGCAAATCTCGTCTGATTTGTTAAACATTTGTCATTTGTATGGATAGGTCAAAAACTGACAAGTTACCACCATCATCATTGCAACCTAGGGTCAGAGCAGAAAATTCCCTAGGAACGCTATTGATTCCCCTAGTATAGGAAGCCGATAACATGTGGGCAGACTAAGCAGTGTACATTACCATCCATCTGTTATAGCCACAGTATATAACAGATTTGAAAGCAAATATTTTTGTAAACAAATTCAACAGTAAAGCAATCCTGCTTGCGTTGTGGAGGCAGGATAATGAGCTTATGTTAAGAATGAGCTTTTTAATGAAAATTGTTTATTCATCTTATCGTTTTATTATTTTCTGTTCAGGCAGAGGGTAAACGACTTGGTCTTGTAGGCTGGGTGAAGAAAACAGAAACAGGAACAGTGACAGGGCAGTTGCAAGGATTGATGGAAAAGTACGGGAGATGCAAGTCTGGCTGGAAAAAAAAGGAAGTCCCAAGTCCAAGATTTAAAGGTGCAGTTCCAAAATGAGAGGAATATCCTGCACCTGGACCACAGCAGTTTTAACATTTGTAAATAAGACTGTGGAAATCAAGGGTCTATAGCCATTTTTTGACTTAGATTAGGGATATTGTGACTCCATTTATTCTCAGTTTGTCAGTTAAAATCCAGTGCATGTTAAAGCATGTGTTTTAAGTTCATTAGTTAATGCAGTGTCAATGTTCATCAAAATTACCTTTTAACTATAATCATTCATTTCTTAAATCTAATCTGGACACATAAAGGTTATGCTTGTTTTCCATTTATTAACCTGAAACCTTTCTTCGCTCTCTAATGTGAGATCTGTCACTAATCCACAAACAAACCACTATCCTCAGACATGTTCCCTCAACAGTCTGACCATTAAAGGAGAACTTAAACTAAAATTAAAATTTTTAATCACAGCATTGTTGGGAAAGTCTCCGCAAGGTGAACTATGGTCTAACACATATTTTATCCTATCAGGAAAAACTGATGATTAAATGATGAATCACTTGCCTGATTCCTAGTTAAATATATACTGTGTGAAGTAAGTATAGTCTTTCATTACAGAAACCCTACAGTTGCTTTTTTACCCCTCCCTGATTTACACTGGGAAATACAAAATAGCAACTGGATAGTTTCTCACTATATGAGAGGGGAGAGGAAAGAGATTTACTTAAACTTCATAAACATGTATTTTTGATTAGAAATTAATAAGGTTGCAAATGATATGCCATTTTAATTCGCAGTTACTTTGGTACAAAATGTGATTTAGACCATAGTACTCCTGCAGTGGTGCTCAAAATGACAGACAGTATTTGCACCTCTACATGTTGGTGTCTACTCCCTCCCATCTATTGTTAGAGTATAAGTCAGTACTGGCTACCCTACAGGCTATCTGTAAACAAGTTAGAAATTGGATGTTTGTCCCCGGGGCTGCACGATGGTGCAGCCATCATTTGTTTTTTTCTGTGCCACCTTTGTCTCAGTACTACGGGAATTACAATGGAAAGAAGCAGCCAGTCGATACTGAATGCTTTTGTAATATGTTGTGATGATAGAAAACTGTTAGAGAGCTATTTGCTATTTATTTTGAGTTATTGTTAAGGTGTGTTCCTTTAGCGTTCTCATTTATTGAGTCAGTGTAAGATAACACAGATATAAATATCCCTTTTTTAAAAGGACTTTCTTCAAGAAAAATTTCCACGGACAAACTCCGTCTGGTGAAGTAAAAAATTTTACTTGTGATGATTGCTCACACTCTCACTACGTTTCCAGTGTTCCTTTTATTTGTGATATTGACAATACAACGTTCGAGTGGAACATTGTTTAAAAGTGTGAGCAATATCACAATAAAATTGGTTACTACTTAACCAGATGGAGAGGCTCTGTGGAAATAGTTTTGGAGTATTATATTGGCATGAGCTCCATGAGAACGCACCTAGAGGACTAATAAAGACCAGGTGTGCTGTATGCCTTCTAAATATATTTGGAGGAAAGGAATGGGAGAGTTGTGCTAACACCACAGAAATCTTTTCAGTGTGCTATTAAAACCATGTAACATTTTTTTATTTATGTAAGAAAACTATTTTATGTTGGAAAGTAAAAATAAAAAAACGATTCAAATACATTGAAACTATTGTGCATCTGTTTTCAAAAGGGTAAATTGTTGCTTTTCGGGTTTGTTTGTTTTTAAGTAAATGCTAATAAAAACATGTTCATGCTATTCTACTTTTTATACGGACCTTAACTACTAAAGTAACTATTAGGGGAACTGTAGTCAGTCAGTAGATTGACTTGTTGTGTGAAAGGGCAAAGAAAAATAAGGTCTACTTCCAGCCACAATTTAAATTTGATACAAACAGAAGGTACCACAGTAGCGTAAGAGACAGCGGGCCTGGGTTCTTTTAAGGGTATATTTAAGCTAGGTACGCCACAGTACAGATCAGTGAAAGATGACAGACAGGATCTGCAGATCCTGTCTGTCATCTTTCAAAGATCTGCATACACACAGTTCAGAACGTTCTCCCTATGAAATACATAGGGAGAGAACGCTCGGACTGTGTGTTTCCATCGGCTGCGCTAGACTCCTCTATAGGGAGTCTAGCATGGCCAATGGAAAATTTTCGGTCTTTCCCGAACAAGCGGTCAGCCGACCCAATTGTTCGGCGGCTGCACGCTCGTTCGGGAAGCGAAGGTACGCACCGACGGTATCTGGGCTTTATCGTACTGTAGAATTTTCAAAAACTGTACCTTAGATACAGCAAGATCCCAATGCTCCTTAACTTTTCAGATTATAGATCTGAGCAATCATCATTTGAAAACACAGCATTTACAGGGAAAGACCTTTCATTCCAGAAGCAGAAATTATAATGTGACCATGCCTGACCGCTTTTCCTGCCTGCCAGCACTCTTTTGCAACATTAAAGAGAATTAGCAGGGAATAGAAAAAAGGGGGAGATGGGTAAGCCCATGGTGAGGCTGTGGCAGAACTTATAAGTGTTGCAGACTCTACAAGAAGGCAGTGAGGAAGGGGGAGGTGGCGGAGGAAATAGGGATTACTCGCAACATATTAATAATTTAATGACAAGCACAGATAATATGAGTAGTACCACCTTTTGTCTTAAATTGTATTTTCAGAAAATGTGAAGTTGTTTCAGTGAATATAGTGACCCTTTAAAGCATTGTATGCAAGATAAATTCATTTGTTATCCTGGGATTATGTTAGCAGGTTCGGATCCAGTAATACATGGTTTTGTTTGCTTTGAACTTTGCACTCTGATATATTACAGAAAGAAGACTTTAGTGTCTATGGTGAAAATAATAATAAGCAGTCATGGCATTTCTCTTGTTTGAAAAGTTATGCATCCTAATCCCTGGTAGAGAAATTTCCTATTTCCCTCAGACAGAGCACCAACCATATAGCATTAGGCTATATCAATCTTTGCAGTGCTCTGTTGTTGATCTTGCTTGTATGTAAAAATGATGAGAGCATTCCATTTTATCCATAAAATGTTTATTTTTTTGCAAGGTTTGCTGCCACTTTATATTTAAAAAAATCCAGCATACACTCAATTCTTGGTATCATAAACTGATTTTGGCACTACCGGAAAATACGGAGTGCCCAGTACTGCTACAGAAGCAGCCCATGCAATATAGCCTAAAAGACAAAATCATTTTTTTGAGAGAGCGTTCTCAATTATTAGGAGACATTGTGTTTAAAACAAAGAGCTACAGCCCCAATTTTGCCATTTATTCTAATTTACAGTTAACTTTGGGGACATTCTGTGCCTTTTAAGTGCCATTTAAATTACACTACAAATGTTCCAAAGTCTCATAGAAAATACCATGGGTCTAGGTTACACATTCATTTAATAGTTACAATGCGCTTGTCATAGCAGGTTAAAAAGGGGGGGTAATTAGTAGGTATCATGTTCACTATATAGAAGTAAGATTGCCACCTAAACACTTAATAGAATCTGTTTGCCCATGTACCCAAAATGTAACTAATAGTTTTAATTGGTGTGTAGGCATGATTTGTAAGGCTTTCAATTCTAACAGTGTTGATATTGTATTCTGCTAGCAGCAGTTGGGCAGCTGCTGTGGGAATCCATAAACATTTGTTTAAGCTTGAAAAAAAATTAAGCCAGTGGGAAGACTTGCCTCCTTGCAGAGTGTTTTCGTTTTGGCTGCATGGCGAAACTGTCGTTTACAGTGGCAGAGAGGAGGATCGGACCACAGCACCAAGGTAGACTTTGAGTAAGTATTTCAGCAGTAAGGTAAAACACCCAAAATTGAGGACTTCCTGGTTTAGGTCCTCACCTGGGTTACTATGCAGCCCTGGATCAGGGAAAAGGTGAGTATAATGTCCTTTAAAAAAAAAGGGAAAAAGAGAGTGCTATTGGGTGTGCCCTACAAAACCTATAAATTTTATTTGTCATTTATTAATATAGAATATGTGATTGTTTGTGGGATCAGCTTTTGCTAAAAAATAATTAAGTGAAACGATTACATTAGGGATCAGGAGATCTTTGAATATTTTATTGTACGGATAGGTAGACTATATGACATTAAGAAACCTCATAACATGTACAAGCAAGTTCGACCAGCAATCTGTAAATTCATTTCCAATATCACAAGACAGTCATTGAACAAGACACCCAGTACATTTTGATTGAATTATGGCTCATCGACTACATGTAGAGACCAGTTTCGCATTACCAATTTTTGTTTTACCTTTTACTGTAATACAGCGCATTATACATAGGCATCATTCCGTAGTTTTTTTAATAACAATGTGCCTCATTAGATTCCAAGCCTAGGATAGCTATGATAATCCTTACCGAACTAAAAAAGATGGAGGTCTAGGTTTACCCGATGCAAAAGTTTATTGCTATGCAACACTATTAGCGCAATCTTTGAAATTATTCTGAACCAAAATGGTCATTACTTGAAATATGTCTTGAGCTAGAATTAAAGGATAACATGATGCCTCAATGCAATTTTTAAAATTGCTTTTTAAAAGAGGTAAAGGTTGCAGCCCTCCCCATTAATTTTTTCTGATCGAGCCTTAGCCTTCAATTAGCCATGCTGTGAAGGGGGCATAACGAATCTGTCTGCTCTGCACTCAAAGCTAGCATGCGAGAAAACACCTCCACCCACCTTGATAGCTTGATTATGTAGGCTGTATCTAGCGACATTTCAAGTTTGTTTGACTGGCAGAGGAGGAAGAGAGAGGTTGTTCAGACATCCCACCAGCCAATGACAAGTGTTATGTTAACCATGGCCCCTTGGCCGTCTAGGAGGCGGGCTTTTAGCACCCTCCTTTGCTGTGTGATATCTAAGAGGGCAGCACGGTTGTGTAAATGTGAGTAAGCGATTTTGGCTGCTGGAAGTGTGGACATGTAATGGGGTGATTTTTTTTTTTTTATATTGTTGTCCTTTAATTTGGACCCCACAAAAACTTAAAAAGACTTCAAAGAAAACCTTAATGTCCCTTACTCCTCATTTCTCACATATCTCAAATTTCCAGCTATTTTAATAGTAATAAAATGTTTACATTTTTCTAAGTGTGAAAGTAATTTAACCAAACTAGCCTTCCTCGCAGCTAAAACTTTACACTTCTATATAGTTTAGTTAAGTAGCAAATTACAAATCTTAAGAGTATAGATAGATGGCAAATCAAATCAATTGAGTTTCTATGGCGGAAGAAAGTAAGATTCTTTAATTGAAGATAAACCATGAAACATGTCCCAGAGCCGTGGTGATATGCAGACCTGTGACAAAATACAGTGCAGTGGTGTATAGAATTCTGTTATCCAGAAAAAAACTGCCATCTTCTTTCATTAGTTGGTAAAAAAATGTTTATAGTTTGCTGTTATGTTTAAAATAAGTTAAAATAAAAATAGTTTATTAATAATATACTCATTTTGCATTTTCTCTTGATTTACCAGTTTTGACCTGTATGATAGAGGAAGTCCTTTTTAAATAAACTGGTAACCCAATGATCCGATGTTTTTAAAAAGAAGAGGTACAGCATTCATTGCGCTTGGGATCACAATAAATTTATCAGCCAGTGTGTTGAGGGAGCTGGTGTTAAATGGCATTGATGCACATTCAACATGGATTGCTGTTCGTATTGATCTAGAGACATTCAAAATCAGGTGGTGGATAATGGCTGCGGATTATACAATGAAGATATGGAGAGGGTGGGCTGCTGGTACTTACAAGCAAATGCCATTCTGCTGAAGGATTTGGAAAATGCAAATTTCATGGGTCGTGGAGAAGCTATGCAAAGCATTGCTGAAATATTAGTATAGTAGAAATTAAATCCAAGTGCATGAATACAGCAAGAACGTTTAAAAAAAAATAATCAAATGGAAAGCTACTTCAAGGGCAAGAATCAGAGATAAACAGGCCAAGTGTAGGTACCACAGTCACAGTCTATAACCTTTTCTATAACTTGCCAGTTCGGAGGAAGTATCTGAACAGGATATAGAATTTGAGAATATACGCAGAGACTGGAGTTGCTGTCCCTTCTGCATCCTTCAATTTTCATTACTCTTAAAAAATGACTCCATGAATTCTGTAATATTGCAGTTGCCAAAAACTAAGGATGTTCGTTCCCGATTTTGTCAGATTTATGGTCTGTCAAAATCTCAGAAAGCTTTATGAGATTCAGCAAACCTGGAGGGCTTTGAATGTGGGGTTTCATAAGCAACCGAAAGTCATTACAATAAGACAATGCAGCATATAAGTTAACAAAAGACTGGTTTTAAAAAACAAAATTGCACCACAAAATAGATTATATATTAAGGAAGAAAGTATTGATATGCAGGCCAAAAAATAGTCTTGTAAGAAAACACTAGTACCCAGGTAGAAATCGATCATGTCAAGAGCTTTACGGTATCTTTGTAGTAGATATCAGTGTAATATATCAGAATATGTGTTTACCTGAGCCATCAAAAACATTAATTGAGTTTAGAGACTGGGACACTGTGTTGCTTTGCATTGAGAGGGAACTAAAAAACTTCTTGAAGAAGCAGAACTGTAATAGAGTCAACTCTAAGAAAGATACTTTAGAAAGTAACAGCTCCCCATGCAAAGATTTTCAAGAAGGGAAAAAACAAGATGTAGAGCTTTTTCAGAATGCATGCTGTAACATGATAGAAAATTTTGATATCTCCAATCTCAAGTCAAAATTAGTCCACAGAAGTAATGCTGATAACTATCACGAGTCCGACTGTAATTGTAATGTTTCTAACGATGCAAATAAAAAAACAGATGCAAGTTCTGAATGTTAGCTCCAATAAAAAAACAATTTTCAGTGAGTTATTCTGTAAATGAATTTAACGTTGAGCCCAGTAATACTTCTGGGAAAGACAATGTAAACAATGTTACATAGATAATCCACGCCCTGCTGAATGTTAAACATTCAGCATCCTGCACTACACTCTGGTGCCGAAAATACAAAAAGGTACATGTGCAATTTGAAAAATGAAAATTCTGTTCTGGGTC
Organism: Hymenochirus boettgeri; assembly: GCA_019447015.1. Lineage (NCBI taxonomy): Eukaryota > Metazoa > Chordata > Amphibia > Anura > Pipidae > Hymenochirus > Hymenochirus boettgeri. The sequence continues at coordinate 228,614,595 of CM033476.1, read as the reverse complement.
AACAGACGCGCCAGTAATGTACTTAGCTCAAAAGGTGGCACTCTGTGCAGGTCATGAATTCTTTAATTACTGTAGATAAGGACCCATTGATATGGAATAGTGCCTCAGAAACCCCAGGTGATAAAATATCTATTTTTAAGATTTAAGCCGCTAAAATATGGGTGGCTCTGAGCATAATGATCATGTGCATCTCAGTCTTTGTGACTGAAGCCAGTTATAAAATAATTAACTTTTCAAATTATTCTCAAGACCGGGTCTGCAGGGCCAAGAAATTTTTAAAAACCAAAACATAAGGAGTCACATCATAAAGCCATGTAAATAGTGATTCACATTGTCATATGCAGCAAAAGGAGATCAGAGGAGAATCATCCCACAGTTAAATATAAAGCTGTAAATCAGATACCTAACCAAAAGCTTCAAAAAAGACGCTAAGTTTGGGTTTACAAACTGAATCATTGGAGAAATTACGGAAAATTCTATGGAAACTTGCAAAATTTCAACTCCAACGAACTTTCCATCCAAACAACTGAATCTCAATGAACTCAGTAGCAGCCAGCACCCGGTGCAACCAGACTGTTAAAGAAAATATAACATTGGCAAATGATAAAGCCTCTACCAGAAAACCCACTAAGGAGTGAGGGGCTTGGCAATGTGATCAACCTCGATAAAGAAATTCCTATGACCCAGTGTGATTATGAAATGCTACAAAAGGACAAAAGCAAATACAAATAACATTACATGTCATTGGCTGCAAAATTGGGCAAAATGAAAAACAAAACAAACTGCAATTTCACACCGGAAAGGGCAATTCCAAAAGAGTGTGTCTCGTATCTTTAAATGAACAGACAATTGCCCAGGAAACAGACCAGACTACTAATATAAGAATATCATGGAAGATGCAGCTAAGGGATTTTCTAATGTTTCTACAGCCACAGTTATTTCTAGAAAAACTGCAAACTGTTGAGTCCAGTAGCTTCTGAGGAACAAGCTAACTGCTACATCTGCATACTGTTCTAGTACAAGATTTAGATGGTCTTTATGTCTGATGACTGGATTTGTTTATATGAAGAGTCTCTTGGTAGGAATGTTTTCATTAAACGAGAGCAACAGGAACTAGCAGCTAGCATACCATCCAATGCAGGATAGAAATGCAATCTGTAGAAAAGATTTAAACAACCAACAGCGGTGACCTTGTTTTAGGAATGGGTAAGTGCAGATCGCATGAAACATCCTTGTTCCCTGTGAAAGTTGCCACCATTGTAAGCAATAGTTTTGCAATGTAAAGTCAGTCAAGTGAGCATTTGGGTGCTTCGGAATAAGTTATATACTCAGTGTTCCAGAAAGTAAGTTTTATTAGAGACTAACAGAAGCGATCACATAAAGTTCTATTGTTATAAATGGTGCTAATATTTGCCCCAACCAAGATCAGATTTATTAACATTTGAAAGCTAACACTGATTGCTTGGGGCAAAATTAGCACCATTTTAAACGATAAGAACTTTTATTGAATAGCCCTTTACATTGATTTATTAAAATCCATTGCTACTTTTTAATGCTTCTATATATATTCTATTTCTATCTATTTCCTCCTTTGCTCTTTCCGTAATTTAGATGGTGGTGGGGATAATCTCTAGTCACACTACCAAGACCATAGTATGCCCAAAATAGAAAGTAACAAGGATTCCTAATAAATATAATCTTTGTTGCTTAAATTAATACCGAAACAAAAATGTAGACGAGCCACAAGCAGCAAGTGTGAACTGCAGCAATTTTTAAGGTACAAAGCTGCACATTAATTGCTGCAGTTCACACTTGTGTGTGGTTGTCTAATTTTGTTTCTGGGAAGCTGTATGCTCCACTAAGACTGCGTGGTAGACTGAAGCCGAAAAGGACATTACCCTGTGAGATCTACAAAGTTCGATTTGAAATGCTTAAATTACATCAAGACAACGTCTTAATCACATGAATTGATTATTGCTGAGTAAAGGGCATGTCCAGCCCCCCAAACTATTTACCACTCCCCCATAGTAGTGTGCAGGGCTGCTTTAGGATAAAGCTCCGTGCAAGATTTGTACTACCTGAATCATTCCATCACCACCCAGCTCACACCCAAAAGAAAAAGAGCACAAACACTCCCCGGAATCTGCCTTCAAATCAAGTTTCCCACTGCACTTACTGTCTTTCAGTATCTCAGAGCGTTTTTTTTTGTGAACTGTATGTCAGGGGGCTGGATAGAGCTATCTGCAAGATTTGTAACAAGGAATCGCTTACCACACCCCCCCCCAAAGTAAAAACACAACACCCCTGCTAATCATTCAATCAGTTCCCATAAGACTTATTCCTTTAGTATATGTGTCCTGTGTATTGATAGTCGTACATTAGTAGGAAGTAGGTCATGCACATGATACAGACTTTAGTAATTATCGATGCTAGTAGGCGGACCGTATTGGTGAGGTGTTCATACAGTGTTGGAGAACGGTTAACTATAGGGGATATGCACTGGTATGCACAATTGAGCTACAGGTCCGTGACCTAAGATCCCAGCTGTCGCCCCCCCTCTGGAATGGAAAACCTGGCAGTCTAAGTCGATAGGCAGCACATCAAAGGCGTCCGCGTGGTAGTGTGTAAAATACTTTACCTCACATCCCAGTCCTGATGGTTTCATGTAGTCCCCCCCAAACACAAAACTGCAAGAGTACGAGCCATATGGTAACCCTTTGCACCTGTGTACCCCATAGAAGTGTAGGGCGGATAATGACAGCAGAGTGACAGCATTATGGCTCTGTCCCGTCATTACTCCCTAGTCGGCTTTGCTAGACCAGTGTTGCAATGCGATCTAACATTCCCTCACCTATTTGTCCCCCCTAGCCAAAAACCCGTTCTTATAATGTAGTGACTCTCCTTCCCACCAGCCCCAACCGCATTAACTATTATTCACGAAAGTGCCTCGATCTGTACTTACCATGCCTCTCTCCTTCGACCGTTCTGAAACCCCGGCGGCTGAGCGCCGTGATTGGCTGCCTACTCAGCAAATCACGGACAGGACCTGCTGGCCCGCCCCCCTGCTTGCATTTCAGTGCAAGCAGAGGGCCGGGGGCCAGGCGGCGAAGGAGAAGAAAGGGGCATGGGTAAGTAAAGATTGGGACATTTGTGTGGTGAATAATAGGTATCTGACGGTTGGTCCTGGGGGAAGGAGCAGTACATAATATAAAAAGTTTATTACAAGGTGGGACATGCCCGGTTTAAATGATTCTTTTTCTATGGAATGAGCTTCTGTTCAGAAATGGCAATGTTTTCTGACTAATGTAGGCAATGTTTGCTTAGGTTTTTCCAGTACCATGCCATTCCATTTGAGTTGAGATCATTTTGCCATTTCTTCAATTGACCACACAAGGAAAGAGAGCACAAAGGACGATAGTCAAGGTAGGAAGAAGAAAAAGAAAAAAAAAAAAAAGATAAAACCTAAAGAAAAAGCTCTGGATGTTTTTGCACAACAGAGTAAAAATTTCCAAAAAAAAAAGAGATTCTGTGGAAATCCATTTTAGTTCCCCACTATGTATTTTATGTATTGTAGTACGTTTCACGATGTGTTTTTGTCCTTAAGCGCATTTTCTAGATAGCAGAGTTAGATAGATAGATAGATAGATAGATAGATAGATAGCAGAGTTAGATAGATAGATAGCAGAGTTAGATAGATAGATAGATAGATAGCAGAGTTAGATAGATAGATAGATAGATAGATAGATAGATAGATAGATAGATAGAGTTAGATAGATAGCAGAGTTAGACAGATAGATAGATAGATAGCAGAGTTAGATAGATAGATAGCAGAGTTAGATAGATAGATAGATAGAGTTAGATAGATAGATAGCAGAGTTAGATAGATAGATAGATAGATAGATAGCAGAGTTAGATAGATAGATAGCAGAGTTAGATAGATAGATAGCAGAGGCGAAACACAAGCTATTGAAAGTGATATTTTATGCTTTAGCTATCCACCTGTGTCCTTTGGTGATGTATTATTTAGTTCAGTATTGTCTCCATTGTTAGTAGTTTATGAAACCATTTTTTTCTTTTTATTTTTGTTCTAGCTAAAACAAGTTGTGAGTATGATAAACAAGGAGGAGACATTCATCAGCTCCAGAAACGGTGTGTGCATAATTAATATAAACTTTTTTAATTGGATAGTGTACTAATGAGTTTTTGTTTTTTTATGACCATTTAATTACCAATAATATTATACTACCTTTGGACATTTTTAGACTATTATGTGACGTGTAGGATTTTATCGCATGAGAAGATTGTCAGTCTATCTGTCTATCCTTATTTCTTCATATATTTAAAGGGTATGTCCACCCCCAAACTAAAATGTTATATGTTTGTAGATAATGGACATAAACCTCGACCTCGCAAGTTATGAACTCAAAGCTGTCTCTAAATGTACTACTAGCTTCACCCATTCGCTGCTTCTGTCTGTCTTCCGTGCATTTTCCGTGCACGGAAGACGGTAGAAAAGGCTTGACCCGCCCTCGCCTCTGTGATAAGGTGCTAGTCTTAGGATGCTGGATTATCCCCTTCTGTTGCTTCGTGAACAGAAGTCAAGCAGAAGGGCGAGCAGGGAACGAAGGCTAGTAGATATTTGGGGACAGCTTTAAATTCTATAAACCTTGCAAGGTCGAGATTTAAGGCCATTTCCTGCAACATATACAATTTTAGTTTGGTGTGGGACATCCCTCTAATTGTGTAATTGATTTTCTCTGAATTCATGTGCGACTAGAGTGATCACTAATGTTTTGGCCAACGGGGGTTTCCTTTAATTCTTGCTGGGCAATAATTGCACTGTGTGGGGCATTTGGTCAGACGCATTGGTGATCAGCCTGTTATCAAAATAAATTGATACCATTTATTTTTTATCTGAGTAACTGTCACATTAAAAACACTATTATGCTTATTTATATAAACGGATTTCCTTTTTATAAAAGACTACTAAACCGTACAAGTCCACGTGTATTAGATTGTACTAAATACATAAATAGCCATAAATGTATTGAATGGAAAGTTTTCAGTAATGTTTTTGTTCCAGTTGGCAGCATTGGAAAGGTACATTCAATCTGGTGGCAATACAGAGACCTCAAAGGAGATTCTGATGCAGAATCTGGTGCTTCTTGGGTACAGATGCTTGCCGCTCTGCTTCTGGGACACCAATGTGATATGCAGTAGAAGCCTAAGATTTTACACCAAAATAATTTGTGTTAAGAAGCAAGTGGAATGTCTATGATGGATATCTGTGCCTTAAAGTAAACCAATGCACCAATCCAGAGAGGCACATGCTGTAAGATACCACATCCTGAGTAAATCTTGTTTGTCATTGAAGTCTTCAGCAGCAACTAAACCTGGATCAGAACGTTTATTCAGAATGACTGATTTAGTGGCTTCATTTTTATCTTTACACCAATAGGACAATGCTGGTAATGATTTACACATATTTGCACATCCCTCTGCCATTTTCTGGGACACTGCATAATGGCCTTTCTCTCTACAACGTTGTATGGGCTATATCCCCAGTATTCATGTTCTAGTAATGACTGAATTGCACATATGCTGTTTTAGAACAGACTGCCTGTATGGCTATTTGTGTGAGGTTAATGCTTTACTTATTATGTCACTTACAGTATCAGTATTGGACTCACAGTCTGTAGCAAAGGTTTAACTTGAAATGAGGCCGCCTTAACAGTGAAATGTCCAACACATTGGATTGTATGTGTTGCCGAGCATTCAGTGCTATTTTGTCTATAGCAATCACTTAAGAATGCACATAGATTTAAATAAAAAGCAAAGCTTTAAACCTATACTAGTGACTATTAAATATACTTACAATAAAGTATTGTATAAGGAACGTTTCTGTTTTTGATCAGTTTGCCTGTATGTCTGGTATGAAACTACATGTACTGCACATAGTGGGAATAATAGATGTTTTTCTTTATAATTTGAAGAAAAAACAGAAGCGGTGTTTTGTTAGAAATAGTTGGTGGTTCATTATGAATGAAATGTGTTGTTCTTAATCTTGTATGCTTCATCTTCTATAATTGTAAAGCTAGGTACACACAGTACCGATAGCCCCGATATCGTTGGATCCAACAGTATTGGGGCTTTATCGGACTGGTTGAACCTGCTTTTCCAAATAGTGCGCGGCCCAAACGAACATTCAGTTCGGCAAGCTTTCGTTCGGAAAAGAGGGAAATTTTCCTGCGGCGTGTTAGAGGGAATTCAAAGAAAGAAACATAGCGTTTCCTATAGGGGGAACGCTTGGGACTGTGTGTATGCAGACCTTTAAAAAAATGACAGACAGGATTCTTGCAGATCTGTCTGTCATCTTCAAAACTTTTAAAGATTGCTTATTACTCGATTATGTAGCCTCTTTTTTTATGCATCTTAGAGACCATTATTTCCATTATTTTTTCTCAGTTGCTAGTACTTAAATAGGCTTGCTTTAATGAAATGCCCTTTATTCTTTACAATGTCAGTGATACATTCACATCAGGGCCCTGCCCCGAAGAGCTTAAAATCCAAGCACTTATTTCATACAAATGCACTGCTAAGATCATTTCAAAGAGGGGGCCCTGTATTAATGGAACTAAAGGTGGGTACACCCATAACCAACCTTTCAAAGATGACAAGACAGAATATGTAATTGAATGGCATTGTGGACATTTGAATAGAACTGGAGGCTGCTTGCATTTAGAGGGGAGACTAAATGGTGCTGTGGCAGTTTGGCTGAAACTAGAGAAGATTGATTGAGCTATGGTTAGACAGTGCTGAAGCTGTTTGGCCCTAGGGGAGGTTTGGATGGGGCTAGAAGAGTTTGAGATGAGAGAGGGGAAGACTGATTGGATGGAGAGCATATCAGGAAATGGAGGCAAACAGTGAACAGAATCACTATCTGTGATTATTATTTACGGTATGTTCTGGGACACCAAATGTGACAATGACTATTTAATGTATAATGCATTTTGTTATATGCTAAATCTTGACACTTTGCAAGTGTAAGCTGAAGATGAATTTATTTTCTTAAGCCATGAATAGCACCTGGTACCCAGTCCAACTCTGGGCTTTCACCTGGTAAAAATGAATTGTCGCCCAGTGGAGAAGGGGCATCCAATGTTTTGCTGGGTTTATAGTATCTAAACGTTAAACAATTTTCTATCCATTGTTACCAGTGCAAACATCATTATACAAAAATGTAAATTTCCATATAAATCCCGTCCCTTTCTGTCTGTGTATAATTTATTGTGGACAGCAGCTGTATAAAAGGGTTCATTGATATTTTAACATAAGACTTTATTCATGCTAAGTCCTGTTCATGCTATACTAGTAATAGGAAAATATTCATGAGAAAATAGATTCCTTTTATGTTAATGTGTGGCCTATGTTATCAGTTTCACATCTGTCACACCTCTCATACTTCATGTCTGCATCTTGGCTACTATTGTAGTTTGGGTTTGAGAAAATGCAGGTTTCAACTCCGTAATACTTGAGTATAAGTCGAGGTTTTCAGGCTATAAAAACGCTGAAAACTGAACCTCGACTTATACTCGGGTCAGTCACTAACTTGTTAGAGAGAATCCGGCTGCGCATCTCCGATCGTGTCACACTGATGTCACTACTCGGCACCTGGTCTATATACCCGGCGCCGAGTAGTGACGTTAGTGAAGTTGCCGGGATTTCAGTTTTTTTAAGTTCAGTTTTAAGTTATTCAGTTATTATATTTTTACTGGCAGGGAGGGAGGGGAAGGTTGGGTAGGGGGGGGTTGCAGTTCCACTGCAGATGTTTGTAAACTAGAACTCCCAGCAGCTAAAGCATGCTGGGAGTTGTAGTTTACAAACACCTGAAGTGCCAAAGTGGTTCATATTTTCTACCCTCGACTTATACTCGAGTCAATCACTTTTACTAATTGTTTAGGTAAAAATAGTACCTCGACTTATCTCGGATCGACTTTATTCGAGATGTTTTGTAGAATATCTCTTTTTAAAAGGGGCAATTCCACTCTGAAAATGAACTTTTAGCATAAGGTAGATGAGATCACTGACTCTTCAGTTTCCTGGAATTTGAAATGGCACTGCAGGAGAACCATGGAGCAGAGATGTAAGGTAAGGATTTTTTTAACTACACAGTGGGGCCAGTATGGGTTTACATTTTAGTTTGTGGAGGGGGGAGGGACATGCCCTTTAAAATAATACTTTTAAAATGTCCACCCTAAAAATCATTTTTAAATAATAATAAATCCCCCCTGCCCACCTCTAACCACCATTTTCCTGTAAAATAATGATCAAAATGTTACTTGCAGCACCTTCGCTTCTTCGGCGCATTGATCCGACTCCTTGCTTGTTGGGAACTTGCAAGCAGGGGGCCGGACCGGCAGCTGTGTCTGTGATTGGGCTGAGAGGCAACCAATCACAGACGGGCTGGTTTGGTCTGGGCAGGGGGCATCTATTATATAGTAAAAGCATTTACACTAGATGGAATGGGGAGCGAGGATAGATCCAGATGGTGGGGGGGTGCGCTAGGGAAGATGAAGGCTGCGTGGGAACGGATAAGGCACTGATGTGGGTGACGTCAGAGAGCTTGGATTTACAGTGAGATACTCCGGTCTGCAAAAAGAGGTTGTAAAAAGGTATGTAACTTATAATTGGCTGAGAGGATTTTTATGCGTTTTGGCTGTTTTAAAGCTAGGATAATGGCCAATAACATTACATTGTGGTTTTGAGGGTGGACATTCACTTTAACACTATTAACATCAAAAATCGGAAAAATGCATTGTAGAATTCAAATCTAAATTTTTTAGATTGCCTTTTGTGATTTAAGTGATGTCATTGTTGAGCCCAGCTCTCTACATTTATAATGTTTGGAATGGCTGTGAATAAATGTGTGACCACATGGAAGGAATTGCTAGAGAAAACAACTTCTGTATTGCCTTGGTAAAACCTGTGAGATCTGAAATTATATGGGTGTGGCTATATACAGAAGTCTTTACTGGTGAGACTTAATTTTATTGTGACTGTTGAATCTTTTTGATTTCCACTTTCTCTAAAGTGATAACTTTATAGTGCAGCACATACTTTTGGCATTGGTTACAGATGTATGTCTATGTTTCTGAATGTTCCGATGAGCAATGTTGGGGTCATAATCAATAAACACATCATTCCACCGTTAAACAAACAAGCAGCATCCAGGGGCTCCTTGCAAAATTCTTGAAAAAGGAGGCAAGATTAATCTGAATAGTTGTCCAAATAACAAAGGACTGTCACAGGAGCTTCAGAAAGACCAAGTACAGTTGTTTCAAAGGTACATAAGGAGCTTAATGTGAAGGTTCGCATTCATCCAGGTCACGGTATATCTGTTATTCAGTAGCTCTATTGGACTTGAAGTTCCTGAGAGAGTTTTGCTATCACCCATGTGTGCAAGGGTGGCACTTATATCAAAAAAAGAAAACCAAGCCTGAATAGAGGGGGGAGGGTTTGTTTCAACACCAATTGTCTGCCATGTACAATACTGTTTTGACACCTTACCCTGGGCAGTTTTTGATAACACCTCTTGCTAAAATGCCAATCAACTCATTGCATTAGGAGGTTCCCTAACACCTTGTTGTTACATTCTGATTGGAACTCCTTCCGGTATTTATTGCCAACCGGTTCTAATACAAGTCAAACCAAATTATTTAAAAGCCAGTTCGATGAATCAAGAACTAACTTCAATCCAGAGTGATTAACATTATAAGAAATTCACTCAATTGACATGCCTCTATGCATGATCACCATGCAAGGGTCTACGCTAAAGGAAAACAGAAACAAAACTGGTTTAAAATTTGTGCACAAATTTTGACAAGCCAATGAAATAGTAGAAGAATATAGTCTTGGTAGGTGAGGCCAAACTTGAACTCTTTTTATGTCACTGCACTACCATGTTTGGAGGATAATGACACTGAACATCACCCCAAACACATGTCAGGGAGATTCAATAAAAGTGTCCTTTCGTTTAAAATGGTGCTAATTTTGCCCCGACCAATCAGATCTTATTTAATATTTGAAAGCTAACACCTGATTGGTCGGGCCAAAATTACCACAATTTTTAATGATAAAACTTTTATAGAATCTCCTGTTTGTGGTACTAGCAGACTTAATAATGAAGGAAGGATGAATGAGGAAAATGTACCTGGACATTCTTGATAAAAATCTGCTGCTATCTACCAAGATGCTGTGATTACTTGGGTTAACGGCATCTGGTATAAATGTTATATTGTCAATAGAACTACATTTACTGAGAAATATGTTTAAGTGCTCAAAAACTTTATTTCCCCACTGTACATCTTCTTTAGTTAACTTTTTATTCATCTTTCCATTGTTTGCTTCAGTGCTGAAGCATAATCAATTATATTACATGGGCTCATTTTACAGTGAAAAGCAAGCTCAGGTGGTGTGATGATAAAATATCATGCTTACAGCTCTGGGTAAATTAATTTGAGATTTCACCCTTGTGAGACTTGTGTGTGGAGCGCAAAGAGCTGGTGTTAAAAAAAGTGCTGCTTTATTAAATTGCTTGAAGGCACATGTGTGTAGCTCAAACAAGCAAGAAGACCTTTGCAATTCCCATCTTAAAGTGTTTCTAGGGGGAGGAGTTTGTGTTAAAAATCTAGGCAAACACATATCCCTTATAGTGGAGCTAGTCTTTTGGATAGCAGTTATATTTTTCATCTAGATAAATTGTCCTAATAAATTCTTTTATACCAAAAGTGTCTTTACATACATATCTACTTGCTTTAAAGTAAATTTAAGGGCAAATTAACTAAAGGGTTTCTAAACTGAATGAATTTATTGGTTTTGAAGATTCAGCTTTGATTAGGAATTAAATAGAAAAAGAGGGAGACAAGATTTAATAATCAGTTTTTAAGCTTTTAAGAATCAAAACATCAATATCAAAGATTCACAATGACTTGTTTGTCATATCCACCATTATTATAAACATGACAGACTAATACTGGCTTGATATTAGATTGAAATTAAAGATAGTTTCCTGCGACATTCCCTGAAACATTCCATTTATGATTGGAACAAACTTATTGTCACACGTCAGTTTATCAAATAATTTTCAAAGGTTAGTTTGCTGATCTATGGGTTGTATTACTTTCAGTAGGAGGACGCTTCAAGATGTAATACCCTCCTCTAAAGATGAGTTCACATTGACACATGAATATGTTCTGTGTATTGTTTTGCTGCTAGATCTTTCAGAGGGAGAATTTCTTAATTCCATAAATAGTCTTGGCTAGAGCCGTTGATTGAATAGCAGAAGAAATGTAGTAAGCTAGTCCGCCCTGAGAAGGAATGTTAAAACTCAAGGACATTTTTTGTTCTAATTTGAATAAATTGATAAGAAATTAAAAAGAGCACTAAGCTTTTTCACTTACTGTGTTAATATTTTAGTTTTCAACACAGCAAAGGATATATCTATACTGGAGTACAATCCACACTGACAAAAAAAACTACAAAACAAGTGCAAGAGTTGAATTCCTTTTCGACATTAGAGGTCTACGAGCTGGGGTGGCCGTGGTTTGCTCTTAATATTCTCACATTTAGGAATGTGCCTTTCTGCTGCACGTGGAGCAAAACACGACGCTGCAATGAGGGCAAGGTAAATAATCTGGGTTTCCTCTGGAGGTGGAGGTGGCAAATCAGATAGTTTCCCCCCTTGGCTATAAATTGCTGCACTTTACGTGCGCTGATGAATGGTCGCTGAAAAGACTCGTGTTTTTTGTCGCCAGTTATGCTTGGAGCCTAAAGTGGAGAGAAGCAACAAAGTTTATATAAGAGAAACTCTTGGTGGTTGACGGTTAGAAAAGGAACTAGGCAGTACATGGTAGGTACATGAAACAGTATACCGTATATACTCGAGTATAAGTCGAGATTTCATGCTTTAAAATTAGCCTGAAAACCTAACCTTGGCTTATACTCGGGTCAAGTCCTTATTAGATCAAATGCTGCAATTGCGGATAGTAACCAGTAGGTGGCGCTGTGTTAAAAATCCTTCATCTGCATAGAAATTAACAGGAGCTGATCTGCTTTACATATTCCTGCTTCCTGTTATGGCTGCTGGACTCATCTCGCACTCTCTGCTTCTCGGATGCTGGACATCTGATGGGTCATCTCAGTTTAGGGCAAAAGGCTGCGTAGTTCAGTGCAAATGACAGCTTGAAACTACAACTCTCAGGTGACATTTTTAACTAATGGGGTCAGAGAGCCCTTTATTATATGGGGGTCAGAGTGCCCTTTACTATAAGGGGGTAAGTAGAATTGTAAATGATGGTAAGCTTAATTAAAGTTTATTGAACCTTGCCATCCACATGTTTAGAAACTACAACTCAAGCATGTGGGGTTGTAGTTTCCAAACATCTGGAGTGCCAAGGAATTGGGGGTTACTGGTACTGGATTTGGCTATTACTGTATGGACTACTGTAAGGGAATTCTGCTGTCCATTTAAGGGCAACTTAAGCCACAAAACAATACTAATCAGAAGGCAGAAGTGGTCATATTTCTACCCTCGGCTTTATACTGAGTCAATCAGTTTTTACAAATCTTTCAGGTAAAAATAGGTATCTCGACTGGTATATACGGTAACGCTATACAGATAATATCCTTAAAAAACAAAATAATTTGCACTGCAATAAGCCAATTGCCTTGAGTTCTGTGTAAATTTGTGGCTTCACAATGTGGGAAGAGGCATTAGTATACAATTCAAATGATCCAAGATGTTATAAGATTGAAAACTTTCTATTTCTTTTTTGCAATAAACTTAAAAGAATATGTGAAAGTTGCAAAAAAGGACCTTTCAACCATAGGAATAGCATCCGTATAAAATACCAGGCAAAACTTTTGTAAAAAGCCTTACTATATGCTGCAGATGACACACAGATCCCACTGAAGTCTGTCAACAGTACAGTGGAATGTCCTGTTTGGCAACCTTTTTAAAATTAAAAGGACACTAAACTGGGCTTTTTATGTAGCTTGCAGCTGCTCTATTATGCACAGGGTGGTAGTATCACTTATTCCACTCCCCCTGTGAATAATACAACCCAAGGGTTAAACTTATTTACCCGCGCTCCACTTATGGCTTTGCAAACAGCTGATCGATGTGCTGTCCTGATCTTCCTGTAATCTTCATTACAGACAGGCATGCGCAAAAGTTAGGAGCTGGTCAAGACAACGCACCATTGCTGTTCAGAAGCAGGAGAAGAAGGAAGATGAAACCAGAGTGCCAGGGCTCCAACAGGGTTTTCAATAAAAGTTCTTATTGTTTAAAATGGTGCTAATTTTGCCCTAACCAATCAGATTTTATTTAACATCTGAAAGCTAACATCTGATTGGTTGGGGCAAAATTAGCACCATTTAAACAATAAGAACTTTTATTGAATAACCCTGCAAGTTTTTACAGGGAGATAGGAATAATCCACCTACCCCCCCTGTGAATAATAGATCCAGCTACAAGCTAGCTAAAAAGTCCAGTTTAGTGTACTTCTAATTCCCAGGCTTATAGGCATAATAAACGTTTTTAAAGGCTTAGATATAGATTTTCTAATCTAGGTATTCTGCTACCACAGACTTCAAGCAAAAAACTAAATGCCTGACTTCTATTATGACTTCTAAATTGATCTGCCGGAAGTAATTAATGATGATTCTGTAACATTTGGATCCCAGTTTATACAGAAAGCCAGACCTAAATAGTATGGATACAGGCTTAAATGCATCTATACTGCATTTAATATAGTTTAACAGATATCATACAGGTAGAGAAACATGAGTTTTAATAGATACCCACCCTTATCTAGCCTACCTGAACTCCTTTACCTGTAATGAAAGCTAGTCATACATGGGTCAATTTTTAAATTGATTCTCTAATCACTTTTAAAATCAATTCCATTTGTTGCATTCAAGTGTAGGATCGACTGAATTTTGATCATTCAGTTCGGTAAAATTTCTGTAGATTGGAAAAATACCTGACAGGTTTTTGGGAAATTTTAACGCAAAAAGGAAGAGGACAACCAAAGCAGTTTACACAGCATGTGCTTAATGCGGCATGTTTCGAAGTGTTCTTTATCTGATGCTTGATAAAGAACGTGTGGGTGTTCAAAACATGTCGCATTAAAACACACGCAGTATGAAATGCTTTGGTTTCCCTCTTCCTTTTTGCTTTAAAGTTTTTCACTATGGTGGTAGACAGTCCAGCGGGAGAGAGACCCTACAAACGAAATAGCAACAATCGTACAAACTACCTTGTGTAGTTTTGAAAAAATTTTGATTGAGCTTTGTTCAATTGTATAAGAAGCATGCGAAAAGAAATTAGTTATAAAGCACATCCGTAAAAAACAATCGCATTTAAAAGCAATCTTATTTTAAATGTAGGAAAGTGTTAACGTGCAGAAAATCTTTTAATCAAAGTTTGCGAAAGAAAAGCACACTGAAGAAAATTATGCGTGTGCCGCAGTAGAAATTAACCTGCATATTTAAAATGCAGCTTACCTTGGGTCCCTTGTTTGTCTTTTTCCTTTGGTTTGCAAGAATTGCTTAGATCCGTTCCCTTGGCTCTGGCTTGAGATGAGTCAAATACTTTTCGACTGCGTTCTGTATACTTTTCACAAACTCCAGTGTGCTTCTCCAGACGACTGTACCAAAAACTGCCGTCCACATAACTGACAAGGCACCACGCTTCATACTATCTGGTGTACTGCTCGGAAGTGATTCCCTTTGTTTATCCTCCTGTAGTCAGGTCCGAGGAATTTGGTTCCATTTCTTGGAGAATGTTGGGGATTACTTTTGGAGGAAAACAACTCTATTAATGATCCTTTGCTTTATTGTTTGTAGCCATTTCTCTGCATGTGGTTTAACACTGCACTTTGGAGTTGTGGTTTTGCTAGTTTGGGAGTTTGGTTTATTTGTTTTGACTTCGATTGTTGGTGGAGTGTCTCCTGAGTTTTTAGTCGATCCTTTTTTTTCCTTCAAAATGAGAATTTATTAAAATCATTACCTGTGATTGCATTGACATGTTCTACTTTGTCCTTCCTTCTGGAATGTTTCTAATAAGACAACTTCTCCTTTTTCCCGCGTGAATCCTGCGTAGTGTCTCTTCTGTTCTGCGCAACTTCTTAAAAACAAAGCTTCTTTTTTTCGGATTTCTGCTTTCTAAACACACATTCAGACTTTGCAGCCATAATTCGGCTTTCTGAGTCCTGATGTTAAATTAATTGTTCTTGGTATGGAAATACTAGGTTCTGAAGCATTAGCCGACTTGATCGGTTAATGCGTTTTCATACATTAATCTTCCATGGTCCTTGTGGTGTAAGACAGGTTTCAGAGGATGTGCTCTGTCAACTCCAGCACTCTCTTTGAAATGTCCAATTCGAGGCCCAGTTTCTTTCTTCTACAGCCCATTGCACAGCATTCACGCTAGACTGTTTGCTAAGAGCATGGATGTCCTTAGGTTCATTGCTGCTGGTGTTGTGTGATGCAATTTGAACTACATACTGATGACCCAGACCTCTCTGTGTGGCATAATCCTGTTGCGTTCTGAACAGAGTCAATAGTTTCTGCTCTTTTTCTCTAAAAACATTCTGCTGGTAGTCATTTCCCATATTTCAGGCTTGGAAAAAACTTTTGGAGCTTGTAATTCTCTCTTTAACACTGGCAGTTTTTCAAATGTGTCATTTTCAAGTTGGCCATGACAGTAGTACCTGAAAAGAAAATAATATAAATATCTTTATTTAACATCAGGACTCTAATACTGTAGATAGATATATAGATTGATATATATAAGACAAGACAGCGATAGATAGATCAGACACACAGATAGATTAGACAGATAGATAGACAGGTGACCATTGATTAATCAGCTCATTATATTTGGGTTGTATTTATACATGTTTTTGGGAGATCCTGGAGGTCACTGGAAGGACACAAATTAGCATACCTGGTTTGAGTGGACAAAAATTTCCCTGTACATGCTGTAATTAAAATGAATATTTCTGAGAATCTACAGCTTGGATTTCAAATCTAAAAAATGTGTTATTAGTAGTGGACCATTACACAATCTAAAGGTATCATTTTTGAAAATTCGATTTTTGGAAGAAAAAGATACCTTTAAATTAATATAAATGTTTCATTGGATATTTTTGCCATTATTAGTTGCATTTTTATAGATGAGTGTAATTATTAGATCATTTAATCAAATTCAATTAATTAATTTATCAAGTCATCATTTAAAAAAAAAAAAAAAACTTAAAGGGTATCTCCACCCTAAATATAAAAGTTTTCCATAGTGTAGGGCACCCCTGCCCACCCCCAACAGCCGTTTTAGATTTGTAAAAAAAAAAAAAAAAGCCCCAGAACATACTTACACTACCTTGTTCCTACGGCTGTCTGTTCAGGCCCTCTGTTTGTCGGAAGTTGCATACAGGGGCCGGACCGGCAGCCGCATCTGTGATTGGGTGAGAGTCTGGAATGAAAGGAGCGTACGTATGTATCTGGGGCTTTTTTTTTTGGTCAGCAGGGATGCCCACACTGTGGGAAAAACCTTTTTATGGAAGGTGGAAGAAGCAGCCATGAAGAGGTCGGGAGGAGAGGGCTCCCTGCACATGTCAGAGTCCTCCAGGAGGAGGAGAAGGAAGCAACAGAGACCAGATTAATTTTGGAAGGCACTGCAGGAGAATCATAAGGAGCAGACATGTAAGGTAAGGATTTTTTAACACTATACAGTGGGGCCAATAGGGGATTAAATTAGTTTAGGGGGTGGACATGCCCCTTTTAAAAATAAATCAATTATCTAGCACGAGACAAAATAATGTTAGGTTTAGAAGCATTGAGGGGCCAGTCATGGACAGCCAACGGGCCGCTGTGGCCCCCAGGCCTTACTTTTCCCAGGTCTGATATATGCGGTTTCCATCACACTGTGCCCAAAGATACCAATGTTACCGGTCAGCACAGTGAGATGGAAAGCACATGTGTACGGCCATCTTAAAACATACTAACAGAAGCTAAATGCATATATACAAAATGTAGCATGCATATATTTCCTAATGTAAGGGGGGAGAGAGGGAAGTTTCATGTGTGAAAGACCATATGCCCCAACTGAATTACAATGTCAGGTGCTAATAACAGTAGATGTATCCACACAGTACTTATGTATTTTCCCCTGTCCACCCCCAACAGCTGGGTAAGATTTCTAAAAAAAGAATCAGAATCAAACTTATATCCGCTCGATCCCAACAGCTGCCAGAACTTGCAAACAGGGTCCGGACCGGCTAGTGATTGTTGAGAGGCAGCCAATTACAAATGCGGCTGGGCTTGCTATGAGACAGCTGCAGGAACGAAGGGCTGTAACCTGGCTGGTCACCATTAAGTCACGATTTGTGACTTGAACTACAATAGCCCAACACCACTGTAACGCCCTGCTAATATCTATTTCCACTGTGGACATAGACCATGTGATAAATGGACATAGCGATTTATCATAACGATTGTTACTGGAACATATTAACGTATAAGTATCACCTTCCATAGTAATTTGCGACTGATATTCCAAAGAAACGCTATAACTTACTCACCAGGTAACCTCTTCAGCTCGCCCGCCACCTAGGCGGTTGTTTATACGTTGCTAGGAGACAGAGCATTCCGTTATTGTAGGCGTGGTAAGTGACGCAATTTTGAGCGCGCCGTGGAGGAGGTGCTGGGGTTTATTTAATACCGCCGTACGTAGTAACGCAGGTCAGTATCCATGGTCAGTTTTCATTGTCAGTTGGGTCATATTGCCAACAAAACAACGGGACACAGTTCCATAGGATTAGAAAATTCAATACTTACTCGGTTTGTGTATAGACCGAGACTTAGTGCTGCAGGCAGACCCACCAAAACCTCAATGGTGTATTGTGGCCCGTTTATCTAATACCGTCTCATACTTACTAAAGGGGAACGTTTAACGCTTGTAGTAATTTCCTGCAACTTGTAAAATATCACTGGATATGCATCTTTACGTGTATATGTTTAAAGGATAGGTTCACTGGGAAATGGTTTTGCCCATTATTGGAAACTATATTTCTTTTCCAACTATCTCTGTACCATTTTTGTGTAATCTGTTCCTTATCTCTATAGATATCTAATCTAAAAATCATACATTTCAGCTGTCAATCAAGTGCCTTAGTATCATAAACTATTCTGTTATGTAAAGTTTCTCTATATCAAAAAGAGGATAGAGTGAATGAAAATATAGAGAAGAAACAAAAGGCAAAACAAAAGACAGTCAGAAGAAAAAAGGCTGAAAAACAGAACCAGGTTAAACAAGGGGACCAAAGCATCAATGCTCTGAAATCAGCATATAAGGCACCCAAATATAAAAATTGAGGACAAAAGGCCTCAAGGAATTAGAAAGGAGAAGGGCCCGTGGTGGACAAAGACTACATACATATCGCAGATAATACCAAAAACACCATTATTAAACAATGAATATAAAAACACGATGTATAATAATAAAATCACTGGCAGATGAACTCCCTCAAATTATGGACTGGCCAGTCAATAAAGTGGCTAGTTATATAAGAGCCATATATACAAAAATAGACAAAGTCCCGGTGGTAAAGTGCTCCATTGTGGATTGGGACAAGCAGCAAAGTGAAGCCGTTGGATAATGTTAAAGCGTGGGTGCTGGGACAATATACATCTAAAGAGTAGGCACTAACTTTTGGAACTACTTTAGATGTATATTTTCCCAGCAACAACTTTAAAGCCAGGAGCCTTGTTTTGATGCCAGAGGCACAGGGCTAAAGATTGCTTGAAAAGCCTTTTTTTAACTTATATTAAGCATAGTTCTACTTTTTTTTTTTGAAGGAAAAATCCAGAAATTGAGAGGTTTTGCAACGGCTCACAGCTATGCGTTCTCCAGTGGCAAACCTCTGGGAAACGCTCAGTTTCACCACTCGTGTAAAAGTAGCCTTAAAGGTATGTCCACCCTCAATATTTATATGTAGGTCAAGCAGTCCCCTAAAACCCATTTTTTCTATATTTACCTTTTCCAAAGATGCTCCTGAAACAACTTACAATCCCTGATCTTTTTAGCGTGCACAGCAGCGAAAAGGCTGCTTCGGGACGTCCGGTGGCTATTGGTCACAACACAATTGTCAAAGCTTGACTAAAGTCCGATACCTACAGTGGTTGGCAAAAGTATTCGGCCCCTTGAAGTTTTCCACATTTTGTCACATTACTGCCACACAACATGAATCAATTTTATTAGAATTCCACGTGGAAAGACCAATACAAAGTGGTTGTTGCCCTGGCTTTATGTTTAGGGTCGTTGTCCTGCTGGAAGGTGAACCTCCGCCCCAGTCTCAATCTTTTGCTGAATTGGCTCCATCCATCTTCCCATAAACTCTGACCAGCTTCCCTGTCTTGCTGAAGAGAAGCACCCCCGAGCATGATGCTGCCACCACCATATTTGACATTGGGATGGTGTGTTCTGGTGATGTGCAGTGTTAGGTTTTCACCACACATAGGTTTTGCATTTTGGCACCTTCTTCTGCATGTTTGTGTCCCCCACATGGCTTGTGGCAAACTGCAAACGGGACTCTTATGCTTTCTGTTAACAATGGCTTTCTTCTGCCACTCTTCCATAAAGGGCAACTTTGTGCAGTGCACAACTAATAGTTGTCCTATGGACAGATTCCCCACCTGTAGATCTCTGCAGCTCATCCAGAGTCCCCATGGGCGTTTGACTGCATTTTGGCGCTCTCCTTGTTCGGGCCTGTGAGTTTAGGTGGACGGCCTTGTCTTGTAGGTTACAGTTGTGCCATACTCCTTCCATTTCTAAATGATCGATTGAACAGTGCTCCGTGGGATGTTCAAGGCTTTGGAAATCTTTTTGTAGCCTAAGCTGCTTTAAATTTCTCAATAACTTTATCCCTGACGTCTGGGGTGGTTCTTTGGACTTCATGGTGTGTGCTCCCAAGATTCTCTTAGACAACCTCTGAGGCAGTCACAGAGCAGCTGTATTGTACGACATTAGATTATACCACAGGTGCCCGCTATTAGTCATTAGCACTTATCAGGCATGTTATGGGCAACTGACTGCACTCAACCCAAGGGAGCTGAATAATTACGCACACCCCACTTTGCAGTTATTGATTTGTTAAAAATGTTTGGAATCATGTATGATTTTCGTTCCACTTCTCAGGTGTACACCACTTTGTATTGGTCTTTCACGTGGAATTCCAATAAAATTGATTCATGTTTGTGGCAGTAATGTGACAAAATGTGGAAAATTCAAGGGGGCCGATTACTTTTGCCAACCAATGTATAAGCAGCAGGACAGTAGGGGATGCAACAAGCGAGGGATCAGGTTTCTTTCAGGAGTGTCTTTGGAATAGGTGAAGTAATAATGGGGTTTTGAGGGTCCTAAAAAATGCTTTGAGAATATGAATCATTCCACATATGATTATCAGAACAGCCCCAGTTACCGGTATTCCAGTCTTTTAAATGGCATGTATACTTTGTTCACCTTCTATATTTAGCTACCTGTTAAAGCCTTTTTTTCCTTGTTTTTTTTTGTCATTTGTATATAGTGGATTTAAACACTTTTTTTTGTCTTACAAAGGAAGGAGTCTCTTCTATTTTTCCTAGTGTCAGGACTCAACTGTGTGCCAATCATTTGTTTTAGTAGGGACACTCTTAATAATGATTTAGTAAGACTGCACTGATTACAAAGTGATTGCAATTAAACAACATTAATTCTAATTCTGCAATGCTGCCGGTGTTTTTAAAGGGTATCTCCACCAAACTCAAAATTTTCTGTAGTACAGGGCCCCAACCCAAAAATGCTAGGGTTATAACTTAAAATGTGCCCAGAAAGACTTATTCACCTTTTTTACCTCTGCCTTACTGCTACTTCCTGAGAGTCAGCCAATCACAGATGCATCTGCGGTTAGTAGAGGGAGTCGAGGGAAGTAGGTCAAGTTAGTCTATTTCTGGTGGTAATTTTAAAAGATAACATGCCAAAAACAATGTTAAGTTTAGTTGGAAGCTGCAGCTTTCAAAAAACATTGTACACAGTGACTTCGTCTCTTGTGCACGGCAAGATGACGTCAGGCCACGCACTGAAGTCACGTCGCATGTGCAGCGACATATGCATGCCGTGTGAGCGCGGGCTGGGAAGCAGGGACATTTTGTGACTACTAAAGACCTGAGAACCAGGGAATCTCGGAGGGGCGGGAGCTACACAGTCACATAACAAATTCAAGATGTCCAAATCAATTTTTGTAATTGGACATCCGGCTGGTGTTTTCCTGGTCTCACTCTCCTTCCTACTGTGCAGGTAAATTAATTAATCTCTTATCAAAATTGGAGGAGACACCCAGTGATTCAACTGCTAACATATTTATTGTGACATGTTTGGATTTACTTTGATCCTTTCTCAAGCAATATGCAACATTGTTACTTCCTCTTAAATACCCATATTCAGCTCCACCCCCTATAGTGTCCAAAAGTGTCCAATTAAAGTGCTGTCAATCCATTTTCAGTGCTTCAAACATCGCAGGCAAAATTCTCCCTTCCTGTATAAGGAAGAGAAGAGTGCCATACATCTCCACTATGGTATAAAGTGCAACAAAGCTATCAACATCTTTTAAAAAATATATCCAATTTTCTTCTTAAAATTTAAAAAAAAGTGATATAACTGGATGAATCCATATCTATCGTAAAGTGATGTGCCCAATAAAATTATTTGGACATAATAGATTACGATATAATAATACCATACTATAAAAATCATAAACAATGGTAAATTGTAGCATTTGTAAAATATATACATGTATAAAGATTACAATATAATAGCAACAATACAAAGATAAAAGGAAAGAGGATAACATTTGTGTCTAAATATAACCAAAGAGTAGAAAAATCTTTATGTCTTGGAGAAGATTAATAAACTAATAAGAGTGGGAGATGTGAAAAAATTATTACAATCAGAGGCTAGATGGATCAAAAAGAGGCATAGTTTGATTCCAGTGGGTTTGAATGACTCATGGTCCATTAAAACATTTCTATACTGAGAGATCCCTCTTTGTTCCCATAGGTCTTATTATTGATTGACATTAGCAAACCTTTAAGTAGGTAAGTGAATATGGTTTTAATTGTAAGAATATAAATGGAACACTCCTCTAGAGAACAGGTTGAGCTATATGAAACATTGTATTGTTGCTATTAATTGTTAACTTTAAACACATGTATATATTTTACAAATGTTACATTTTTACCATTGTGTTATGATTTTTAATAGTATTGGTATTATCAGTGCCGCCTCGCTAATGATGCAGGGTGCAGCACAATGCAGAGCGGCACCCTGTAGGGAAGCGGCACTCTGCCGCACTGTAACTGTCTCTCTGAATTATTTTTTTTTTAAAATTGAGGCCGGCATCCGCCGGCTGCCCAACTCCCTCCCTAATCTTGTTGGGGGGGGGGGGGCGGACCTACTAATTAAAAGCAGTTAGTCACTGACTGAGTTACAACAACCGGTGTCCGGAGAAGACCGAAGTCCGATCCTGGCTGTCATGGCTGACTCCGCCTCCATCCACTTGTTACTCGTTGCGTGCGCTGCGTCGCCGGCCCACGATGTAAGAGAGCGCAAGTTGTTCAGCCAGTGTTGTCAGGGTGTCCCGTGACTCGTCCCGGCCGGCCATCCGTGGGTGAATCTCCTCTTGTCCTCGTCAGGACCAGGACAGAGATGCCTTGCATACTCGTCGACTCGGAGTGGAGGGAAAGTGGTGAGTCAAGGGTAATAGGGTCTGTCTACCCCAACCCCAATTAATTTCCTGGGCAGGCTGGGGCCTGAGATTGGGCCCTGCTTGCCTGCACTGCAGGTTTAGGTTATATTTGTGTGCTGTACTGCTGTACCGGTGCCAGGGCAGGGGGAAGGGGGAATGTGTTGTGCCAAGTTTTCCATGTGCCCAGCAGACATAATAATTAAAATAATGTGCCCAGGCCCTGTCTGCTGCCCCATAATGTAAGATGATAGATAGATAGATAGCAGAGTTAGATAGATAGATAGGAGTTAGATAGATAGATAGATAGATAGTATATAGATAGATAGATAGATAGATAGCAGATAGATAGATAGATAGCAGTTAGATAGATAGATAGATAGCAGAGTTAGATAGATAGATAGATAGCAGAGTTAGATAGATAGATAGATAGATAGCAGAGTTAGATAGATAGATAGAGATAGATAGATAGATAGATAGCAGTTAGATAGATAGCAAAGATAGATAGTAGATAGATAGCAGAGTTAGATAGATAGATAGATAGATAGCAGAGTTAGATAGATGATAGACAGATGATAGATAGATAGCAGTTAGATAGATAGCAAAGATAGATAGATAGCAGAGTTAGATAGATAGCAGAGTTAGATAGATAGATAGATAGCAGAGTTAGATAGATGATGATAGATGACAGATAGATAGATGATAGATAGATAGATGATAGATATATAGATAGCAGAGCTAGATAGATAGATAGCAGAGTTAGATAGATAGTTAGATAGCAGAGTAGATAGATAGATAGATAGTTATTAGATAGATAGTATATAGATAGATAGCAGAGATAGATAGATAGATAGATAGCAGAGTTAGATAGATAGATAGCAGAGTTAGATAGATAGATAGCAGAGTTAGATAGATAGATAGCAGAGTTAGATAGATAGCAGAGTTAGATAGATAGATAGCAGAGGTAGATAGATAGATAGCAGAGTTAGATAGATAGATAGCAGAGTTAGATAGATAGATAGCAGAGTTAGTTAGATAGATAGATAGATAGATAGATAGATAGATAGATAGAAGAGAGAGATAGATAGATAGATAGCAGAGCTAGCTAGATAGATAGATAGATAGATAGCAGTTAGATAGACAGATAGATAGATAGATAGCAGTTAGATAGATAGATAGATAGCAGATAGATAGATAGATAGATAGATAGATAGCAAAGATAGATAGATAGATAGAAGCAGAGTAGAAGATAGATAGATAGCAGAGTAGATAGATAGATAGATAGCAGAGTTAGATAGATAGATAGATAGCAGAGTTAGATAGATAGATAGATAGCAGAGTTAGATAGATAGATAGATTAGATAGCAGAGTTAGATAGATAGATAGATAGATAGATAGATAGATAGAGTAGATAGATAGATAGATAGATAGCAGAGTTAGATAGATAGATAGATAGCAGAGTTAGATAGATAGCAAAGATAGATAGATAGATAGCAGAGTTAGATAGATAGATAGATAGATAGATAGATAGCAGAGTTAGATGATAGCAGAGTTAGATAGATAGCAGAGTTAGATAAGATGATAGATGGATAGATAGCAGAGCTAGATAGATGGATAGATAGCAGAGTTAGATAGATAGATAGTTAGATAGCAGAGTTAGATAGACAGATAGATAGATAGTATATAGATAGATAGATAGTATATAGATAGATAGATAGCAGAGGTAGATAGATAGATAGCAGAGTTAGATAGATAGATAGATAGCAGAGTTAGATAGATAGATAGCAGAGTTAGATAGATAGATAGATAGCAGAGTTAGATAGATAGATAGCAGAGTTAGATAGATAGATAGATAGATAGCAGAGTTAGATAGATAGATAGATAGCAGAGTTAGAAGATAGATAGTAGATAGCAGAGTTAGATAGATAGATAGATAGATAGCAGAGTTAGATAGATAGATAGTTAGATAGCAGAGTTAGATAGATAGATAGATAGATAGATAGATAGATAGTACATAGATAGATAGCAGAGATAGATAGATAGTATATAGATAGATAGCAGAGTTAGATAGATAGATAGCAGAGTTAGATAGATAGATAGATAGCAGGAGATGATAGATAGATAGCAGAGCTAGATAGATAGATAGATAGCAGAGTTAGATAGATAGATAGTTAGATAGCAGAGATAGATAGATAGATAGCAGAGTTAGATAGATAGATAGATAGCAGAGTTAGATAGCAGAGGAGTGATAGAAGATAGATAGCAGGTAGATAGCAGAGATAGATAGCAGAGATAGATAGTAGCAAGATAGATAGCAAAGATAGAAGCAAAAAGATAGCAAGATAGATAGATAGCAAAGATAGATAGATAGCAAAGTTAGATAGATAGATAGCAAAGTTAGATAGATAGATAGATAGATAGCAAAGTTAGATAGAAAGATAGATAGATGATAGATAGATGGATAGATAGATAGACAGACAGACAGACAGAGCTGATATATAGATATATTGACGGACAGGCAGGCAATCAAGCTGATAGAGAGTTAGATAGATAGATAGATAGATAGATAGATAGCAAAGATAGATAGATAGATAGCAAAGTTAGATAGATAGAATCAGGGAATTAATTTAAGTGTTACAGAGACATTAAAATTTGAACATCTTTGACGCCAAGGCAAACCTATTAAACTTGGGGAGATATGGTTTGGCACAAAAACTCAGCTCTGAAATTCCATGGCAGAAACGGTAAAGCAATTCTATAATTGCATGTAAGCATTTGCATTTCACAAAACAGCAGTTAAAGGGGAAATGTGCTCTCCAGACAAGTTGAATTAAATGAAAGGCCAGGTTTCCACCTTTAAAATAAGCCATCAACCACCTGTCTAGTTGCTGCCACATCCACAATATATGAAAGAAATCTCTGATTAGAAGTTAAGGGGGGGAGGAGGTGGGGAGGAGACAGATGACATCCAAAGGCTGTCCTCACCTTCGGCCGGCAGGAAGTCCCCCCTTCTGTATAAAGATACCAGGATCCCAAGGTAAGGGTTCTACAGCCCCTACCCTCCTCATGGGCCCCTTCCCACTCGTGGCCCTGTGTCCATGCCCACTCATGGCAAGGTGGCCCCACCTACTCATGGGTCCGTGCCCCCTCCCCCACTCACACCTCAGACCCATACCCCGCTCCTACAGAAAAACTGAAAAACAGCCTTTACAGGCAGTGGTCAAGAATCACACAAAGTTTGAATAGCGAGATGATCTGACTTTGGCTGTAAAGGCTGTTTTCACACAGATTTTTTGCAGACCCGCAAGTGGGTGGGAGCCACAGGATTCACAAGTGGGCAGGCCAAGTAAGGCTGCAAATAAAACAGCAAGGGGAGTGGCCATGGGGGCCATGAGTGGGAGGGGCCATGGAGGCGAAGGGAAGGGGCCAAGGGCAGTGCTTGAAGGGAAGGGGGGCCTGCAAGGGGAAGGAGGGATGAGGGAACGTCATATGGTTTCAGAGCAGGGAGCAGGAAGTGCAGGGGAATATGGTGATTCTTCTACCATATCACACACAAAAATGTAAACTATCTTCAAAACTCTGTAAAAAAAATAATGAAAGAATTGCAACATACTCAGGAAATTGATCTGTCAATTGCCTATAGTCATTTTTGGACCACAGTTCCCCTTTAGGACAGATGCAATATGTTGCACATCTGTGGGCGTGTTGTCTGGTTATTTGAATACATTTTTAAAACTTTATTTTGCAGAGGGTGTTGGCACTCGTATACAGTCTCAGAGCGTGCCAAGGAGTGAAATACAGTTCCAGTCTGTATTATGGGCAGGTGGATGGTGTGCTTTATGACAACCTAACTCTGACCGACATTTGATGCACAGTAAGAAGATTATATTTTACGCTTTACTGATTCTATGCCATATAGCAAATATTAAATCTTTTCTGGATACAAAAGCCATTGCTTGCTACATATGTTCTTACAGCATGTGCAACAACCTTCTGCACTCCACATACACTGGTACCTTTTACTTCTGCAGAACCCACTGAATTGTGTGTAAAAATTGTTCAAGGAAAATGGGGGCCTGCAGTTGGATAACACAATTTACTCACAAGAGATGATTGATATTGTGCGAATATGCTTGGATGGAACAGGAAGAGTTATTGTTTGGTAGGCTGTGTTGCTTGTGGTTGCATTTGAGAAATACATGGTGCATAAATACAGGCGTAAGATGGTGGACACTATTGTCTTTACATTAGCGTTGCTGTAATATTTGTTTTTAAGTCACTTGCTAAACAGATGCACAACACACAGCAAAATATATCTTCAAGAGCTGAGAGGAGAGGAAGGGTTACAGAAATGTATCAAACTGAAGACAAGCATGCCTGCATCATTTAAGCATTAGGTAAGTCAGGACAAGAAATTATCAGGGTTATTCAATAAAAGTTCTTATCGTTTAAAATGGTGCTTATTTGCCAAACCAATCAGATGTAAGCTTACAGATGTAAATAAGATCTGATTGGTTGGGGCAAAATTAGCACCATTTTAAACGGTATAAGAACTTTTATTGAATCTCCCTGAATATATTAAAAGATGTATTTTTCATAAAGGTGAGAAAAGGTTGTAGATGAGAGAAGGAAATTGTTCTGTATGAGAAATATCAACTAAGCATATTAGAAACAATACATTCTAACTTAGTAGCAATTGATATTTTAGGATCCAGAGAAGAGGCCCAACAGCTGAGAAATCCTGGAAAGGCCTTTATTGAGTCGTAAGAGAATTGTAATTTTGGGAGTGAAAATAGTGTTAGATAACTTTTCTATTATCTTCCCTGCCACAATTATTAAAAATATTTACAACAAGCCTGATACCAACTTCAATATTCATTATATTATAAATCCCCCCTGAACCTCATTCTTCAAGATTGACTTTACAACGTAACACTCATTTCACCATTGCACTTGGTTTACAAATCAACATACAATTTTCACATATTCACTCGGTTTTACAACTTATATACTCATTTTCACATATGCAACTTAGTTTTACAAAATGAACATTCTAATTTCACATATGCACTAACAGAGTTATTCAATAAAAAGTTCTTATTTAAAATGTGCTAATTTGACCACAACCAATTATTGATGTTTTTAGTTCAATGTTAAACAAAGATCTGATTGGTTGCAAAATTAGCACCATTGAAACGAACTTTATTGAATCTCAATATGGTTTCATAAAGTAACATATCCGGTACTTATTTTCACATGCACATTTCATTGCTTACAGTCTGAAATAAAAACAAATAAACAACAACAATTTTTCCTTACTGTAAATAACAGTTTTGGTTGGGAGGGGGGGGGGGATTTAAATATGTATAAAATATGAATTGTGAGTCAGCATACTTTCTGTTAACTTAAATCTCCAACTATTTAAAATTTGTTAGTGGGACAACAAAATTTACCGTGTCAATCACTGCAGCGTTGTCCGCTACACGCTAAACCATCCAGCAGGAACCAAGCAAAAGCAGGGAGCACAGGCAAAACACAGTTCTGCAATCCAAAGGGATTTTTAATGCTGCTTAAACAGGGTCACAACATGTTTAGAAACATGCAAGTGTTCTTTCTCTCTCGATACATTTGAGAGAAGAACGCTTGCATGTTCGAAACATGTTGTGACCCTGTTTAGCAGCATTAAAAATCATCTTGGATTGCAGAACTGTTGTTTGCCTGTGTCTCCCCTGCTTTTGCTTGTTTTCTGTAACCTTCTAGACCTAGATCTAGACTGTAATTTGACCAAAAGTGCTCAAACAGATAATTAAAAATGCAAGGTATAATTTACTGGATGGTATGAGCAATAACTACCTCTTATTTTAACCTTCAAGCTCCAAGAGACCTATTTAAAGATGGATAATTCTTGATTGTGTGGAGAGAAGCTTTCTGTTCCTCTTTCTACCTGACACTGATACACCTCCATTATCGACACAGAAATACTCAAAAAATGCGCTACATCAGAGGAGGTGGTAGGGAGAAGTCAGTCACACCAGGAGTGGCCATTGTTTGAATAGGTCTGTGGGAGTGAAGGTAAAAAAAAAAGGGAGGTAGAAGGGGTGTATACTTTATAATATATTTACTTTTTTGGAAAAAAAACCCTGTTGGGCATTTACTGCACCTTCTTCTTTTAGAGGTTTGTCATAAAGGAATATTTTTTAAAGGGTATCTCCACTGGTTTTGGGGAGTTTTCGGAATCCATGTCTATTGAAGAACGGGAGGTAAAGGAGCTGTGCCTTACCTTCCGTTCTTCAATAGAACACAGGAGCAGGGAGAAGAGTAAGAACTTACCCGCTCGCTCGCTCCCCCGGCGCTTGGTCTGACAGGTCCCGACGGACTGTCTTCTATGCGCATAGATCGCGCATGCGCATAGAAGACAAGGTCGTCGGGACCTGTCAGTTACGCGCCGGGGGAGCGAGCGATCGGGTAAGTTCTTACCTTCTTCCTGGTCACTGTGTGGTTCTATTGAGAACGGAAGGTAAGCACAGCTCCTTTACCTCCCGTCTTCAATAGAATGGATTCCGAAAAAACTTACCAAAACCAGGGGAGATACCTTTTAAACTCTTGTCATTGGTGAAAAAAAGTTACACACAAATTTAGGAAAGCAGAAAAAGTAACAAAATTGTTTTTTTTCTTTAGTGACATGGAAGAAAGAAGAAGAAAAAGTATCTTTGCTTAATAGATCCAACAAGAAACCAAGGTACTAAACAAAATGCTGCATGGAACTGGGGAATGGTGTAGGTAAAGGGTAATATATTTTTGTTATAATGATAGCATTGTTTTACCAAGAGTGGTGGTGTTGTAGCTGGTAAATTTATTACTCAGCAACACAGTGAAATGATTGTCAACAATTGGAATTGGGCACGTTTACCTGCAATGTATTATGAATTATGGATGGTTTTGGAGTACAATGTGATATGTATAAATTATACTCAATTTAACATAGAAAGTACATTAATTCAATTAGTTATATTAAGTAATTTAAAGTAAATTTGAACAATGTGTATAAATTGCAGAGAACATTTTGTTGTCTGTGTTTATGGTACATTTGGTGTCTCTACATTTTCATGTGCCATCCAACCTTTCAAATTTTTTCAAAATATGAACCCTAACTTCTCCAAGTAACCATGTACTTTTTGTCTGTCTTGCCTTTTTTAAAAATGTCTTTGTTTACATATCTTTTTGGCTATTTGTATATGTATTTAGAAATATCCTAAATTTTTTGTTATATACCGGGCAGCATGGTGGCTTAGGGGTTAGCAATGATGCCTGCAGCGCTGAAGTTCTGAGTTTGATTCCACCCTTGGACACATCTGCAAGAAGTTTGTATGTTCTCCCCGTGCTACGTGGGTTTCCTCTGGACTCCAAGTTCCCCCACAAGCATAAAGACATATGATAGGTGTTGTATGTGTCAATAAATGTGCTTGATTGAAGCTCTTCGGGGGGCAGGACCTGATGTAAATGTATAGCACTAAGGAAAATGTGGCGCTAATATAAATCCACAATAATAATATAGTGTTTATTCCATTGGGTTTGTATAAGTGTATGTTCATCTCTAATTAGAAGTTTTATTTTACAACCCACACTTGTGATCATTTCATCTTTTTATTTTGTTTTGTCAATCCATGGGTGTGTAATCCATTCATGATGCTTCTCGGACGGGTACAGTTACAGAAGCCCCATTGCTGTGGTTACATCAAGGAGCAGTGGGTTATATGTATGGGGCGGTGGAAAAACCACTCCTCAAAGCTGGACATTTTCAGGGTGGATGTCGAGCGGCAGGTCTGTGCCGGAGATGACTCATTTGCTGTAGTGACTGTGGAAAAAAACTTTACACTTGGGTGGTGAGATTCCAAGTTAGGGAGATAGAGGGTTATGGATGGGAAGCTCAGGTTTGTAGTGTTTAGACAAAATATATCAGAAGGGTGCCTGGATGAGGGACGGAGCATTAATGTATGAAGAAAAGTTAGATCTATTTGATTCTTGCATGTAATGTTTTTGCTTGTTAGGAACATGCAAGGTGGTCAAAGCTCATGGGCAGTTGGGACATGGAGACCTGTGCATCCTACAGACAACCAAACATGTGGAAAAACTACAAGGGAACCGTACGAGCAAGTCAGTTGTGGAAGTGATTTACTGTTGTATCACAGGTAAGAGTGGCAGTACAATATGACTGAAAGGCTAATTTGGGTAATCTGACTGAGTACTGTGTGGATGAGGCTTAAAAAAGAGGTGTGTAAGGTCAATGAAAAATGAGGAGCCAAATTATTTTGCATTGAGTGGGAGCGTTCAAACACATAATATGTTTGTTACTGAAAACAGACCAAAAAGTAAAAAACCGAAGTTTTGCCTAAAAGGGCACAGCTTGTATCTCAGTTAAAATTTTGTATTTCATATCTAAGGTTAAATGCTAAATGTCATTGTAAACTGCTGTTGATGGGTGTTATCCATAAATGCTTATAAATCATATAGCTTTACGCATGCATTAACTGCCATCGTGTGTTCAAGGATATTCAAACCTCTTTGCTAGCTTTTGCATGGCCGTTGGGAGCTAGCAGGGACAGAAACTTAAGCTGGGTACACACAGTAAGGCGCCGATACATCTAATAAGAATTTACCTTACCGACCGAGCGCTCACGCGATGTTCATCGATGCTGCCGGAGCGCGCTTCTCCCGATCTTACATTCGACCGACATGCGATTGCAAAATCCCATTCATTTTGCGATCGCATGTCGGTCGAATGTAAGATCGGGAGAAGCGGTTTCCGGCAGGATCGAAGGAACATCGTGTGAGCGCTCGGTCGGGAAGTAAAATCTATAGATGTATGGGCACCTTAACAATAAAAGCCCTGATACTGTCGGATTCATTCTATTCATTCATTTACTTTCCAAATGCATACCCATTTCCTCCACAAAGGAACTTCCATTCTGCTGCAATACAATCCTTTTTACCATTACTCGTTATTTCAATAGTAGATGGTGCACGCTTATATCCACCAAAATACTTTCCTTTTATGCCATCCCAGATGAGCCACATCATTTTCTTTAAAGGAATTGTTCACTGCAATAGCATTCCTTTTCTACATTGATTGAAGCCGGGAGGTTAAGGAGCTATTTATACCTCCATTCTTCAATCAATGTTTGGATAGCCAGGAACAAAGCCAGTGGCGTATCTACCTTAAAACATTCGGGGCACGTGCCCCCAGATATTGGCAAAGTGCTACGAATGTTTTAAGGGACTTCACCTTCAAGAAGTGCACCGAAATTCCTGATTCCCAGCTGCGCGAACCTCTGGGCACGTCGCGCAGCCGGTGAATGACGTATGTGCAATGCGGTCACGACAGATATCAGGGACAGATAGGTAGCAGAGCCAGCCAGTTAGATAGATAGATAAGCAGAGATGATAGATATAGATAGATAGATAGCAGAGATAGATATAAATAGATAGATAGCAGAGATAGATAGATAGATAGATAGATGAAGATAGCAGAGTTAGATAGATAGCAGAAAATAGATAGATAGCAGAAATAGTAGATAGATGATAGCAGATAGATATATAGATAGATAGATAGCAGAGTAATAGATAGATAAATTGCGAGTTGGATAGATAGATAGCAGAGATAGATAGCAGAGTTAGATAATGATACAGTATCAGAGATAGATAGATAGACAGATAGCAGAATTAGATAGATAGCAGAGATAGATAGATATATAGATAGATAGATGCAGAGTAGATAGAAGATAGATAGATAGCAGAGATTAGATAGATAGCAGAGATATGATAGATAGATAGATAGCAGAGTTTTATATATATATATATATAGATAAATACAAAAACAATACGGAACCCCCATTTCAAGATGCTGTCGGACTTTATCAGACTTCAGCTGCTCTTAGATGGAGAGAGAAGATCTATATCCTGCTGGGAGAGGATGATGAAGCCACAGTAAATATTGGGGCACACTATGTAACGGCATGTCACAGACTGAGAGGAGCATAAATGAACTCAATGTCCAAGGATTACTTGCCCAATTATCCCTTTATCCTTCCCCAATCGACTTAAAGACTAAAACCCAATATACCCTTTATAGTACTGTCCATATATTAATTATCCATTGATACCCATGTCCCCTAGCGTGAACTCTAATACAACATGTTTTATATTTTATTTTTGTTGCTTGGCAATGTCAAATGTAAATTGATCCTGCCAATAAAGCTCTTTTGATTTGATAGATAGATAGATAGATAGATAGATAGATAGCAGAGTGTAGATAGCAGAGTTAGATAGATAGATATATAAGTAGATAGATAGATATAGTAGATAGCAGGTAGATAGTATAGATAAATAGCAAAGATAGATAGATTGATAGAGATAGATGATAGCAGAGTTAGATAGATATATAATTATATAGATGATAGCAGAGTTAGATAGATAGATAGCAGAGTTAGATAGATAGATAAAGAGTTAGATCGATAGATAGCAGAGTTAGATAGCAGAGTTAGATAGCAGTTAGATAGATAGCAGAGTTAGATAGATAGCAGGGTTAGATAGATAGCAGCAAGATAGATAGATGGATAGATAAATAGATAGATAGCAGAGTTAGATAGATAGATAGCAGAGTTAGATAGATAGATAGCAGAGATATATAGAAGATAGCAGAGTTAGATAGTAGATAGCATAGCTAGATAGACAGACAGTTAGATGATAGATAGATAGATAGATAGATAGATAGATAGATAGATAGATAGATAGAATAGCAGAGTTAGATATGGTAGATAGATAGATAGATGATATAGATAGCAGAGCTAGATAGAAGATGATATAGATAGCAGAGTTAGATAGATTAGATAGTGATAGCGAGTTAGATAGGATAGATAGATAGATAGACAGACGTTAAGATAGATATAGATAGCAGAGTTAGATAGATAGTGATAGATAGGCAGAGTTAGATAGATGATAGTAGAAAAGTTAGATAAATAGATTAGATAGAATAGATAGATAGATAGATAGATAGATAGATATCAGAGATAGATGATAGATAGCCGAGATAGATAGATAGCGAGATAGAAGATAGAGAATGAGATAGATAGATAGCAAGAGATAGATAGATAGATTAGCTAGATAGATAGATAGATAGCAGAGTTAGTAGATAGATAAGATGAAGATAGATTAGATAGATAGATAATAATAGATATAGATAGATAGATGATAGCAAGAGTAGATAGATGCTAGATAGATAGTATATGATAGATAGATAGATGATATGATAGATAGTAGATAGAAAGAGAGTAGATAGTGATCGCAGTTAGTAGTAGATAGGATGATAGATCAGATATACGATAGGTAGTAGTAGTGTAGGCTAGTGCTAGAGTTAGATAGATAGATAGATAGATATCAGAGATGTAGCTATAGATGTATGATAGATGGTAGATATAGGAGAAGTAGATAATGTATGATTGTGATGATATTGCATAAGAATTAGTTATCGTAGTAGAAAAGTTAGGATAGATAGTACGTTTCATGAGGATAAGTACTAGATGATGATAGATACAGCAGATAGATAGCATAGTAGATCGAGTTAGATAGTTCAGCACATATTAGCTAGCGAGATAGATAGATGCAGATATATGATATACCGGTAGATAGATAGATATAGAACAGAGGATAGATAGATAGAGACATGTATCGAGAGTTAAGCCGTAGATAGATAGTAATATAGCAGATAGTAGATAGGGTATAGAATTTATGATAGATTAGTGGATTCATTTGTGCATGTTTAGTAGTTTTAGAGGTTAGGTAGATAGATAGATTTACAGATATATAGATAGGAGATCAGATAGATTGATTTGATAGATCGCTAGAGTAGATAGATAGATAGATAGCGAGATAGTAGATAGCCAGAGATAGATAGATAGCAGATAGAGAGATAGATAGATAGATTTAGATAGCAGAGTTAGATAGATAGCAGAGAGTTAGATAGATTGCAGGTTAGATAGATAGATAGCAGGTTAGATAGATAGATAGATAGCAGAGTTAGATAGAGAGTATGATATAAGTAGATAGAAGATATAGATAGCGAGTTAGATAGATAGCATAGATAGATAGATAGATATATAGTAGAGTTAGATAGATAGATAGGAGATAGATAGATAGATAGATAGCAGATATATTAGATAGATAGATAGCAGAGTTAGGTAGATAGATAGAAAGCAGAGTTAGATAGATAGATAGCGAGTAGATAGATATATAAGTAGATAGATATATATAGAAGAGAGATAGAAGAGTAGATAGATAGCATAGATATGATAGATAGATATATAGTAGAGTTAGATAGATAGATGATAGCAGATATTATAGATAGATAGATAGATAGATAAATGAGATAGCAGAGTTAGATAGATAGATAGATAGATAGATAGCAGAGTTAGGTAGATAGATTAGGAAGCAGAGTTAGATAAGATAGATAGCAGAGTTAGATATCTAGATAGATAGATAGCATAGATAGATAGACAGACAGATAGAGATAGCAGAGTTAGATAGATAGATAGATATATAGATAGATATAGATAGCAGAGTTAGATAGATAGATAGAATTAGATAGCAGAGTTGGATAGATAGATAGATAGATAGCATAGATAGACAGATAGAGAGATAGAGCAGAGTTAGATAGATAGATAGGAGATAGAGAGTAGATAGATAGTGATAGATAGCTAGATAGAGATAGCAAGAGTTAGATAGAAAGATAGATAAAGATAGCAGAGTTAGATAGATGGATAGATAGATAGCAGGTAGATATAGATAGAGAAAACAGAGTAGATATAGATAGCAGTTAGAGTAGATGGATAGATAGATAATAGATAGATAGATAGCACAGTTAGATGATAGATAGATAGATAGATAGATAGATAGCAGAGTTAGATAGATAGATAGAGCAGGTTAGATAGATAGATAGATAGATAAAGATAGCAGAGTTAGATAGATGGATAGATTAGATAGATAGCAGAGTTAGATGAGATAGATAGATAGATAGATAGATAGATAGATAGATAGATAGATAGCAGAGTTAGATAGATAGCAGAGTTAGATAGATAGATAGAGAAAACAAGAGATAGATAGATAGATAGCAGAGTTAGATGGATAGATAGATAAATAGATAGATAGATAGCAGAGTAGATAGATAGATAGATAGATAGACAGAGAGTTAGATAGATAGAAAGCAGGTTGGATCGATAGATAGATAGATAGCTAGAAGATAGATAGATAGATAGATAGCGATAGCAGAGTTAGATAGATAGATAGATAGATAGATAGATAGATAGATAGATATAGATAGCAGAGTTAGATAGATAGATAGATAGTAGATATAGATAGCAGAGTTAGATAGATAGATAGATAGATAGATAGAAAGATATAGATAGCAGAGTTAGATAGATGGAGATAGATAGAAAATATAGCATAAATAGACAGATAGATAGAGATAGCAGAGTTAGATAGATAGATTAGAGAGATATAGATAGGCAGAGTAATA
Organism: Hymenochirus boettgeri; assembly: GCA_019447015.1. Lineage (NCBI taxonomy): Eukaryota > Metazoa > Chordata > Amphibia > Anura > Pipidae > Hymenochirus > Hymenochirus boettgeri. The sequence goes on along the minus strand of CM033476.1, from coordinate 228,578,190 downwards.
GATAGAGATAGATAGATAAGATAGATAGATAGCAGAGTTAGATAGATAGATAGATAGATAGATAGCAGCGAGATAGATAGATGATAGATAGATAGATAGATAGATAGATAGATAGAAGATAGGAGATAGATAGATAGAGTAGAGCGAGAGATAGATAGATAAATAGATATAGATAGCAGAGTTAGATAGATAGATATAGATAGCGAGTAGAGAGATAGATAGATAAAATGAGATAGATAGATAGCAGAGTTAGATAGATAGATAGATAGATAGATAGATAGCAGAGTTAGATAGATAGATAGATAGATAAATAGACACAGAGAGATAGACAAGAAGCAGAAAGACATAGTAAAATAGATAAACAAGAGTCAGATATATAGACAGAGATAGATATACAGAGAGAGAGAGAGGGACAGATAGAGATAGATAGGGGCAGAGGTCCATGTAGAAGGTACAAGAAGGCCTCCCTGGCCAAATGTGTGGCAAGCGTCTGACTACAACTGAACACAGCAGTAAGTTTAAAATGACCAAATTGCTACCAGTATATAATGAAATTGCCAATTTACTGTGCCTTTGTGTCATTAATTTGTGTCTCTCTGTCCAACTCTCTGATCTCTATCTCTGTCTGTCTATTTCATTGTCTTTCTGTCTGTTTATCACTATCGGGCTGTGTGTCTATGTTTGTGCTTGTCTATCTGTCTGTCTGTGTCTTTTTTGGCCATCTCTAGTAAGTACATAGTGGGTGTGGCCTAATTGGGCGGAGAAAGGGGAGTGGTGCGAGCATGGATTGACCAAAAGTGCCCCTGATCTTCTTAGACCCTAGATACGCCCCTGAACGAAGCACAGAAAATCTTACCTTTCGCGCGATCCAGTGGAGCTGCTCTGACAGTTCCCGACTGCTTCCTGCTTCTGTTTCGCTATAACGCGCATGCCTGATAATGCGCGCTATAGCAGAACAAACGCTGGATTGCACGAAAGGTAAGATTTTCTGAGCTTCATTCCTGGCTATCCAAACATTGATTGAAGAATGGGAGGTAAGGCATAGCTCCTTAACCTGCCGGGCTTTAATCAATGTAGAAAAGGAATAGTTCACTATTGCAGTATTCCTTTAATTGTATTCACATCATTAAAAAAAATATCATATGCCTTGTTTGCATTACTACGTTTCGGATCTCCTGACCCTTTTTCAAGGCACCCATCCACACTGCTGCCCTTTCATCCACCCTGCTGCAAACTTTACCAGTTGCTAGTATATGGTTTTGTGTATACATATAGAGTCTATATACCTTGCTCCTAGAATTATAAAGAAATGTTGACATGTTTGTGGTTACACAAATGTAATTATATATTTTTTTTTAACAGATGAGGGTCAGCTTTACTCCTTTGGCTCAGATTATTATGGATGTCTTGGTGTGAATCAGACCATGGGGAATGAAGTCCTGGAACCACTCTTGGTTGATTTCTTTTTAAATGAGCCAGTAGAGCAAGTTTCTTGTGGGGATAGCCATGTTATGGTGTTGACAAGAAGCAAAAATGTGTACTCATGGGGATGTGGGGAATATGGTGAGTGAGAGTCCATTGTAGTTAAATATATGACATTTAACCTCGTGAGAAACTAATTATACTGGTCTTCTGCTCTGTACAGGACGTTTAGGCCTGGACTCGGAAGATGATGTGTACTCACCTCAGAAGGTTCTAACCTCAATGTTTTAGAAATGTCGTCTTCGACTATCAACATTTTTGTTCCTGTCTTTCAGAAATCATGCGATTGATCTTCTTTACCCCCTTGTTTTTGTTTGCTCATTTCCCCTCTCTGTTTTGCTTTTTCTTATTCTGCGCTTCTTTTTCTTATTACCACCATGAACTCATTTTTTTGACTGACTTACACTTTATTTTAAAGTCCTTTTCTTGTCCAATTTGCAGGTGGAAGTGCAGCCAGGCTTAAGTATTGTTAGTGTTGTTTGTGGATCAGATGGGAGTTTCCTTCTCACTTTGTCTGGTAAAGTCCTTGCCTGTGGACTGAATGAACACAACAAGCTGGGCTTAAATCGGTGCACTGTAGGAATAATTAACCATGAGGTATTGCTTTCTAACGCAAATCCCCCTTTTAAAACAATCTCTATTCTGTGGCAAACACGTTTTTTTTTTCCTGCAGGCTTTTCATGTGGTACCATATACCACATCCCTGACACTTGCCAAGCAGCTGTCATTCTACAAGATTCGTAGTATTTCCCCTGGTAGAACTCACACTGCAGCTATTGATGGTAAATCTCATATAGAAAGGCATTTAAAGATGTACTAAGAGTGAAACTTTGTACCAGAGGTTGACTGGGTCCTTTTGGGCTTGGACTCCTTTTGGGCAAATACAACCAATTGGGCCTATTAAAGGGTATCTCCACTCAAAAAATAATTGGGTCATTTATATTCATTGAAGAACAGGAGGTAAAGGAGCTGTGTCTTACCTCCCGTTCTTCAATAAATCGATCAGGAGCCAGGAGAGAAGGTAACGAACTTACCTAATCGCTCACTATGCATGGCCACGCGTACACTATGGGTGCTCAGTCAGGCATCATTGAAGATCATCCATCAACTCTAGTGGATCTTTAACCAGTCCCGACTGAGTGTCCATACCACACATCGTGTGTCATGGGTCATAACGGACTAAGTGAGGTGAAAAAAGCTAAGTGTGCCCATGTAGGGACAGGGAAAGTGGAGCTTACAGACAGGAGATGGCAAAATAGAAGTAAAGTGAAAGTGAGTGTCTGTGCTGCACTCCAAAATGACTTTTTTTCTTTTTTTGGGAAGCATATTTTTTAATGAAAACATTCTAACTTTTGCTTGTATATAATCTCTAAATCTTAGGGACCCCCCCCCCCAAAAAAACAAACCTGTATATACCCCCTAAAAATACCAGGGTGAGGATTTAAATCTCACCCCTGGGGCTACTGTAGAACTCCTGCACTAGCCTTTGAATTTACGATCACTAGCTTTCTTTGTCCGGCCACGGGTTCCAGGCCGGGGCTTGGCCAATTGGAAGATGTGCTTTTCTAGAATAGCATTCCCAGTGGCCAGGTTCTAGACTCTTAATTGGAGGTCTTTTCCTTTGGTACTTATCATTGGATAGGAAACCTCTATGTGAAAAGCCAGTAATTGGGGGTAAGTGAAAGCTTGTTACACTTATACAATGCATGGTCTATGCAAGCCTCGAAAAATGACCCAAGGTAATTAGTTAGGACCTTCATTACTGGGGTTACCTTGTCATAATTGGAAGGCTTTTCTATTTTATGATCAGAAAATTGCAGCTAAAACCCTTGCAAGGTGATATACTGAGGAGCACTGCGGGTGTGCAGCGCTCATTTCAGCCCTTAACATCACGCTAACAAATTTACAATCAGTTAGCCTGACATTAAGTCTCGCTTTGTGACTGTTGCGCGCGTACTGGAAGAGGCACTTGTGGAGCCGTCACAAACCAATTTACCAGAGGCTGTATGGCTGTTTGTGTGTAAGTATTTAACGCCAGCTAATAGCTTGCGTTAAATATGTGTGGGTGAGTCACCCAGCCCCTGGTAAATCCGGAACAGATGCAATGATCATCTTTTTCTCTGTTCTAATGTGCTGGTTAAATCTATAGCACTTCGACAATATGTAATTGTAATTTTGCATAACGTGCTCCCGCCTCCCCCTTTTGTGTATATTCCAAATGCACATAAAATATTATATACATGTTCTTAAACAATATTCTAGAGCGTGGCAGACTTTTAACCTTTGGCTCAAATAAGTGCGGGCAGCTTGGAGTAGGAGATTACCGAAAACATTATGGGATCAACCTTCTTGGGGGACCTTTAGGAGGCAAACAAGTTATAAGAATCTCCTGCGGGGATGAGTTTACCATTGCAGCTACGGATGGTGAGCATGAAAATGTTTTTTGTCTTTTTTCAAACATAATAAATATTGCTATAGATATATCATACCATCTCCATATATTTCTTTTGTTTTTTTTTTTATTTTGTATGATGCATATTAATATTCAGAGTTACATCTATATTGCATTGTACACTGAGATATTATATTCAAGTATCAGTTTTGTAACAGTGCATCTGTATTTTTTGTAATTTGTTTATAAAAGAATACTATATACTGTGAATGTGCATTATTTGAAACACATATTTTCTATTGGTTATATTGAGAGTGGCATACTATGTAGAGGAGAGGAGGGTGGGAGAGGTTTGGGGGAGGCTCACCCTGGGCGTTTCAGCACTGTCTATACATTAGGGGGCATATTTATAAAGGAACGATGTTAGCGCAAAAAAATTACCGCCGCACATCGCGTCCGCGAAAATAGCGCTATCGCCGTATTTATAACGGCGAGCGCTATTCCCGCGATACCTATCGCGGCCGCGATGTGCTGCGGTAATTTTAAGCCCCTTCGCGGCGATACTGTATAGTATCGCCGCGAAGGGACTTAAAATCCCTTCCCGACGCTGCTCCTACCCCGCCCACACCCCCCGCGGCGGCAGCGGCGACCACCCGCCGCCACTTCCCAGCAGCCTCTCCCAACCCGTTCCCCGTTCGCGGCAATCTCGGAACGGGAGGCTAGAAGGGGCTGCCGGGAAGGGGCCGCAGCAGGTGGTCGCGACCACCCGCCGCGCACCCCCTCCCCGGCAACCCCTCCAAGCCCCCCGCCCCGGCCGCTCCCGGGGAGGGGACGGGAGGGAGCCGCTGGGGGGGTGGAGGCTCCCTCCAGCGGGGCCCTGAGAAGGGCCTTTTGGGGCTTAGGGGGTCCCGCAGCTCGAACCGGGACCCCCCTCCCCGGCCCTTACAAGGGCCCTTGCGGCACTGACAAGTGCCTTTGGAGGGGTCCCGCAGCTGAAACCGGGACCCCCAGTGCGTCTTAAAAGAGCCCTTGGGAGCGGTCTTCTTCTTCCAGTCCGGCGACACCAGCTCGCCGAGGCCGCCGACCCCGAGAGGTACCCCTGCGGCCGCCAGGGGTACCCCGGCGGGGCGCGGCGACCTCAACGAGGCGAGTTGGCGGCGTCTTGATCCGACGCGACGTCTTCGGGCTGGCGACACCAACCCCATCAGGTCGCCGATGCCAGGCAGACTCACTGCGGCCGCCAGTGAGCCCGCTGGCACCGGGCCTCAGCGGAGCCGATTTTGCCAGCCGCTTCTTTCTTCTTCTTCAGCCATCTACTGCGATGGCATCTGGTTCCGCGGCGGAAAGCTCCTCTTTATATAGGTTTGCAGAAATCCATAATCCGTTTCTGATTGGTCAATTTTTTATACTTGCTTTACATTAACCAATCAGATCTGGAAAGTTCTGAAATCGATTGGTTAATGTAAAGCAAGATATTAAAATTGACCAATCAGAAACGGATTATGGATTTCTGCAAACCTTATAAAGAGGAGCTTTCCGGAGGAACTCAGATGCCATCGCAGGTAGAGTGGGAAGAAAGAAGAAAGAAGCGGCTGGCAACATCGGCTCCGCTGAGGCCGGCGGTGCCAGCGGGCTCACTGGCGGCCGAGTGAGTCTGCCTGGCATCGGCGACCTGAGTGGGGTTGGTGTCGCCAGCCCGAAGAAGTCGCCAAGGGCTCTTTTAAGAGCCGCACTGGGGGTCCGGTTCGAGCTGCGGGACCCCCGCCAAAGGCACTTATTAGTGCCGCAAGGGCACTGTAAGTGCCGCAAGGGCCCTTACAAAGGGCCGGGGAGGGGGTCCTGTTTCGAGCTGCGGGACCCTAAGCCCCAAAGGGCTCTTATAAGAGCCGCAAGGGCACTTGTCAGTGCCGCAAGGGCCCTTATAGGGCCGGGAGGGGGGTCCCGGTTCGAGCGCGGGACCCCTTAAGCCCCAAAAGGCTCTTGTAGAGCCGCAGGGCACTTGTAAGTGCGCAAGGGCCCTTATAAGGGCGGGGAGGGGGGGTCCCGGTTCGAGCTGCGGGACCCCCTAAGCCCCAAAAGGACCTTCTCAGGGCCCGCTGGAGGGAGCCTCCACCCCCCAGCGGCTCCCTCCCGTCCCCTCCCGGGAGCGGCGGGGGGGGGGCTTGGAGGGGTTGCCGGGGAGGGGGTGCGCGGCGGGTGGTCGCGACCACCTGTGCGGCCCCTTCGGCAGCCCTTCTAGCCTCCCGTTCCGAGATTGCCGCGAACGGGGAACGGGTTGGGAGGGGCTGCTGGGAAGTGGCGGCGGCGGCAGGTGGTCGCCGCTGCCGCCGCGGGGGGTGTGGGCGGGGTGGGCGTGTCTCCCGGGGCGGGTGCGACCACCCGCGCGGGTTGCCTGCCCATCCCCGCCGCGGGAGGTTAGTATCGGCTGACTTCGCCTCCTTCAAGGTGGCGAAGTAAAACAGCCGATACTAGCCGAGCGAAACCAGTACCGCCGCTTTATAATAGAAGCGGCGGTAACAGGTAAGTATCGGCGCGAAAGGTTAACGCTTCGTTAACTTTTCGCGGCCGTTTTCGGGCCTTTATAAATCGCGGTAAACGCGATTATGCGTTAATGGCCGCGAAAACGGCCGCGAAAAGTTAACGAACCTTTATAAATATGCCCCTAGGTGTTGAGTTTGAGTTGGTCCATGGGTTCCACACTTTGTTGTATTTGTATGTATGTATAGTATATTTTTAAAGCACCACTTGGGGATGCAGCACTGTACAGTAACAAAATACAATAGTCATACAAGGGGATAAATACATAAATACATTCAGCACATAAATATACAAATTATATAAATAGAAGTGCTAGAGCTTTGCCACAAGAGGAAAGGAGGTTCCTGCCCCATAGAGCTTACAATCTAGTTAGGTGGGTAACATACAGATGCAATGGATTGGGTATAAGTGCCGGTGTGAGACGTATGCAGTGCAAATAAAACAATCATATTCTGTGCTGGTTACCAGATAGGTAGGATGTAAGGCTAGATTTAAACCTGCTAATAGAGGTTTCTTGACGTAGAGAGAGGGGAATAGAATTCCAGAGGATGGGAGCCACAAGAGAGAGAGGTTTAAGGTGAGAGGAAGCAGTACGAGTGGAGGGTCTGTACAGGAGCTGGTTCTGCCATGAGCGGAGGGTACGGGCAGGAACATGTGGGTACACTAGAGAAGAAATATAAGAAGGAGCAGCAGAGCAGAGTATTTGGAGGGGCAGCGTCTATGTTGGTAGAGAATGTTGTAGTATGCAAGGTCTCTATTTACCAAGTTGATCCATTGTTTTTTATGTGGGGATTCTAGAAACATTTGAGAACAATACCTTTCCGTGCAGAGAATAGTAGGTATTGGAATAGGGTTGTTGTGTGTTTGTTCCAATTTTCTTGTTCCTAAAGGCCAAAGAGGCAGGTTGTGTGTGGTACCGGGATCGACAGTTCTGTTGTAATATATTTTGGACCAATAGGTAGTGATATGTGGACTAGACCTTATGAAATGCCAGAAGTCTGTATTTTGCGTACCACACTTGGGACATAGTATATTCCGTAAAGGATGCATTTTGGCAATTTTCTGGGGGGTTAAGTAGGCCTGATGTAGGATAAAATACAGGATTGGTTTATTGTTTGTTGCTGGGGATGCTAATTGGGGTAATTCAGCTATGTCCTCAATTTGAGGGTATATACTTTGTCCATTTAGCATTCAGTGCTTTTAGGTTTGGGCCCGCCATTGCATTTGATAGTATTTTATATATATTAAATAGTTTCTTGGATTCGGGGTTACTTAGTCGGGAGTATAGGATGGGTTCCACTTTGATTTCTCCTGTTGGAAATTCTGTTTGTCTTAGTTGGTAGTATCGGAATTTGTAAGAGGAGGGGAGCTTAAATTCTTTGGCTAGTGTTTCATACACTTTTATATTATTATTTTGTATGACATGGCCAAAGGTTGTGATGCCTCCCCTGGAACAGTCTTGAGATAAAGAGAATTTGGCTGGATGATTGAGGTTGTTCCGTAGTGGCATTATTGTTGGAATAGTCGATGGGATGGTTTTGTCTATGTCCTTCCAAACTCTGGCTGCTTGTGTGTGAAGAGTTGTTGCGAGGCCATATGTATGAGTTTCCGGGTTGTACATGTAGGCAATTGAGGTTCTATTATATTTTTTTACATGGACATTATTAAATGAAATCTAAAGGCTAAAATTATAAAATAAAGTGGCCAGCAAAAACTGACTTTTCAAATCTTGCCTTTGTCTCCAAATGCTTCCCCAACTTTCTTGAAACGAGTTTGGCTGGCCGCTGAAAGGATTTAAATGACTTCAATACTTTACTTTAAAGGAGAACTAAAGTCTTCAGACAACATTGCCCCAATAGAAAGAGCAACAAAAAGCTGTGTCTCGCCTCTCCTTTTGCTGTGGATGCTGGGTGATTTAAGAAAATAACTTTTCCTTTGTTTCCTGAAAGCTGACAGACAGTTATGTTACAGTTCAGAGATCATACCTCCCTCTGACACAGAACACAGATTTAACTTAAGTTTTTAAGTAAACACATTATAAATGCTCCTGTCCCTAACAATGATAAATGCCTTTGCTTTTCATACAAAAAAGAAAAGTAATCTCTGCAGTTTATTTCTATGCTACAATTACAAAAATTAACCCAGCACCAGCTAGGTAATTCCCAAATGGGAAGAGGTGCTACACTACAGTTAAATAGCTAAATATAGAAAAAAAGAAGAGAACTGTTGTGCACTCTCTATATACATCTAAAAAACCTTTATTATATAAATACATCAGGGTTACTCATCTTTAAAAACAATTAAAAAGAAAACAAGCGGCTTAGACTATATAGGACTTTCACATATCAGTATAGCTAAAGTTGGAGCAGCAGACGCAGACAGCAGACTCTGCATTTATTGGGCACATGAGGAAGCCTCCAGAAAGTGGGGGGACGAAACGCGTCTGCTGTGTGCGCGGCCTTAATAGCGACTGACACTGGACCAGTGACCTGTCTACTTTGAGTTGGTAGCTATGTACTCTGTTTAACCAAAGCACTTTATGCTATGATACCTTCATGATGTATGCTCCAACTTTAGCTATACTGATATGTGAAAGTCCTATATAGTCTAAGCCGCTTGTTTTCTTTTTAATTCTCTTTAAAGATGAGTAACCCTGATGTATTTATATAATAAAGGTTTTTTAGATGTATATAGAGAGTGCACAACAGTTTATTTCTATGCTAGCATGGATGTAAGAAACATAATATTAACATTCAGTAAAAAATAAAAGTAAGTATGGGGAATCAAACCTGCAACCTTCTCTATACTGTGTCCTGCTAAAAAGAAAGTGCCATATAGGCACGAAACGTCACGTGTATATGCAATAAACGACACATTACGTTAAGACCGGTGTGCGCTATGGATTTTATATCTTTCTATGTTGTATTATTTTATAGTTACACCAGGGGATTTGAACTTTTGACTTCTTGGGCTGTGTATGTTCCTAAAAACATAAATTTACATGGTGCACCACCAGCAACCCAACAGACTGAATCCTAGGGTCAGGGGACATGGATCTTTGAAGCCAACATGGGCTATGTGTTGTACTGGCAACAACATGAAAGACTTCTTTGTTACAGAATCTATTACTTACATATACTAAATGCATATTACTAGAGAAGAACTTTTCAATGTATAGGTGTTCTGGGGAAAAAAAGTTTAGTTCTCCTTTAATATAGAACACTAGAGCTAGCTGCAATGTTCTTTATTATTCCAGATAATCATATATTTGCCTGGGGGAATGGAGGAAATGGACGCCTAGCAATGACTCCAAATGAACGCCCTCAAGGCTCTGATATCTGTACTTCTTGGCCCCGTCCAATATTTGGATCGCTGCACCATGTAACTGATCTGTCCTGCCGTGGCTGGCACACAATCTTAATAGTGGGTAAGAAAAGAAAAAAAACAATATGGAACAAAGTATGTAACATGTCTTTGAGCAAGTTGTAGAATTCTGAAGTTTGTAATAAATACATACCAAGGTGCAGGTACTGCAGTTTAGCAATGTATGTAACAACTGTAACTTCTGCTTCATAACATTCAAGACACGGCTCAGCACTTTCAGTCAATCCAATATAAGGTCCTCTGGAACTTTCTATGACCCAGGAGATGTTTGTAAAAAGAACTTTGTAGCAAGTGAAACATGTGTCAGTGTAGCGGGGCTGTAACACAGTAAAACCTGAGCCAAGGAGCCTGGAGCTTCAACAACGGGCAGAGAGCACGAGGAACATTTTGAATCTTAGACTGGGAATATGACGAGTGATCGCCTGATGCATGGAGGGTAAGTGAGGGAACTGGCTAAGCGGTATATCTGAATATGTAAGTGCCATTCAGAACTGTGCTCTATTTAAAGGAATTGGCCTGTACGAAGTTCTGGAGGAACCTTATATTGGATTGCCTCTTTCTAGTGTGTAACAAAGCAGAAGTTACGGTTACAACATACATAGCTAAACTGCAGTAACAAGCGAATCATTTGCAACATATTATTTACAGCCTATATTTGAAACTTTTTAATATACTAAATTTCTATAGCTTGGATACTGGTGATGCTCAGTTAAGTCTGGTTTATGCACTTTATTATTGATCAAAGGGTTGGGGTATTAAAGGAACACTAAATCAAAAAAAAAACTGTGCCATCCGTTTGTATTATTCAAAGGGAGGTGAGAACGCTTATTCTCACCTCCCTGTGAATAATAATATTACGCTCAGGGGACCTGGAACTTACCTTACCCGCCGCTCCACTCGCAGCCGCTCAGTCACTGAACAGCTGTTCTCTCCCAATCGCGCGCCCTATCTTTTGTATTGGCGCGCATGCGCCTAAGATAGGGCGCGTGGTCGGGACAGAGCAAGTGGAGCGGCGGGTAAGGTAAGTTCCAGGTCCCCCGAGCGTAATATTATTCACAGGGAGGTGAGAATAAGCGTTCTCACCTCCCTGTGAATAATACAATAATAAACTCAGGTTATAAAACCTGAGTTTAGTGTCCTTTAAAGTGTGTGAGTCATATAATTGGTTCTGTGTCAAAAAAATAACATTTTATTCTGAACGACAAGTGTGTGAGTGCTACTTAAAGGAAATATCCAGCCTAAAAATAAGTTCGTTTTAAAATGATTATCAACCCCATAACCTCACTTTCACGGGGTTCCTACAGTTCAAAGATCCCCCAGAGCTTACTTACCTGACCCTCGCTGCTTCTCCTCCGCGGATGGTGCTGACAGCCCAATCGCGACCAGGAAGAGAAGCGGCTGTCAGCGCTGAAGTCCCCTGCTCCTGTTTTTGTGTGGAATAGGGTCCAGGTCAGGTAAGTAAGCTCTGGGGCATCTTGGAACTGTAGGAACCTCGCGACAGTGAGGTTTTGGGGGGTGATAATCATTTTAAAACACACTTGTTTTTAGGCTGGACTTGCCCTTTTTCCTCTTTCCAGTGTTTTTAGAATTCTAATGTTTCACTTTACTGATTATACAAATCTGATCTACTTACAGAAAAAGTTCTGAATTCCAAAACGATTCGCTCAAACAGCAGTGGATTATCCATTGGGACACGTGAGTTTTAAAGGGGTTAATGTTCACCTGTTACTTTTGGCATTTAGCATGTTGTTGGATATTACTTCCTAAACTGTAATTTGCTGGTGAATCTGTTATTTGTCTAGCTTATAAAATGTGACTGAATGATGAAATGGCACACACCTTGAAATATGCGTTCTTCCAATAGTTGCACAAAGCTGCTCTTCAGGGGGCTCTGGAAGCAGAGAGGAGGACAGTGAACATGAATCATTGTTGTCAGAACCCAGTGAAGAATTTCGTGGTACAATGGAGGCTGAGCCAGAAACAGGCCCCTTCAATACAACTGAAAATCTGGAAAGCAGCTCGTGCCCCAGTTGGTTACGACAGGTAAATGCTGTTAGGGGTCTGGTATAAAAATGATTATTATTGTGGATTTATATAGCACCAACATCTTCCATAGCGCTTTAAAATTACATGTATATATACACATCAGGCCCTGCCCTGAAGAGCTTGCAATCTAAGCACGTTTATTTGACACATACATCCTATCAGTGTGTCTGGAGGAAAGCCCACGCAAGCACGAGGAGAACATACAAATTCCTTGCAGATTTTTCTAAGGGTGAATTTGAATTTAGAACTTCATGGCTGCAAGGGATCAGTGCTAACCACTAAGCCACCGTGCGGCGCATATTTTACAAAAAATAGTAAAAAAAAACAACATGAAAAAATTTAAACCATACCTTATGATATAATGGTATATAGTTGTTTTAGTGTGAGAAATATGTTTAAGTTGTTTAAAGGTTATGTACACTCTAAAAACGACTTTAGCTTACTGGATAACTGTGGCTTTAAATATAAAGGTGTATAATTTTTTTTGTTCTACTCCCCTCCCATATCCTACCTTTTATCCTTTTAAATACTCTTAAAAGTATCCATCTCTGGGTTCCTAGCTGGCCATACACTACCTTGACATTACACAGATAAAACATTTGATCTGAGATGAATGTCGAATGTAATGTCAAGTGGAGCAGCGGTTTTACCTGTTAACATTCACTGGCTGGTTCATGTTTATGATTGTAATTATGATCCATATTATGATTGTAATATTTATCACAAAATAATTGGGCCAGAAAGTAAGTTTGTAGTGTATGGCCAGCATAAATCTCCGCCTTGTATCAACCTATCAACCCCCTGAGTAGCTGATTGTTAGCTTTATGATCATGCCATGGCTATCCTTTTGTTGAGAATTCATGGGAAGGCAAGTAAGTCATATAACAACAGTGAAAGTTAGTGATTTTCTTTAGTGGAACTTGTATAGTAAAATGTAATTATGGTATTTTTAAAGTATTAGTAAGGAACAGATAACCTGAATCTAAATGTATTCTTATATGCCACAGGAGCTGGAGGAAGCTGAGTTCATTCCAATGCCAAAGACACCAATCTCCCTCAGCACAGGGTCTGATGTGCCTGCATCAGTGCAGGAGCTGCCAGAAAGTCCTAAACAAACTCCAGAGGTATGTAGAGCCATGTAATTTGTAAAAAGCTGCAGTATTGTTCTTTGCTGTGTGAAAAAGTTACAGATTCTTATTTTTATAGATTGATGTACAAAATCATTCAAATCAAGCATGTGCATGCAACACTCTGCAGGAAGAGATATGTAAGCTGCAAGACCTTGTTTCATCATATAGAAATGAGCAAGAATTTCTAAGCCAAGAGAACACCCGCCTAACAACAGAAGTTAAGGAGTTAAACACTAAGATCCAGGAAGCCATGCAGGTACTGTATGCTGCTATGCTGCATTGTCTTTACCATTAAAAAAATCATCTATCTATATTATATATATTATATATATATATTATATATATATAATATATATATATATAATATATTATGGAGATTGCATTGAGTTTTTTTGGAACACTAACTAGGTGGGGGTATATAGCATTATTACACATAGGAAAGGTCCATATGTATGTGTGTAATTAGCACTATTTAATTAAAATCACCATAAGAAATAACACCATACAAAGTATAGTACTACTACCTACTACAGAATTACAAAACAATTTATATACAATTAATAAACTAAACTTACTTTACTAGACACCCCTAAGTTTGAATGGAAAACTCAAAATGATAGGTTAAGACACACCTCCAGGATTTCTACAGGGTCTCCATGTAGACACTAAAAGGAAGTGGAATTTTACTAACATCCAATGAGAGGTTCTGACCTTCCACTGTTAGCAAATCAAAATATTCTCTAAGGCACTGTCCATGACAAGACAGGAAGTGTAAGGAAGTTCCTGTATTACACCCAGTTATGTGCGGTTTGTAAAACATGTGACAGTCTTAGCCAATTAGAACATTCTTCAGACTCTGACATTTACTCCCCCTCTCCTCTCCATAGAAAATAATAAGACAATCCAGTTTCTGTTTGCTAGACAGGAAGTGTCTCTTTATGATTAAATGACTTTGCATGTCTCTGAAACTACCCAGCATTCTTAGAGAAATGGGCAGTTTTTACCCCAATATTAATATATTAAAACATGAGACTGTCAGGTACCTTCTGTTATAAGAAGGCTGTACTTCATTTTACACCCTGTGGGAGCTTTTATCTCCTTTATCCGAACCTCTCCATAACTTGTCAAGCTAATCAGAATCCTGTGTTTCCTAACTCCATAGTGACTGTAAATCTGGAACTTGCTGTGGTAATTACCAATAAGTATGAACCTAGCATGTTTTTCTGGATCCTGTATAGGAGTCTCAGGATGTCCAATGGAGCTGTTCAGATTGAATTGCACATTGTGGCAAGATTGCCTGGATCTGATTTCAGATCTGCAGGTTAATACCATTTTGTCTGGATACATATAACTCTATCATGTGTCCCAATTGAGCATCTGCTTTGTGTGAGAGCCCTGCCAGGACAGGTGACTGTTGGTCACAGTAACAGTGGCTGCAGCCAGCAGCGCATGTGACAGACTGATCATGTGGTCCCATAGGGAACTGCATGATTGGCTGTGATTTACTAACTGACCCATTTGTCTGTTACGGATGACTGAACTCGGTCGCGGCTGGCCACCCCACACCATCACATATTTCCAGCCGACTAATCCGTGGCACTATTGGTTCGTTACTGGTGTTTACCCAGCCTTAAGGTTCGTACACACATGCGATCGTGGGTGCCAACCCATGACGCGCGATGTGTACGAACGGCCGATAATCGGGCCATGTATGGGCACTTTATCGGCTAAAATGGCCGTTCTGTCGATACATGGCATGAATATAATCCGAAATCGTAATGCGTCGGCACCGGCGATCGCATGTGTGCACGAACCTTTAGACTTTATAGATTATAACTGCCAGGTAGGTGGTATTTGGAAGTGAGTGCAAATATGGTAAAGTTTATGACTTTAATTGGGAGATTCACCCAGAGGCACAAGCTCTCTGGGCAAATCTCCCGTACGGGATTTACCAGAGGCTGTGCGATTTTGGGTTACTCTTAACCGCACATAAGTATTTATCGCCAGCTATTAGTTGGTGTTTAATACTTACGTGTAAAGAGGCACGCAACCTCTGGTAAATTACTTTGAAACGGCCGCATGAGTGCCTCTTCTGATACTTGAGCTGCCGCCGCAAAGTGGGCATTAACGTTGCGCCAACCAATCGACCCATATAATGCTTCCCTAATCCAAAAGTCTAATAGCTATGGATGTAAGGGAAGGGCAGATGAATCACTTGCATGTTCAAACCCTTGGGTAGGAGGCGCTAAAGCATGACCGTGGGCTTTTAATGTCTGTAAGTCAGGAAAATGTCTTTATTCCAGGATGTATGAAAACTAAGTTTTCCAGAATTCTGTACAGTTAGGGAATGCTGGGAGTTGTAGTTTTAAACATGTGAAAAGTTCATTAAGAAGACACTAACTGCAAAACAGAGAATGCTGGGATTTGTAGTTTTCAAACATGTGAAAGGTCCACAAGCTTAGGCTGTATTAGATCTAGACAAATGCCTTAGCTACAGGATATTAAGAAAAAACTGCAAACAGAGAATGCTGGGAATTGTGGTTTTCAAACACGTAAAAGGTCACAAGTTAAACACGCCTGCTCTGTACCATTAGGCTGTATTATATCTAGACACATGCCTTTGCCACAGGCAATAAATAAGATACTTTGCATGTCCCCACCCATTTCTTTAAGTGAGAAAAAGTGTTTATATGTTAGATTATTAAGGCAATGCTATTATAATAACATGATTCTATGAGGTACTTTCTGTTATAAGAAGGCTCCATTTCATTTTATACTCTGTGTGGAGCTTTTAGCTCCTCTATCCACACCTCTCCCTAACATGTATATCAGTATCCTGTGCTCCCAAGTCCTAACCCCATAGGTTAGTTAAACTTGTTGTGGTAAATACTAAATAAATATGAACCTTGCATGTTAATCAGGATACTGTATAGGATTTAAGGTGGCTATACATATATCCGATTTTACTTATCCAACCAAGCTCTCATGCAATATTAGTTTGATCTTACCAGAACCACCTTTCCCATTCTTCTATGCCACAGACAGGCGGTTTTTGCATGATCGGTCTAATGTCGCAGTAGCACTAGGTCGGGAAATTAAAATCGGATATATGTATGGGCTGCTTTTGATTGCCCAAAGGTGCTGTTCAGATTGCCTGGGTCAGTTCTCAGACCTGCAGGTTTATTCCACATACACCCTCTATATTCTAGCTGGCAGGTAGTATAGGTAAGGGAGGTGTTTGTTCATTTAATATGATGCGATTATTTGGGGGTTTTTTTTAGGACCTTCAGACTAATTTTATTATTGCCCCCCTGGATGTTTCCTGATGGTTCCTGTGAGCACTGCAACTACACATAGCAAAACATACACACATAATTTCCACTGTGCACCAACGGGCACACTTTTGCTAGTATATATATATATAAAAATATATATATGCCTTATATTATAAAAATACATTTATATCTTCATAGGAGATTCTATTGAGGTGGGGTTCATAGGAGATTCAATGAGGTGGGGTTATATGATATTACATATAGTAAAGGTGTATATGTATGTGTGTACTATTACCATTTAAATGACCATCAATAAATGTATATAAAGTATAGCACTGACTTATTTTAGGTACAAGACAAAATATACAAAATACATAAACTTACTTACAGAGCTGATATTTCTATTTCAACATGAAATGGTCAAATGGCAGCTTAAACCACACCCCTGGGTCTGCTCCATGTGAAAGGAAGTGTAATCCAGAAAAGGTTTATGTCTACTACACAGGATGTGATGTGTATTGTAATGGACATATACACCAAGGCTCCTTATATACTACCTCCAGCCTGCAGGTGGTGTCAGTGAGTTATAAAATACAACACATCCCTGCTCTCTATGGTAGGAGGAGAGAAAGTGAAAGTAGATTGTGATGTGTGTTTTGGAGTTGAATGCAACCCAAGATCCTGTTACCTCCTGTTGGGAGGACAGATAATTGGACAATTTACCTTATTGGATACAAACTCTGAGGCAACAGATAAGTGTACACCAACTTACAAGGATACACAATATGCAGGCGTGGTCAATATTCAAAGTGGTGCACCATAGGCAAGGACTACTCCATTACTTCATATGTTATGTGGGGAAACTTTTTATGTTTTGTTATATTTGGTTTTATGTTTGGTTTATATTGTTTTAAGAAAGTAAGTGCACTGTCTGCTTTGTGCCAGACCACCAGAGTAACCCACTGTGTGCCATGCTACCCATAATCATCGAATTTACAGTAGGGGGTACATTATTATTATTATTGTGGATTTATATAGCACCAACATCTTCCGTGGCGCTTTACAGTTGCATTAATATACATGAGGAAAACATACATTATCTACTATATATCCTTAAATTTACATTAGGTAAAGTGCATTCCAGTATCGTGCTATTAAATATAGGATAATTCAGTAAAGGAGTTAAACATTAAAAATTATAATTAAACAATTATTAAAGGCAATACAACATTGTTTTTACAAGCTTTTCTAAACAAAAGGGAGAACATAAAATTCTTTAGAATTCCATGTTATAAAAGACATTTTATTTTATTTACTTTTTTTGCACTTTGGACTTTTTGCTAGTATGGTGTGGGGGGTTTACTAAAATATAGAAATAAATATGGGGATGCAAGGTATATTGACTGCAAGTACACTGGTTATGATCACTGTAAACCTTAAACATGCTGGCACCAAAATCATTACAAATATACCACACAGATGAATTGTTCAATTATTTTTGCTAAAAAATGTGGTAACTGTGGTGAATACCTTTAAGAAGATCCCTCTGAGGCTTTTACTTGAAAGTTTCATGAAGATACAAGATCCTGTAGGGCAGAGAGACCTGGGGCGTGTTGGCATCAGAAAATGATGGTGATTTCTGCAGATGGCGAGGGTTTGTTTTAAAGGTACCGGTAATATGTTTTCACCACAGTTTCCTTTTATTACAAATTCTTTCAGGATTCAATAAAAGTTCTTATCGTTTAAAATGGTGCTAATTTTGCCCCAACCAATCATATGTAAGCTTTCAAATGTTAAATAAGATCTGATTGGTTGGGACAAAATTAGCACCATTTTAAACGATAAGAACTTTTATTGAATCTCCCTGTTTGTCCAGTAAAATAAGAGATTGTTCTATTGTGATTCAGGTGATTTGAAAATTATACCTAACCAAATGGGAAATTGGGATGTAAAGCCTCATACACATGTCAGATCTTGGCACGGACCAACATTCCCCTGTGCACACGCGCATGATGGCTGGCCTTTTTGGTTAGGGATCGTTAATCCACCATGGCGGATCAACGAACAACCCCTGACTGAACACATACACACGTGCGATATCGCCCAAAATGGACATTCGTCACGGGTGTGCGACGTGGGTCTGTGCCAAGATCGGACATTAAATAGCTAACCCTAAAAAGCACCAATACTGATTGTATGACTGCGGGATTGCATGTTCACTATTGGTCAGATAAAAATTTTCTAATGTGTCTGATAGCGAAATTCATATGAAAATCATACAAGCGGCCATGATCCAAAAATCTTGCAATATCAGAATATCCAAATACCGTAAATCAGTATCAGTTGTATATATAATTTGTAAAAATTTTTTTAGCCAGATCGAAACTTTCCCCAAAATTTGGTGATGAAAATGGTAATGCTGGAGAGTGCTTATATTAAAACTGCTTATTTAAATGTGATAATCGTTTTAGTTTCTTCAGTATCATATCATTTCTGTAACAGTGTTTCATTTACGGTAACATTCTCATAAAGCTTTAATGCTCATTGGTACTCATTCATTGGTATTTTAAAAGAAACAACAGTAGTGTTTACATAATTTCTAAACACAGCTATTGAAAGTGATATTTTATTGCTTTAGCTATCCACCTGTGTCCTTTGGTGATGTCATTATTTAGTTCAGTATAGTCTCCATTGTTAGTAGTTTATGAAACCATTTTTTCTTTTATTTTTGTTCTAGCTAAAACAAGTTGTGAGTAAACAAGGAGAGACCATTCATCAGCTCCAGAAACAGGTGTGTGCATTAATTAATATAAAACTTTTTTTAATTGGATAGTGTACTAATGAGCTTTTGTTTTTTTTATGACCACTTCTAAATTACCAATAATAATTTACTACCTTTGGACATTTTTAGACTATTAATGTGACGTGTAGGATTTTATCGCATGAGAAGATTTGTCAGTCTATCTGTCCTATCCTTATTCTTTCATATATTTAAAGGGTATGTCCACCCCCAAACTAAAATGTTATATGTTGTAGATAATGGACATAAACCTCGACCTCGCAAGGTTTATAGAACTCAAAGCTGTCTCTAAATGTACTTACTAGCCTTCATTCCCTTGCTGCCTTCTGTCTGTCTTCCGTGCATTTTCCGTGCACGGAAGACAGGTAGAAAAGGCTTGACCGCCCTCCGCCTCTGTGATAAGGTGCTATGTCTTAGGATGCTGGATTATCCCCTTCTGCTTGCTTCCGTGAACAGAAGTCAAGCAGAAGGCAGCGAGGGAACGAAGGCTAGTAAGTATATTTGGGGACAGCTTTAAATTCTATAAACCTTGCAAGGTCGAGATTTAAGGCCATTTCCTGCAACATATACAATTTTAGTTTGGTGGTGGGACATACCCTCTAATTGTGTAATTTGATTTTCTCTGAATTCATGTGCGACTAGAGTGATCACTAATGTTTTGGCCAACTGGGGGTTTCCTTAATATCTTGCTGGGCAATAATTGCACGTGTGTGGCCATTTGGTCAGACGTCATTGGTGATCAGCCTGTTATCAAAATAAATTGATACCATTTTATTTTTTATCTGAGTAACTGTCACATTAAAAACATATTTATGCTTATTTATTATAACGGATTCCTTTTTTTAAAAACTGACTAAACCGTACAAGTCCACGTGTTTAAGATTGTACTTAAAATACATAAATAGCCATAAATGTCATTAGAATGGAAAGTTTTCAGTAATGTTTTTGTTCCAGTTGGCAGCTTATTGGAAAGGTACATCTCAATCTGGTGGCAATACAGAGACCTCAAAGGAAGATTCTGATGCAGAATCCTGGTGCTTCTTGGGTACAGATGCTTGCCGCTCTGCTTCTGGGACACCAATGTGATATGCAGTAGAAGCCTAAGATTTTACACCCAACTAATTTGTGTTAAGAAGCAAGTGGAATGTCTATGATGGATTATATCTGTGCCTTAAAGTAAACCAATGCACCAATCCAGAGAGCACATGCTGTAAGATACCACATCCTTGAGTAAATCTTGTTTGTCAGTGAAGTCTTCAGCAGCAACTAAACCTGGATCAGAACGTTGTATTCAGAATGACTGTATTTCAGTGGCTTCATTTTTTATCTTTACACCAATAGGACAATGCTGGTAATGATTTACACATTTTGCACATCCCTCTGCCATTTTCTGGGACACTGCATAATGGCCTTTCTCTCTACAACGTTGTATGGGCTATATCCCCAGTATTCATGTTCTAGTAATGACTGAATTGCACATATTGCTGTTTTAGAACAGACTGCCTTGTATGGCTATTTGTTGAGGTTAATGCCTTTTTACTTATTCATGTCACTTACAGTATCAGTATTGGACTCACAGTCTGTAGCAAAGGTTTAACTTGAAATGAGGCAGCCTTTAACAGTGAAATGTCCAACACATTGGATTGTATGTGTTGCTGAGCAATTCAGTGCTATTTTGTCTATAGCAATCACTTAAGAAATGCACATAGATTTTAAATAAAAAGCAAAGCTTTAAACCTATACTAGTGACTATTAAATATACTTACAATAAAGTATTGTATAAGGAACGTTTCTGTTTTTGATCAGTTTGCCTGTATGTCTGGATATGAAACTACATGTACTGCACATAGTGGAATAATAGATGTTTTTCTTTATAATTTGAAGAAAAACAGAAGCGGTTTTTGTAGAAATAGTTGGTGGTTCATTATGAAATGTGTTTTTCTTAATCTTGTTATGCTTCATCTTCTATAATTGTAAAGCTAGGTACACACAGTACCGATAAAGCCCCGATATCGTTGGATCCAACAGTATTGGGGCTTTATCGGTACTGTGTGAACCTTGCTTTTCCAAATGAGTGCGCGCCCAACGAACATTCAGTTCGGCCAAGCTTTCGTTCGGAAAAGAGGGAAAATTTTCCTCGGCTGTGGTAGAGGGAATTCAAAGAATAGAACACATAGCGTTTCCTATAGGGGGAACGCTTGGGACTGTGTGTATGCAGACCTTTAAAAAAATGACAGACAGGATCTTGCAGATTCTGTCTGTCATCTTTCAAAAATCTTTTAAGTGTGTACTCCGCTTAAGAATGTAGCCTCTTTTTTTATGCTTATTAGAGACCATTATTTCCATTATTTTTTCTCAGTTTGCTAGTACTTAAATAGGCTTGCTTTAATGAAATGCCCTTTATTCTTTACAATGTCAGTGATACATTCACATCAGGCCCTGCCCCGAAGAGCTTAAAATCCAAGCACTTTATTTCATACAAATGCACTGCTAAGATCATTTCAAAGAGGGGGCCTGTATTAATGGAACTAAAGGTGGGTACACACATTAACCAACCTTTCAAAGATGACAAGACAGAATATGTAATTGAATGGCATTTGTGGACAATTTGAATAGAACTGGAGGCTGCTTGCATTTAGAGGGGAGACTAAATGGTGCTGTGGCAGTTTGGCTGAAACTAAGAGAAGCTTAGATTGAGCTATGGATTAGACAGTGCTGAAGCTGTTTGGCCCTAGGGGAGGTTTGGATGGGGCTAGAAGAGTTTGAGATGAGAGAGGGGAAGACTGATTGGATGGAGAGCATATCAGGAAATGGAGGCAAACAGTGAACAGAATCACTATCTGTGATTATTATTTACGGTATGTTCTGGGACACCAAATGTGACAATGACTTATTTAATGTATAATGCATTTGTTATATGCTAAATCTTGACACTTTGCAAGTGTAAGCTGAAGATGAATTTATTTTCTTAAGCCATGAATAGCACCTGGTACCCAGTCCAACTCTGGGCTTTCACCTGGTAAAAAATGAATTGTCGCCCAGTGGAGAAGGGGCATCCAATGTTTTGCTGGGTATATAGTATCTCAAACGTTAAACAATTTTCTATCCATTGTTACCAGTGCAAACATCATTATAGCAAAAATGTAAATTTCCATATAAATCCCGTCCCTTTCTGTCTGTGTATAATTTATTGTGGACAGCAGCTGTATAAAAAGGGTTCATTGATATTTTACATAAGACTTTATTCATGCTAAGTCCTGTTCATGCTAATACTAGTACTAGGAAAATATTCATGAAAATAGATTCCCTTTTATGTTAATGTGTGGCCTATGTTATCAGTTTCACATCTGTCACACCTCTCATACTTCATGTCTGCATCTTGGCTACTATTGTAGTTTGGGTTTTGAGAAAATGCAGGTTTCAACTCCGTATATACTTGAGTATAAGTCGAGGTTTTCAGGCTATAAAAACAGCCTGAAAACTGAACCTCGACTTATACTCGGGTCAGTCACTAACTTGTTAGAAGAATCCGGCTGCCGCATCTCCCGATCGTTGCATCCACTGATGTCACTACTCGGCACCTGTCTTACTACCCGGCGCCGAGTAGTGACGTTAGTGCAAGTTGCCGGGATTTCAGTTTTTTTAAGTTCAGTTTTAAGTTATTCAGTTATTATTATTTTTACTGGCAGGGAGGGAGGGGAAGGTTGGGTAGGGGGGGTTTGCAGTTCCACTGCAGATGTTTGTAAACTAGAACTCCCAGCAGCTAAAGCATGCTGGGAGTTGTAGTTTACAAACACCTGAAGTGCCAAAGTGGTCATATTTTCTACCCTCGACTTATACTCGAGTCAATCACTTTTACTAATTGTTTAGGTAAAAATATGTACCTCGACTTATACTCGGATCGACTTATATTCGAGATGTTTTGTAGAATATCTCTTTTTAAAGGGCAATTCCACTCTGAAAATGAACTTTTAGCATAAGGTAGATGACTCACTGACTCTTCAGTTTCCTGGAATTTGAAATGGCACTGCAGGAGAACCATATGGAGCAGAGATGTAAGGTAAGGATTTTTTTAACTACACAGTGGGGCCAGTATGGGTTTACATTTTAGTTTGTGGAGGGGGGAGGGACATGCCCTTTAAAATAATACTTTTAAAATGTCCACCCTAAAAATCATTTTTAAATATATAATAAATCCCCCCTGCCCACCTCTAACCACCATTTTCCTGTAAAATAATGATCAAAATGTTACTTGCAGCACCTTCGCTTCTTCGGCGCATTGATCCGACTCCTTGCTTGTGGGAACTTGCAAGCAGGGGGCCGGACCGGCAGCTGTGTCTGTGATTGGCTGAGAGGCAACCAATCACAGACGCGGCTGGTTTGGTCTGGGCAGGGGGCATCTATTATATAGTAAAAGCATTTTACACTAGATGGAATGGGGAGCGAGGATAGATCCAGATGGTGGGGGGGGTGCGCTAGGGAAGATGAAGGCTGCGTGGGAACGGATAAGGCACTGATGTGGGTGACGTCAGAGAGCTTGGATTTACAGTGAGATACTCCTGGTCTGCAAAAGAAGGTTGTAAAAAGGTATGTAACTTATAATTGGCTGAGAGGATTTTTATGCGTTTTGGCTTGTTTTAAAGCTAGGATAATGGCCAATAACATTACATTGTGGTTTTGAGGGTGGACATTCACTTTAACTACCTTAACATCACAAATCCGGAAAATGCATGTAGAATTCAAATCTAAATTTTTTTAGATTGCCGTGTGATTTAAGTGATGTCATGTCTGAGCCCAGCTCTCTACATTTATAATGTTTTGAATGGCTGTGAATAAATGTGTGACCACATGGAAGGAATTGCTAGAGAAACAACTTCTGTATTGCCTTGGTAAAACCTGTGAGATCTGAAATATATTGGGTGTGGCTATATACAGAAGTCTTTACTGGTGAGACTTAATTTTATTGTGACTGTTGAACTCTTTTGATTTCCACTTTTCTCTAAAGTGATAACTTTATAGTGCAGCACATACTTTTGGCATTGGTTACAGATGTATGTCTATGTTTCTGAATGTTCCGATGAGCACTGTTGGGGTCATAATCAATAAACACATCATTCCACCGTTAACCAACAACAAGCAGCATCCAGGTGCTCCTTGCAAAATTCTTGACAAAGGAGTCAAGATTAATCTGAATAGTTGTCCAAATAACAAAGGACTGCTCACAGGGAGCTTCAGAAAGACCAAGTACAGTTGTTTCAAAGAATACATTAAGGAATGCTTAATGTGAAGGTTCGCATTCATCCAGGTCACGGTATATCTGTTATTCAGTTAGCTCTATTGGACTTGAAGTTCCTGAAGAAGTTTTGCTAGTCACCCATGTGTCAAGGTGGCAACTTATATCAAAAAAAAGAAACCAAGCCTGAATAGAGGGGGGAGGGTTTGTTTCAACACCAATTGTCTGCCATGTACAATACTGTTTTGACACCTTACCCTGGGCAGTTTTGATAACACCTCTTAGCTAAAATGCAATCAACTCATTGCATTCAGGAGGTCCCTAACACCTTGTTGTTACATTCTGATTGGAACTCATTCCAGAGTATTTATTGCCAACAGGTTCTAATACAAGTCAAACCAAATTATTAAAGCCAGTCTGATGAACTCAAGAACTAAACTTCAAGTCCAGTTGATCTAACATTATAAGAAATTCACTCAATTGACATGCCTCTATGCATGATCACCATGCAAGGTTCTACTGCTAAAGGAAAATCAGAAACAAAACTGGTTTAAAATTTGCTGCACAAATTTTGACAAGCCAATGAAATAGTAGAAGAATATAGTCTTGGTAGGTGAGGCCAAACTTGAACTCTTTTTATGTCACTGCACTACCATGTTTGGAGGATAAATGACACTGCACATCACCCCAAAAACACTGTCAGGGAGATTCAATAAAAGTCCTTATCGTTTAAAATGGTGCTAATTTTGCCCCGACCAATCAGATCTTATTTAATATTTGAAAGCTAACACCTGATTGGTCGGGCCAAAATTACCACAATTTTTAATGATAAGAACTTTTATAGAATCTCCCTGTATATGTGGTACTAGCAGACTTAATATAATTGAAGGAAGGATGAATGGGAAAATGTACCTGGACATTCTTGATAAAAATCTGCTGCTATCTACCAAGATGCTGTGATTACTTGGGTTAACGGCATCTGGTATAAATGTTATATGTCAATAGAACTACATTTACTGAGAAATATGTTAAAGTGCTCAAAACTTTATTTCCCCACTGTACATCTTCTTTAGTTAACTTTTTATTCATCTTTCCATTGTTTGCTTCAGTGCTGAAGCATAATCAATTATCTATACATGGGCTCATTTACAGTGAAAAGCAAGCTCAGGTGGTGTGATGATAAAATATCATGCTTACAGCTCTGGGTAAATTTAATTTGAGATTTCACCCTTGTGAGACTTGTGTGTGGAGGCAAAGAGCTGTTGTTAAAAAAAGTGCTGCTTTATTAAATTGCTTGCAAGGGCAATGTGTGTAGCTCAAACAAGCAAGAAGACCTTTGCAATTCCCATCTTAAAGTGTTTCTAGGGGGAGGAGTTTGTGTAAAAAATCTAGGCAAACACATATCCCTTATAGTGGAGCTAGTCTTTTGGATAGCAGTTATATTTTTCATCTAGATAAAATTGTCCTAATAAATTCTTTTATACCAAAAGTGTCTTCTACACTACATATCTACTTGCTTTATAAGTAAATTTAAGGGCAAATTAACTAAAGGGTTTTCTAAACTGAATGAATTTATTGGTTTTGAAGATTTAGCTTTGATTAGGAATTAAATAGATAAAAGAGGGAGACAAGATTTAATAATCAGTTTTTAAGCTTTTAAGAATCAAACATCAATTATCAAGATTCACAATGTCACTTGTTTGTCCATATCCACCATTATAAAACATGACAGACTAATACTGGCTTGATATTAGATTGAAATTAAAGATAGTTTCCTGCGACATTCCCTGAAACATTCCATTTATGATTGGAACAAACTTATTGTCACACGTCAGTTTATCAAATAATTTTCAAAGGTATGTTTGCTGATCTATGGGTTGTATTACTTTCAGTAGGAGGACGCTTCAAGATGTAATACCCTCCTTTAAAGATGAGTTCACATTGACACATGATCATTGTCTGTGTATTGTTTTGCTGCCTAGATCTTTCAGAGGGAGAATTTCTTAATTCCATAAATAGTCTTGGCTAGAGCAGTTGATTGAATAGCAGAAGAAATGTAAAGCTAGTCCTGCCCCTGAGAAAGGAATGTTAAAACTCAAGGACATTTTTTGTTCTAATTTGAATAATTGATAAGAAATTAAAAAGAGCACTAAGCTTTTCACTTACTGGTTAATATTTTAGTTTTCAACACAGCAAAGGATATCTATACTGGAGTACAATCCACACTGACAAAAAAAACTACAAAACAAGTGCAAGAGTTGAATTCCTTTTCGACATTAGCGTCTACGAGCTGGGGGTGGCCGTGGTTTGCTCTTAATATTCTCACATTTAGGAATGTGCCTTTCTGCTGCACGTGGAGCAAAACGACGACTGCAATGAGGGCAAGGTACATAATCTGGGTTTTCCTCTGGAGGTGGAGGTGGCAAATCAGATAGTTTCCCCCCTCTGGCTATAACTTGCTGCACTTCACGTGCCTGATGAATGGTACGCTGAAAAGACTCGTGTTTTTGTCGCCAGTTACTGCTTGGAGCCTAAAGTGAGAGAAGCAACAAAGTTTTATATAAGAGAAACTCTTGGTGGTTGACGGTTAGAAAGGAACTAGGCAGTACATGGTAGGTACATGAAAACAGTATACCGTATATACTCGAGTATAAGTCGAGATTTTCATGCTTTAAAATTAGCCTGAAAACCTAACCTTGGCTTATACTCGGGTCAAGTCCTAATTTAGATCCAAATGCTGCAATTGCGGATAGTAACCAGTAGGTGGCGCTGTGTTAAAAATCCTTCATCTGCATAGAAAATTACAGGAGCTGATCTGCCTTTACACTCCTTCCTGCTTCCTGTAGTCTGGCTGCTGGACTCACTCAGCACTCTCTGCTCATCTGGATGCTGGACATCTGATGGGTCATCTCAGTTTAGGGCAAAATGGCTGCTAGTTCAGTGCAAATGACAGCTTGAAACTACAACTCTCAGGTGACATTTTTAACTAATGGGGTCAGAGAGCCCTTTATTATATGGGGGTCAGAGTGCCCTTTACTATAAGGGGGTAAGTAGAATTGTAAATGATGGTAAGCTTAATTAAAAGTTTATTGAACCTTGCCACTCCACATGTTTAGAAACTACAACTCAAGCATGCTGGGAGTTGTAGTTTCCAAACATCTGGAGTGCCAAGGAATTGGGGGTTACTGGTACTGGATTTGGCTATTACTGTATGGGACTACTGTAAGGGAATTCTGCTGTCCATTTTAAGGGCAACTTAAGCCACAAAACAATACTAAATCAGAAGGCAGAAGTGGTCATTATTTCTACCCTCGGCTTATACTTGAGTCAATCAGTTTTTACAAATCTTTCAGGTAAAAATAGGTATCTCGACTGGTATATACGG
This sequence comes from Hymenochirus boettgeri, assembly GCA_019447015.1. Lineage (NCBI taxonomy): Eukaryota > Metazoa > Chordata > Amphibia > Anura > Pipidae > Hymenochirus > Hymenochirus boettgeri. The sequence goes on along the minus strand of CM033476.1, from coordinate 228,550,525 downwards.
TAACGCTATACAGATAATATCCTTAAAAAACAAATATAATTTGCACTGCAATACCAGCAATTGCCTTGAGTTCTGTGTAAATTTGTGGCTTCACAATGTGGAAGAGGCATTAGTATACAATATCAAATGATCCAAGATGTTATAAGATTGAAAACTTTCTATTTCTTTTTTGCAATAAACTTAAAAGAATATTGTGAAAGTTGCAAAAAAGGACCTTTCAACCATAGGAATATGCATCGGTAAATAAAATACCAGGCAAACTTTTGTAAAAAGCCTACTACTAATGCTGCAGATGACACACAGATCCCACTGAAGTCTGTCACCAGTACAGTGGAATGTCCTGTTTGGCAACCTTTTTAAAATTAAAAGGACACTAAACTGGACTTTTTATGTAGCTTGCAGCTGCTTCTATTATGCACAGGGTGGTAGTATCACTTATTCCCACCTCCCTGTGAATAATACAACCCAGGGTTAAACTTATTTACCCGCGCTCCACTTATGGCTTTGCAACAGCTGATCGATGTGCTGTCCTGATCTTCCTGTAATCTTCATTACAGACAGGCATGCGCAAAAGTTAGGAGCTGGTCAAGACAACGCACCATCTGCTGTTCAGAAGCAGGAGAAGAAGGTAAGATGAAACCAGAGTTGCCAGGGCTCCAACAGGGTTATTCAATAAAAGTTCTTATTGTTTAAAATGGTGCTAATTTTGCCCTAACCAATCAGATTTTATTTAACATCTGAAAGCTAACATCTGATTGGTTGGGGCAAAATTAGCACCATTTTAAACAATAAGAACTTTTATTGAATAACCCTGCAAGTTTTTACAGGGAGATAGGAATAATCAATCCTACCCCCCTGTGAATAATAGATCCAGCTACAAGCTAGCTAAAAAGTCCAGTTTAGTGTACTTCTAATTCCCAGGCTTATAGGCATCTATAAACGTTTTTTAAAGGCTTTAGATAGATTTTCTAATCTAGGTATTCTGCTACCACAGACTTCAAGCAAACAAACTAAATGCCTGACTTCTATTTATGACTTCTAAATTGATCTGCCGGTAATTTAATGATGATTCTGTAACATTTTGGATCCCAGTTTTAATACAGAAAGCCAGACTTAAATAGTATGGATACAGGCTTAAATGCATCTATACTGCATTTAATATAGTTTAACAGATATCATACAGGTAGAAACATGAGTTTTAATAGATACCCACCCTTATCTAGCCTACCTGAACTCCTTTACCTGTAATGAAAGCTAGTCATACATGGGTCAATTTTTAAAATTGATTCTCTAATCACTTTTAAAATCAATTCCATTTGTTGCATTCAAGTGTAGGATCGACTGAATTTTGATCATTCAGTTCGGTAAAATTTCTGTAGATTGGAAAAATACCTGACAGGTTTTTGGGAAATTTTAACGCAAAAAGGAAGAGGACAACCAAAGCAGTTTACACAGCATGTGCTTAATGCGGCATGTTTCGAAGTGTTCTTTATCTGATGCTTGATAAAGAACGTGGTGGTGTTCAAAACATGTCGCATTAAACACACGCAGTATGAACTGCTTTGGTTTCCCTCTTCCTTTTTGCTTTAAAGTTTTCACTATGGTGGTAGACAGTCCAGCGGGAGAGAGACCCTACAAACGAAATAGCAACAATCGTACAAACTACCTTGTGTAGTTTTGAAAAATTTTGATTGAGCTTTGTTCAATTGTATTAAGAAGCATGCAAAGAAATTAGTTATAAAGCACATCCGTAAAAAACAATCGCATTTATAAAGCAATCTTATTTAAAATGTAGGAAAGTGTTAACGTGCAGGAAAATCTTTTAATCAAAGTTTGCAAAGAAAATGCACACTGAAGAGAAATATATGCGTGTGCTGCAGTAGAAATTAACCTGCATATTAATAAATGCAGCTTACCTTGGGTCCCTGTGTTTGTCTTTTTCCTTTGGTTTGCAAGAATTGCTCTAGATCCGTTCCCTTGGCTCTGGCTTGAGATGAGTCAAATACTTTTCGACTGCGTTTCTGTAACTTTTCACAAACTCCAGTGTGCTTCTCCAGACGATGTACCAAAAACTGCCGTCCACATAACTGACAAGGCACCAGCTTCATACTATCTGGTGTACTGCTCGGAAGTGATTCCCTTTGTTTATCCTCCCTGTAGTCAGGTCCTGAGGAATCTTGGCTTCCATTTCTTGGAGAATGTTGGGGATTACTTTTGGAGGAAACACACTCTATTAATGATCCTTTGCTTTTATTGTTTGTAGCCATTTCCTCTGCATGTGGTTTTAACACTGCACTTTGGAGTTGTGGTTTTGCTAGTTTGGGAGTTTGGTTTATTTGTTTTGACTTCGATTGTTGGTGGAGTGTCTCCTGAGTTTTTAGTCGATCCTTTTTTTTCCCTTCAAAATGAAATTTATTAAAATCATTACCTGTGATTGCATTGACATGTTCTACTCTTGTCCTTCCTTCTGGAATGTCTCTTAATAAGACAACTTCTCCTTTTTCCCGCTGAATCCTGCGTAGTGTCTCTTCTGTTCTGCGCAACTTCTCTAACAACAAAGCTTCTTTTTTTCGGATTTCTGCTTCTAAACACAATTCAGACTTCTGCAGCCATAATTCTGGCTTTCTGAGTCCTGATGTTAAATTAATTTGTTCTTGGTATGGAATACTAGGTTCTGAAGCATTAGCCGACTTTGATCGGTTAATGCTTGTTTCATACATTAATCTTCCATGGTCCTTGTGGTGTAAGACAGGTTTCAGAGGATGTGCTCTGTCAACTCCAGCACTCCTCTTTGAAAATGTCCAATTCGAGGCCCAGTTTCTTTCTTCTACAGCCCATTGCACAGCATTCACGCTAGACTGTTTGCTAAGAGCATGGATGTCCTTAGGTTCATTGCTGCTGGTGTTGTGATGCAATTCTGAACTACATACTGATGACCCATGACCTCTCTGTGTGGCATAATCCTGTTGCCTTCTGAACAGAGTCAATAGTTTCTGCTCTTTTTCTCTAAAAACATTCTGCTGGTAGTCATTTCCCATCATTTCAGGCTTGGAAAAAACTTTTGGAGCTTGTAATTCTCTCTTTAACACTGGCAGTTTTGATTCATAATGTGTCATTTTCAAGTTGGCCATGACAGTACCTGAAAAGAAAATAATATAAATATCTTTATTTAACATCAGGACTCTAATACTGTAGATAGATATATAGATTGATATATATAAGACAGACAGCGATAGATAGATCAGACACACAGATAGATTAGACAGATAGATAGACAGGTGACCAATATGATTAATCAGCTCATTATATTTGGGGTTGTATTAATACATGTTTTTGGGAGATCCTGGAGGTCACTGGAAGGACACAAATTAGCATACCTGGTTTGAGTGACAAAACTTTCCCTGTACATGCTGTTAATTAAAATGAATATTTCTGAGAATCTACAGCTTGGATTTCAAATCTAAAAAATGTGTTAGAGTAGTGGACCATTACACAATCTAAAGGTATCATTTTTGAAAATTCGATTTTTGGAAGAAAAGATACCCTTTAAATTAATATAAATGTTTCATTGGATATTTTTGCCATTATTAGTTGCATTTTTATAGATGATGTGTAATATTTTAGATCTATTTAATCAAATTCAATTAATTAATTTATCAAGTCATCATTTAAAAAAAAAAAAAAAAGCTTAAAGGGTATCTCCACCCTAAATATAAAAGTTTTCCATAGTGTAGGGCACCCCTGCCCACCCCCAACAGCCGTTTTAGATTTGTAAAAAAAAAAAAAAAAGCCCCAGATACATACTTACACTACCTTGTTCCTACGGCTGTCTGCTTCAGGCCCTCTGTTTGTCGGAAGTTGCATACAGGGGCCGGACCGGCAGCCGCATCTGTGATTGGGTGAGAGTCTGGAATGAAGGAGCGTACGTATGTATCTGGGGCTTTTTTTTTTTTGGTCAGCAGGGATGCCCTACACTGTGGAAAAACCTTTTTATGGAAGGTGGAAGAAGCAGCCATGAAGAGGTCGGGAGGGAAGGGCTCCCCTGCACATGTCAGAGTCCTCCAGGAGGAGGAGAAGGAAGCAACAGAGACCAGATTAATTTTGGACAGGCACTGCAGGAGAATCATAAGGAGCAGACATGTAAGGTAAGGATTTTTTAACACTATACAGTGGGGCCAATAGTGGATTAAATTTAGTTTAGGGGGTGGACATGCCCTTTATTAAAAATAAATCAATTATCTAGCACGAGACAAATTAATGTTAGGTTTAGAAGCATTGAGGGGCCAGTCATGGACAGCCAACGGGCCGCATGTGGCCCCCAGGCCTTACTTTTCCCAGGTCTGATATATGCGGTTTCCATCACACTGTGCCCAAAGATACCAATGTTACCGGTCAGCACAGTGAGATGGAAAGCACATGTGTACGGCCATCTTAAAACATTACTAACAGAAGGCTAAATGCATATATACAAAATGTAGCATGCATATATTTCCTAATGTAAGGGGGAGAGAGGGAAGTTTCATAGTGTGAAAGACCATATGCCCCAACTGAATTACAATGTCAGGTGCTAATAACAGTAGATGTATCCACACAGTACTTATTGTATTTTCCCCTGTCCACCCCCAACAGCTGGGTAAGATTTCTAAAAAAAGAATCAGAATCAAACTTATATCCGCTCGATCCCACAGCTGCCAGAACTTGCAAACAGGGTCCGGACCGGCAGTGATTGTCTGAGAGGCAGCCAATTACAAATGCGGCTGCTGGCTATGAAGACAGCTGCAGGAACGAAGGGCTGTAACCTGGCTGGTCACCATTAAGTCACGATTTGTGACTTGAACTACAATAGCCCAACACCACTGTAACGCCCTGCTAATATCTATTTCCACTGTGGACATAGACCATGTGATAAATGGACATAGCGATTTATCATAACGATGTGTACTGGAACATATTAACGTATAAGTATCACCTTCCATAGTAATTTGCGACTGATATTACCAAAGAAACGCTATAACTTACTCACCAGGTAACCTCTTCAGCTCGCCCGCCACCTAGGCGGTGTTTATACTGTTGCTAGGAGACAGAGCATTCCGCTTCTTAGTAGGCGTGGTAAGTGACGCAATTTTGAGCGCGCCGTGGAGGAGTGCTGGGGTTTATTTAATACCGCCGTAGTAACGCAGGTCAGTATCCATGGTCAGTTTTCATTGTCAGATAGTGGGTCATATTGCAAACAAACAACGGGACACAGTTCCATAGGATTAGAAAATTCAATACTTACTCGGTTTGTGTATAGACCGAGACTTAGTGCTGCAGGCAGACCCACCAAAACCTCAATGGTGTATTGTGGCCCGTTTATCTAATACCGTCTCATACTTACTTAAAGGGGAACGTTTAACGCTTAGTAATTTTCCTGCAACTTGTAAAATATCACTGGATATGCATCTTTACTGTTATATGTATTAAAGGATAGGTTCACTGGGAAATGGTTTTTGCCCATTATTGGAAACTATATTTCTTTCCAACTATCTCTGTACCATTTTTGTGTTAATCTGTTCCTTATCTCTATAGATATCTAATCTAAAAAATCATACATTTCAGCTGTCAATCAAGTGCCTTAGTATCATAAACTATTCTGTTATGTAAAGTTTCTCTATATCAAAAAGAGGATAGAGTGAATAGTAAAATATAGAAAGAAACAAAAGGCAAAACAAAAGACAGTCAGAAGAAAAAAGGCTGAAAAACAGAACCAGGTTAAACAAGGGGCACAAAGCCATCAATGCTCTGAAATCAGCATATAAGGCACCCAAATATAAAAATTGAGGACAAAAGGCCTCAAGGAATTAGATAAAGGAAGGGCCCCGTGGTGGACAAAGACTACATACACTTATCGCAGATAATACCAAAAACACCATTATTAAACAATTGAATATAAAAACACGATGTATAATAATAAAATCACTGGGCAGTGAACTCCCTCAAATATATATGGACTGGCCAGTCAATAAAGTGGCTAGTTATATAAGAGCCATATATACAAAAATAGACAAAGTCCCGGTGGTAAAGTGCTCCATTGTGATTGGGACAAGCAGCAAAGTGAAGCCGTTGGATAATGTTAAAGCGTGGGTGCTGGGACAATATACATCTAAAGAGTAGGCACTTCATACTTTTGGAACTACTCTTTAGATGTATATTTTCCCAGCAACAACTTTAAAGCCAGGAGCCTTGTTTTTGATGCCAGAGGCACAGGGCTAAAGATTGCTTGAAAAGCCTTTTTTTAACTTTATATTAAGCATAGTTCTACTTTTTTTTTTTTGGAAGGAAAATCCAGAAATTGAGAGGTTTTGCAACGGTCACAGCTAGCGTTCCTCCAGTGGCAAACCTCTGGAACCGCTCAGTTTCACCACTCGTGTAAAAGTAGCCTTAAAGGTATGTCCACCCTCAATATTTTATATGTAGGTCAAGCAGTCCCCTAAAACCCATTTTTCTTATATTTACCTTTTCCAAAGATGCTCCTGAAACAACTTACAATCCCTGATCTTTTCAGCGTGCACAGCAGCAGAAAAGGCTGCTTCGGGAACGTCCGTTGGCTATTGGTCACAACACAATTGTCAAAGCTTTGACTAAAGTCCGATACCTACAGTGGTTGGCAAAAGTATTCGGCCCCTTGAAGTTTTCCACATTTTGTCACATTACTGCCACAAACATGAATCAATTTTATTAGAATTCCACGTGAAAGACCAATACAAAGTGGTTGTTGCCCTGGCTTTATGTTTAGGGTCGTTGTCCTGCTGGAAGGTGAACCTCCGCCCCAGTCTCAATTCTTTTGCTGAATTGGCTCCATCCATCTTCCCATAAACTCTGACCAGCTTCCCTGTCTCTGCTGAAGAGAAGCACCCCCAGAGCATGATGCTGCCACCACCATATTTGACATTGGGATGGTGTGTTCTGGGTGATGTGCAGTGTTAGTTTTTCACCACACATAGCGTTTTGCATTTTGGCACCTTCTTCTGCATGTTTGTGTCCCCCACATGGCTTGTGGCAAACTGCAAACGGGACTTCTTATGCTTTTCTGTTAACAATGGCTTTCTTCTTGCCACTCTTCCATAAAGGGCAACTTTGTGCAGTGCACAACTAATAGTTGTCCTATGGACAGATTCCCCACCTGTAGATCTCTGCAGCTCATCCAGAGTCCCCATGGGCGTCTTGACTGCATTTCTGAGCGCTCTCCTTGTTCGGGCCTGTGAGTTTAGGTGGACGGCCTTGTCTTGGTAGGTTTACAGTTGTGCCATACTCCTTCCATTTCTAAATGATCGATTGAACAGTGCTCCGTGGGATGTTCAAGGCTTTGGAAATCTTTTTGTAGCCTAAGCCTGCTTTAAATTTCTCAATAACTTTATCCCTGACCTGTCTGGTGTGTTCTTTGGACTTCATGGTGTTGTTGCTCCCAAGATTCTCTTAGACAACCTCTGAGGCAGTCACAGAGCAGCTGTATTTGTACTGACATTAGATTACACACAGGTGCACGCTATTTAGTCATTAGCACTTATCAGGCATTGTCTATGGGCAACTGACTGCACTCAACCCAAAGGGAGCTGAATAATTACGCACACCCCACTTTGCAGTTATTGATTTGTTAAAAATGTTTGGAATCATGTATGATTTTCGTTCCACTTCTCAGGTGTACACCACTTTGTATTGGTCTTTCACGTGGAATTCCAATAAAATTGATTCATGTTTGTGGCAGTAATGTGACAAAATGTGGAAAATTTCAAGGGGGCCGATTACTTTTGCCAACCACTGTATAAGCAGCAGGACAGTAGGGGATGCAACAAGCGAGGGATCAGGTTTCTTTCAGGAGTGTCTTTGGAATAGGTAAGTAATAATGGGGTTTTGAGGGTCCTAAAAAATGCTTTGAGAATATGAATCATTCCACATATGATTATCAGAACAGCCCCCAGTTACCGGTATTCCAGTCTTTTAAATGGCATGTATACTTTTTGTTCACCTTCTATATTTAGCCTACCTGTAAAGCCTTCTTTTTCCTTGTTTTTTTTTTTGTCATTTGTATATAGTGGATTTAAACACTTTTTTTTGTCTTACAAAGGAAGGAGTCTTCTTCTATTTTTCCTAGTGTCAGGACCTCAACTGTGTTGCCAGATCATTTGTTCTAGTAGGGACACTCTTAATAAATGTATTTAGTAAGACTGCACTGATTACAAAGTGATTGCAATTAAACAACATTAATTCTAATTCTGCAATGCTGCCGGTGTTTTTAAAGGGTATCTCCACCCAAACTCAAAATTTTCTGTAGTACAGGGCCCCCAACCCAAAATGCTAGGGTTATAACTTAAAAATGTGCCCAGAAAGACTTATTCACCTTTTTTACCTCTGCCTCTACTGCTACTTCCTGAGAGTCAGCCAATCACAGATGCATCTGCCGGTTAGTAGAGGGAGTCGAGGGAAGTAGGTCAAGTTAGTCTATTTCTGGGGTAATTTTAAAAGATAACTATGCCATAAAACAATGTTAAGTTTAGTTGGAAGCTGCAGCTTTCAAAAAACTTATGTCACACGTGACTTCGTCTCTTGTGCACGGCAAGATGACGTCAGGCGCACGCACTGAAGTCACGTCGCATGTGCAGCGACATCATGCATGCCGTGAGCGCGGGCTGGGAAGCAGGGACTATTTTGTGACTACTAAAGACCTGAGAACCAGGGAATCTCGGAGGGGCGGAGCTACACAGTCACATAAACAAATTCAAGATGTCCAAATCAATTTTTGTAATTGGACATCCGGCTTGGTGTTTTCCTGGTCTCACTCTCCTTCTCCTACTTGTGCAGGTACAATTAATTAATCTCTTATCAAAATTGGAGGAGACACGCTCAGTGATTCAACTGCTAACATATTTATTGTGACATGTTTCGGATCTACTTTGATCCTTTCTCAAGCAATATGCAACATTGTTACTTCCTCTTAAATACCCATATTCAGCTCCACCCCCTATAGTGTCCAAAAGTGTCCAATTAAAGTGCTGTCAATCCATTTTCAGTGCTTCAAACATCGCAGGCAAAATTCTCCCTTCCTGTATAAGAAAGAGAAGAGTGCCATACATCTCCACTATGGTATAAAGTGCAACAAAGCTATCAACATCTTTTAAAAAATATATCCACTTTTCTATCTTAAAATTTAAAAAAAAGTGATATATACTGGATGAATCCATATCTATCCGTAAAGTGATTGTGCCCTAATAAATTATTTGTGACATAATAGATTACGATATAATAATACCAATACTATTAAAAATCATAAACAATGGTAAAATTGTAGCATTTGTAAAATATATACATGTATTAAAGATTAACAATATAATAGCAACAATACAAAAGATAAAAGGAAAGAGGATAACATTTGTGTCTAAATATAACCCAAAGAGTAGAAAAATCTTATGTCTTGGAGAAGATTAATAAACTAATAAGAGTGGGAGATGTGAAAAAATTATTACAATCAGAGGCTAGATGGATCAAAAAGAGGCATAGTTTGATTCCAGTGGGTTTGAATGACTCATGGTCCATTAAAACATTTCTATACTGAGAGATGCCCTCTTTTGTTCCCATAGGTCTTATTATTGATTGACATTAGCAAACCTTTAAGATAGGTAAGTGAATATGGTTTTAATTGTAAGAATATAAAATGGAACACTCCTCTAGAGAACAGGTTGAGCTATATGAAACATTGTATTGTTGCTATTATATTGTTAACTTTAAACACATGTATATATTTTACAAATGTTACATTTTTACCATTGTTTATGATTTTTAATAGTATTGGTATTATCAGTGCCGCCTCGCTAATGAGGCAGGGTGCAGCACAATGCAGAGCGGCACCCTGTAGGGAAGCGGCACTCTGCCGCACTGTCACTGTCTCTCTGAATTATTTTTTTTTTTAAATGGAGGCCGGCATCCGCCGGCTGCCCAACTCCCTCCCTAATCTGTTGGGGGGGGGGGGGGCGGACCTACCTACATTAAAAGCAGTTAGTCACTGACTGAGTTACAACAACCGGTGTCCGGAGAAGACCGAAGTCCGATCCTGGCTGTCATGGCTGACTCCGCCTCCATCCACTTGTTACTCGTTGCGTGCGCTGCGTCGCCGGCCCACGATGTAAGAGAGCGCAAGTTGTTCAGCCAGTTGTTCAGTGTGTCCCGTGACTCCCGTCCCGGCCGGCCATCCGTGAGTGAATCTCCTCTGCTCCTCGTCAGGACCAGGACAGAGATGCCTTGCATACTCGTCGACTCGGAGTCGGAGGGAAAGTGGTGAGTCAAGGGTAATAGGGTTCTGTCTACCCCAACCCCAATTTAATTTCCCTGGGCAGGCTGGGGCCTGAGATTGGGCCCTGCTTGCCTGCACTGCAGGTTTAGGTTATATTTGTGTGCTGTACTGCTGTACCGGTGCCAGGGCAGGGGGAAGGGGGAATGTGTTGTGCCAAGTTTTCCATGTGCCCAGCAGACATAATAATTAAAATAATGTGCCCAGGCCCTGTCTGCTGCCCATCTAATGTAAGATGATAGATAGATAGATAGCAGAGTTAGATAGATAGATAGCAGAGTTAGATAGATAGATAGATAGATAGTATATAGATAGATAGATAGATAGATAGCAGATAGATAGATAGATAGCAGTTAGATAGATAGATAGATAGCAGAGTTAGATAGATAGATAGATAGCAGAGTTAGATAGATAGATTAAAGATGATAGAATAGATAGATAGTAGCGTTAGATAGATAGCAAAGATAGATAGATAGATAGATAGCAGAGTAGATAGATAGATAGATAGATAGCAGAGTTAGATAGATGATAGACAGATGATAGATAGATAGCAGTTAGATAGATAGCAAAGATAGATAGATAGCAGAGTTAGATAGATAGCAGAGTTAGATAGATAGATAGATAGCAGAGTTAGATAGATGATAGATAGATGACAGATAGATAGATGATAGATAGATAGATGATAGATATATAGATAGCAAGCTAGATAGATAGATAGCAGAGTTAATAGATAGTTAGATAGATAGCAGATTAGATAGATAGATAGATAGTATATAGATAGATAGTATAGATAGATAGCAGAGATAGATAAGATAGATAGAGGTAGAGAGTAGATAGCAGAGTTAGATAGATAGATAGCAGATTAGATGATGATAGCGGTTAGATATAGATAGCAGAGTTAGATAGATAGATAGCAATTAGATATAGATAGCAAGTTAGATAGATAGATGCAGTTAGATAGATAGATAGCAGAGTTAGTTAGATAGATAGTGATGATGATGATAGATAGATAGCAGAGATAGATAGATAGATAGATAGCAGAGCTAGCTAGATAGATAGATAGATAGATAGCAGTTAGATAGACAGATAGATAGATAGATAGCAGTTAGATAGATAGATAGATAGCAGATAGATTAGATTAGATAGATAGATAGATAGAAGAATAGATAAGTGATAGAGTTAGATATAGATTAGATAGCAGAGTTTAGATAGATAGATAGATAGCATAGTTAATAGATAGATAGATAGCAGAGTTAGATAGATAGATAGATAGCAGAGTTAGATAGATAGATAGATAGATAGGAGTTAGATAAGATAGATAGATAGATAGATAGATAGATAGCAGAGTTAGATAGAAGATAGATAGATAGCAGAGTTAATAGATAGATAGTAGCAGATTTAGATAGATAGCAAAGATAGATAGATAGATAGCAGAGTTTAGATAGATAGATAGATATAGATAGATAGAGTTAGTATAGATAGCAGAGTTAGATAGATAGCAGAGTTAGATAGATGATAGATGGATAGATAGCAGATCTAGATAGATGGTAGATAGCAGAGTTAGATAGATAGATAGTTAGATAGCAGAGTTAGATAGACAGATAGATAGAAGTATATAGATAGATAGATAGATATAGATAGATAGATAGCAGAGTTAGATAGATAGATAGCAGAGTTAATGATAGATATATAGCAGAGTTAGATAGATAGATAGCAGAGTTAGATAGATGATAGATAGCAGAGTTTAGATAGATAGATAGCAAGTTAGATAGATATAGATAGATAGCAGAGTTAGATATAATAGTAGCAGAGTGATAGATAGATAGATGATAGCGAGTTAGATAGATAGATAGATAGATAGCAGAGTTATAGATAGATAGTTAGATAGCAGAGTTAGATAAGATAGATAGATAGATAGATAGATAGATAGTACATAGATAGATAGCAGAGATAGATAGATAGTATATAGATAGATAGCAGAGTTAGATAGATATGATAGCAGAGTTAGTAGATAGATAGATACAGAGATCGATGAAGATACAGATTAATAGATAGATAGATAGCAGAGTTAGATAGATAGATAGTTAGATAGCAGAGATAGATAGATAGATAGCAGAGTTAGATAGATAGATAGATAGCAGAGTTAGATAGCAGAGTTAGATAGATAGATAGATAGCAGAGATAGATAGCAGAGATAGATAGCAGAGATAGATAGATAGCAAAGATAGATAGCAAAGATAGATAGCAAAGATAGATAGCAAAGATAGATAGATAGCAAAGATAGATAGATAGCAAAGTTAGATAGATAGATAGCAAAGTTAGATAGATAGATAGATAGATAGCAAAGTTAGATAGAAAGATAGATAGATGATAGATAGATGGATAGATAGATAGACAGACAGACAGACAGAGCTGATATATAGATATATTGACGGACAGGCAGGCAATCAAGCTGATAGAGTTAGATAGATAGATAGATAGATAGATAGATAGCAAAGATAGATAGATAGATAGCAAAGTTAGATAGATAGATCGATAGCAAAGTTAGATAGATCGATCGATAGCAAAGTTAGATAGATCGATCGATAGCAAAGTTAGATAGATCGATCGATAGCAAAGTTAGATAGATAGATAGCAAAGTTAGATAGATAGATAGATAGATAGCAAAGTTAGATAGAAAGATAGATAGATGATAGATAGATGGATAGATAGATAGACGTGTATAAAGACGATAGATAGAATCAACGTGTATAAAGCCCCTCCCACTTCTTGACAAGCCACATCCTACTTCCGGACAAAGCACCACCCACTTTCAATTATAAAAACCACCACCCTTCCGGTGGCGAGGGGGGCGGCATTTGGAATTTGTGTCAGGTGGCAAAAAGTCTAGAGACGGCCCTGGGTATTATCATAATTATTATCATAATTTATATTGCACAAATCACTTTACGGATAGATATGGATTCATCCAGTATATATCACTTGTAATTTTAAGATAGAAGAGTGGATATCGTTTTTATATTTCTTACATGTCGCAATAAAAATGTTATCAGTTGAATCACTGTGTGTGTGTCTCCTCCAATTTTGATAAGAGATGCAAGGTGTCAGCAAACTTAAAGCAGCAAAGGTATGCTCTGGAGGGTCCTAGGAAAAAAAAAAAAAAAAGCCATTAGTTTTTGAAAGCTGCAGCTTCCAACTAAACTTAACGTTGTTTTACGGCATACTTATCCTTTAAGTTATAAAATAGGTCATTTTTAGGAAGAGCTCCCGCTGGTACGAGAGTCCTCAAGGAGGAGTAGAAACTAGCAGGCACCAGATTACAGTATATACTATAAACTGAGGTGTTTTATACATTAAAATTAAGGGCATGTCCACCCCGAAATTTAACTTTTGATATGTGGTAGGGCATGCTCCCCCAGCCCCAACCGCATTAATATATTGTTAGAAAGTCCCCCGATCTTACTTACCTGCCCTCTCTCCTCCTGCAGTGTTCAGGCCCTCTTCTTGCATGGAATTGAAAGCAGGGGGCGGGACCGGCAGCCGTCCGTCGGATTGGCTGAGAGGCAGGGAGGGCTGCACTGAGCATGCCTCAACCTTGATGAGGTTAGAAAGTCTCAGCACAGCATGAGTCACACACTGCTTCTACACAGCAGTTTCCTGACTTTGGAGGGGCACAGCAGGGGAACTATTTGAGCAGGAATGTAAGGTAAGGATTGTTTTAAACACTTGATGTGGCCAGTAAGGGGTTAAATTTTAGTTTTGGGGGTGGACATGCCCTTTAAGCAAAAAAAATCTGCCTCGGTTTATACTGTGGTCATACGGTTTTTCGGGGGCAGCAGGCTGTAGCAGACTCCAGTGGCGAAGGTGGAGAGCAGTACAGAGCAGTCAGCAGACGTGGGCATGTAAGTTACGCACGGCCCGCACGTCCTCGGCCATCAGCAGATGTAGCATCTCCATGGTGGATCAGGAATAAACGCTTTACCTGACCCTGTCAGCCCTCTGCCCTACCATACCGGAGCAAGTCAGAAAATCCATTTTACTCTTGTTGTGTATGGGGGGTTTAGGGGCTATTCAGTCTGTGCAGTGGGTGGGTGAGGAGGCATTGTGGATAAATAAATACACCGATTATTTTATTATGGGGGTTCCAAATAGATTGCTCTGTAGGGAGCATTAATGTTGAGCCTTGCTCCTCCAGCTGTTAAAACAACTCCCAGCAAGCAAAGCATGCTGGGAGTTTTAATTTGCAAACATCTGAAGTCATGGAATTGTTGGTTATTGGATTCTGGTATTATTACTCACTTTAACTACCGTAATTATGGATTTGTGGTGTTCATATTTTCTACCTACGGTTTATCTCGAGTCAATCACTTTTACTTGTTTTTTGGGGTAAAAATAGGTACCTCAGTTTATACTCTGGTCAGTTTATACTCGAGTATATACGGTAACAAAGACAGCTCCTATGCTTCACTTTTCTGGACTTTGAACAGGCCCTGCAGGACAACCAAAAGGAGCAGAGGTAAAAGGTAAGGATTTTTTAACACTACACATTAGGGCCAGCGGTGGGGCAAATTTTAGATTTGGGCGTGGCATATATTGATCGATAAATTACTAACAAAGTCCATATTGGAAATTCACATACTCCATCGGGCACCCTATTTCATGTATAGAGATCATCCAGATGACTACATATACTGCAGTAGGGTTGTTACCATAGTTGCCAATAGACCGTGATCCGGCAATCCAGATCTGATGAATATGTGTAGCCATGGATAGGATAGCTGAATTTTTTTTTCATCTGGTCCGCTTGCCTTCTGTTTAATTGACTGTTCAATATCGACAACCGTGAATGGCATCTTTAGTAAGCAATTAAAACCATTAATAACGCATCTATTGCTTTGCAAGATCAGAAGAGCAGTGAAGGAAAATTTAGGTAGTTACAGACCAATAAAATTAAGAACAAAACAAAGTTACGCTTCTACATGTGTTTATTTCTGTTACTTTAAAGGTTCAAGCATGGCTGAGCAGGAACAATTAATCTCTGTTGACTATGAAGTGTTGGAAAGGTGCAAGGTGTTTTCTTCCGCAAGTACACTCAGGTATTGTAGTTTTTGAGGTCTAGTGCTATATTTTGTCTTTGGGTTTAGGGACACTTAACTGATAAACCCAACATTTAAAAAAAAAAAATGAATCTGCAATGATAACGTTATCAGCATAATCCCTTGACCATCTTGTCATATATTCATGAAAGTTATATTTATGTATTATGAGATTATTTTGACTTTGTTTTGCTAATCAAAGAAAATATTGAACATTAAAAAAGAAGAATTTCCAGACCCACCTCCTGCTCTTACCTTACAGCTGAGTTAGGTCACTACAAAGATGGTCAATGGCTAAACATAATTACATTCTGAGCTATTTAGATGAATGTGGCATGAAGTTAATATTTTTTAATCTTGCTTGAAGCTGACATTTCTAAATATCTTATTAATCTCTGAATGCTTTGTGTACAAATTATTTTTCTGAATGACTTCTCCATTTTTCTATAGTGCTGATCAGTCCTGAACATTTTGGTCACACCTTCTTTTTATCATAGATATCTTGTAAATGTAATACCGGTAAGTTAAATTGGAAGCAGCAGTTTTAAAAACCTTCTATCCCCCCTTTTTTTCCCCCTAGGTCAATCTGAGCCTACCTTTGCTGATGTAAAGTTGCTGACATCATGGATGTGCAGTGTAGACTGTTTAGCTCCTCCCCTCTGAGACTTGCTGGATCTCCTTCTTCTTAAGCCTCCAAAGGAGTGATGCGTTGGGGCATGCGCACATAGATAGCAGAGATGTTAGATAGACTAGATAGATAGATAGCAGAGAGAGTAGATAGATAGATGTTAGATAGCCAGAGTTAGATAGATAGATAGATAGATGAGATAGATAGAATAGTACTCGATAGCAAAGTTAGATAGATCGATCGATAGCAAAGTTAGATAGATAGATAGCAAAGTTAGATAGATAGATAGATAGATAGCAAAGTTAGATAGAAAGATAGATAGATGATAGATAGATGGATAGATAGATAGACGTGTATAAAGACGATAGATAGAATCAACGTGTATAAAGCCCCTCCCACTTCTTGACAAGCCACATCCTACTTCCGGACAAAGCACCACCCACTTTCAATTATAAAACCACACCCCTTCCGGTGGCGAGGGGGGCGGCATTTGGAATTTTGTGTCAGGTGGCAAAAAGTCTAGAGACGGCCCTGGGTATTATCATAATTATTATCATAATTTATTATTGCACAAATCACTTTACGGATAGATATGGATTCATCCAGTATATATCACTTGTAATTTTAAGATAGAAGAGTGGATATCGTTTTTATATTTCTTACATGTCGCAATAAAAATGTTATCAGTTGAATCACTGTGTGTGTGTCTCCTCCAATTTTGATAAGAGATGCAAGGTGTCAGCAAACTTAAAGCAGCAAAGGTATGCTCTGGAGGGTCCTAGGAAAAAAAAAAAAAAAAGCCATTAGTTTTTTGAAAGCTGCAGCTTCCAACTAAACTTAACGTTGTTTTACGGCATACTTATCCTTTAAAGTTATAAAATAGGTCATTTTTAGGAAGAGCTCCCCTGCGCATACGAGAGTCCTCAAGGAGGAGTAGAAACTAGCAGGCACCAGATTACAGTATATACTATAAACTGAGGTTTTTATACATTAAAATTAAAGGGCATGTCCACCCCGAAATTTAACTTTTGATATGTGGTAGGGCATGCTCCCCCAGCCCCAACCGCATTAATATAATTGTTAGAAAGTCCCCCGATTCTTACTTACCTGCCCTCTCTCCTCCGCTGCAGTGTTCAGGCCCTCTTCTTGCATGGAATTGAAAGCAGGGGGCGGGACCGGCAGCCGCGTCCGTGATTGGCTGAGAGGCAGGGAGGGCTGCACTGAGCATGCCTCAACCTTGATGAGGTTGAGAAAGTCTCAGGCACAGCATGAGTCACACACTGCTTCTACACAGCAGTTTCCTGGACTTTGGAGGGGCACAGCAGGGGAACTATTTTGAGCAGGAATGTAAGGTAAGGATTGTTTTAAACTACTTGATGTGGCCAGTAAGGGGTTAAATTTTAGTTTTGGGGGTGGACATGCCCTTTAAGCAAAAAAAATCTGACCTCGGTTTATACTGTGGTCATACGGTTTTTCGGGGGCAGCAGGCTGTAGCAGACTCCAGTGGCGAAGGTGGAGAGCAGTACAGAGCAGTCAGCAGACGTGGGCATGTAAGTTACGCACGGCCCGCACGTCCTCGGCCATCAGCAGATGTAGCATCTCCATGGTGGATCAGGAATAAACGCTTTACCTGACCCTGTCAGCCCTCTGCCCTACCATACCGGAGCAAGTCAGAAAATCCATTTTACTCTTGTTGTGTATGGGGGGTTTAGGGGCTATTCAGTCTGTGCAGTGGGTGGGTGAGGAGGCATTGTGGATAAATAAATACACGATTATTTTATTATGGGGGTTCCAAATAGATTGCTCTGTAGGGAGCATTAATGTTGAGCCTTGCTACTCCAGCTGTTAAAAACAACTCCCAGCAAGCAAAGCATGCTGGGAGTTGTAATTTGCAAACATCTGAAGTCATGGAATTGTTGGTTATTGGATTCTGGTATTATTACTCACTTTAACTACCGTAATTATGGATTTGTGGTGTTCATATTTTCTACCTACGGTTTATACTCGAGTCAATCACTTTTACTTGTTTTTTGGGGTAAAAATAGGTACCTCAGTTTATACTCTGGTCAGTTTATACTCGAGTATATACGGTACACAAAGACAGCTCCTATGCTTCACTTTTCTGGACTTTGAACAGGCCCTGCAGGACAACCAAAAGGAGCAGAGGTAAAAGGTAAGGATTTTTTAACACTACACATTAGGGCCAGCGGTGGGGCAAATTTTAGATTTGGGCGTGGCATATATTGATCGATAAATTACTAACAAAGTCCATATTTGGAAATTCACATACTCCATCGGGCACCCTATTTCATGTATAGAGATCATCCAGATGACTACATATACTGCAGTAGGGTTGTTACCATAGTTGCCAATAGACCGTATGATCCGGCAATCCAGATCTGATGAATATGTGTAGCCATGGATAGGATAGCTGAATTTTTTTTTCATCTGGTCCGCTTGCCTTCTGTTTAATTGACTGTTCAATATCGACAACCTGTGAATGGCCATCTTTAGTAAGCAGAATTAAACCAATTAATAACGCATCTATTGCTTTGCAAGATCAGAAGAGCAGTGAAGGAAAATTTAGGTAGTTACAGACCAATAAAATTAAGAACAAAACAAAGTTACGCTTCTACATGTGTTTATTTCTGTTACTTTAAAGGTTCAAGCATGGCTGAGCAGGAACAATTAATCTCTGTTGACTATGAAGTGTTTGGAAAGGTGCAAGGTGTTTTCTTCCGCAAGTACACTCAGGTATTGTAGTTTTTGAGGTCTAGTGCTATATTTTGTCTTTGGGTTTAGGGACACTTAACTGATAAACCCAACATTTAAAAAAAAAAAAATGAATCTGCAATGATAACGTTATCAGCATAATCCCTTGACCATCTTTGTCATATATTCATGAAAGTTATATTTTATGTATTATGAGATTATTTTGACTTTGTTTTGCTAATCAAAGAAAATATTGAACATTAAAAAAGAAGAATTTCCAGACCCACCTCCTGCTCTTACCTTACAGCTGAGTTAGGTCACTACAAAGATGGTCAATGGCTAAACATAATTACATTCTGAGCTATTTAGATGAATGTGGCATGAAGTTAATATTTTTTAATCTTGCTTGAAGCTGACATTTCATAAATATCTTATTAATCTCTGAATGCTTTGTGTACAAATTATTTTCTGAAATGACTTTCTCCATTTTTCTATAGTGCTGATCAGTCCTGAACATTTTGGTCACACCCTTCTTTTTATCATAGATATCTTGTAAATGTAATACCGGTAAGTTAAATTGGAAGCAGCAGTTTTAAAAAACCTTCTATCCCCCCTTTTTTTTCCCCCTAGGTCAATCTTGAGCCTACCTTTGCTGATGTAAAGTTGCTGACATCATGGATGTGCAGTGTAGACTGTTTAGCTCCTCCCCTCTGAGACTTGCTGGATCTCCTTCTTCTTAAGCCTCCAAAAGGAGTGATCGGTTGGGGCATGCGCACGCGTGCGTGACGTTGGCGTGTGCACGGATACGTGTGCTTGACGTCAACGTGCCGTGCTTGTAAAAGCCGGCATGGTGGCGACACATGCGTCCGTGCACACACTGCCGTTGAGTGCGCCGCACATCTAAGATGTCAGCAACTTTACTACAGTAAAAGGTAGGCTCTGGAGGGACCTAGAAAAAAAAGGGGGGAAGAGTTTTAGCTGTTGCTTCCAATTTAACTTAACTTGCTTTTACAGTGTACTTATCCTTTAATCAGCGGTTAGGTAAATACCCAGGAGTGAGGACGTAACGATTTAGGTCCTAACCCTGGGTACTATGCAGCTATGGAATGGGGAAAATGTGAGAATAATTGTCCTTTAACTTACACTAGTAAGACATTAGATATATTTAGTGTGTCTAAATACTATACTTAAAGGGTCACTATACTCATTCAAACAACTTTACATTATCTGAAACTAAAGTTTGAAAGAAGTAAATTGGTGGTACTCACATATTTATCTGTGCTTTGTCATTAAATTATTAATGTTTAGTGAGTGCTACTAATTCCCCCCACCCTCTCTTACGCACTGCCTTCTTGTAGTGTCTAAAACACTTATACACTTTCATAGCCCCCAACCATCCTGTTTTTTGGCAGGACTGTCCCGTTTTTCGGGTATTTTCCCGTCCCGTCACCCCCTCTGTGTTCCCCCATTGTTCTGGTGTCTGGTAAGTTTTTTAAGCTGAAAACCGGAAGTAAAAGAAGAAGGCTTTAGGACCCTGCAGTTAGAGACTCTTATAGTCCTGCCTGCTGGGGGCGGGGCTATTTGTACAGACTGGAGATGCTCAGGGATTCAGTATGGATAGAGAGACCGCAAGCACCAAAGGTGCCTGTTACACTGCAAGTTCATCTGGCTTCATCTTCCCTTACAGGGCCAGGGTCAGTGAGGGGTGTCTATTACTGCTGGTTAGGTACACAGATACACATAATGTGCACATAGCTGTTGAAGACTATGTGTGCAGTGTGTGTCAGTATATCAGTACATGTGTGTGTCCTGTGTCAGTATATCAGTATCAGTGCATGTGTGTCCTTATATAAGTTTGTGTGTGTCGTTTGTAGTGTGTGTGTCAGTATATCTCCATGTATGTGTAGTGTGTGTCAGTATATCAGTACATGTGTGTAGTGTGTGTGGGTTCATATATCAGTGTGTGTCAGTATATCAGTGCATATATGTGTCATTGTGTAAGTCGGTGTGTGTTTCTCCGTAAGTCAGTCAGCGCATGGAAGTTTGTGTCCATGTATGTGTGTATCTGTATGTCAGTGCATGTTTGTGTGTCATATGTGTGGGTAAGCGTATGTGTGTGTCCTCTTTTTCATGGGGTTTATCTTTAAACTGGGCGTAACCTATGTAAAGTGGGTGCGGTCAAAATTTGCTGCGGGCGCTAAATTTAAATTAAAAAATTTAGCGCCCGCAACTCAC
Source organism: Hymenochirus boettgeri (assembly GCA_019447015.1). NCBI lineage: Eukaryota > Metazoa > Chordata > Amphibia > Anura > Pipidae > Hymenochirus > Hymenochirus boettgeri. Next base: position 228,529,533 of record CM033476.1, on the reverse strand, counting down.
CCCCTTTTGATGTCCCTCTTTGAGATTTTCAAATGTTGGGAGGTATGCACTTTATAAATTCTGCTGTGTCTGTTGGGATGCATGTGTTTGTATGCATGTGTATCTGACTATACATGTGTGTGCCTATATGCATGGATTATGCATATTTTGGCAGGGTGGGATGTCTGGACTCAGATTTCAAATCTGAAAAAAGTTTTAGTAGTGGGATCTTGCTGTTATCTTAAGGTGCAAATTTTGAAAATGGTGAAATGGGTATAGATACTCTTTTCACCATACCTTCTGATGTTTCCCATCTGGCCCATTAATTTTGAGATTGCAAGTCGATACAAACAAGAACGGGTGAGCTCATGCTGTAAAAGCAAATTTGGTACGTACTAAAATAGAGATGCTACTACTGTATCACAAATGTCTGCTTGGTTTTTATATCGCAACAAGTAAAGGCTATGTTTTATTACTATTATTGTGGCGCTTTACAGTTGCAATAATATACATGAGGAAAACATACATGTTACATAGAAGGGTAGTGCAAATAAAGTGCAAAGTTCTGGTCCAGTAGCAGTCAGTGTGGTAAGTTAGAGCATTACCATGGTACAATAGGAAAGAGGGCTCAACCCAAAAGAGCTTATAGTCTAGAGGATGATGGGGATGAAACAAAAGGGTGAAACACATCTGTAGCTGTAACTAGGTTGTTAGTGGAGTATAACTAGCGGGTATGCGAATGGTCTGTAAGAGGGGTAGAAGTACCTCGTTATCAGCCATTTGTGATGCATTTGTAATATCTCCTCAATATTTATATGTACTTATATCTCCGAACCTTCTTTCCAGCTCCGAGAGTTTCAGTAACTCTGAAAAACCTTTGTAAAAAATCCACCCTTTCTTTGAAAGCAAAGCATATTCCATTGTCACTGCATGGCTAATGGATACAGCATTATGATGCTCTGTGCTCTCATACTCTCCCTGCAGCTGACACACAGCTGCAGGCAGGGTGTTCCAGCCTAACAACGCCTCTAAAGAAATAAATTCCAAAGTATCCCCCCTCCTTCCACACACAAAAACACTCACAAATTCAACCAGCTGATCTTATCATTTCATTCAAGCCGTAACAGCTGCTAGAGCTGCTAGCCTTTTCCCATAGCAAGGTAGCATCCTTTTAGAATAACCCAAATCATAAATGAAAGCAATTGGATGTAGCTCACAACTTGGAAAAAATTTCCACTGCACATGCTCCCCTACTCTATCTGTGCTAAGGACCCTACAGATCCCTTCAAGCTGCATCATCTTTTAGCAATAAAAAACATCTCTGTATTGTAGCTGCTCCCCCCCCCCAACCCTAACCGCTAGGTTTATAAGTTTAAAGGGTATCTCCACTGAGGAAAAAGCATTTTTTTAATTTTTTTTTGGTTTATTTTAAAGTACACCATCCCCCAACCCTCCCCCTAACTTTTTTCCCCAGAATTCCCTTTCGTTTGATTGCAGCAGCATGGGAAAGTTGTGCAGGTTCCTGGGGGTGTGTCTTCCTCTGTGCTGAGAGTGCTGTAACTCAATGTGCATCATCATGGGAGCAGACATACCCACTTGGCTGCAGTAAGAAATCCTTTCCTCCCTGACTCTCTAAGTTCATTTTTACAGCTAATCATGCAGAGAGAGACGGGAGGAAAAGTTAAAACCCTCTTCCCAAACTACTGTAACAAAGGCAGGGGGACTTGCGTTGTTTTTAATAAAGATTTTTTGTGTCTAACTCTGATCAATGATTGATTTCATAGGGGATGCTGGGAATATGAGGCAATCTGGTATGGGTGGGAGAGAGAAAAAGATAGTACCTGATTACTCCTCCGTTAATTAGTGAGGTCAGCAAGCTGCTGTGATGGTCATGTGATTATTCATCCATTAAGCAGTGAAACCAGTAGCTTTAAGAAGCGTGCGTGTGTGTGCGCGTGTGCGAATCGACCAACCAGTCAGATCACACAGACAGCAGTCCCGACGGATCCTCTCATGTTCTGCGCATGCACTAAAGGAAAACGCGCGTTGGACATTTCCCAGACAGGCAGTCACTGAAAGTGGTGTTCTGGGGGAAACTCATTGGATTTCTTCTAAACTACTGCTCCAAGACACAGGATACTGCAGGTACATATCCACCCTACACATATCTATCCTTACAATCCAGGTGACTTTTATCAGTGGAGATACCTTTTAAAAAAAGCCCAGAATTAGACTTACCCAACCTCCATCCTTCGGCTCTCTCCTTAACCAGCAGCCACATCTGTAATTGGCTGTCTCTCACGGATGCGGCTGCTGGCCAGCCCCTATTGCTACTTCCAGGTACAGAAGCGCAATATAGGGAGAGAGCCAAGGGAACAAAGGCGGGTAAGTCAATTTCTGTCTTTTTTTTTACTTCTAAACCTGGTGGTTAGGGTTGGGGAGAGCTACACTACAGAAAAAGTTTATTTTGGAGGTAGAAATACCCTTTAAGGAATTCAACTTTTTGAATTTATACTGAATGGACACTAATGAGTTTAAATAGTTAGGTACTCTATGCTTGAGAAAGATCCAATTTGAACCAAAACATGTAGCTTTTGGAATAAATTTGTTTGCAGTTTAATCTACTATGTGCTCCATTTTTTTCTATTTTTTTTACCAAGACTTTAAAGGGCATATTCACCCCCAAAACTATAATTAAACCCACTACTGGCCCCACTGTGTAGTGTAATAAAATCTTTACCTTACATCCCTGCTCAAAATGGTTCTCCTGTAATCCCCCCCCCCCCCAAAGTCCAAAAAAGTGGCCACCAGGAAGCTAGCAGAGTCCATATAGGACTCTGCCTCCTGTCTCCCCTCCGGGAGAAGTTTGGCATGCGCACTGCAACCCCCCCCTCCGTCCCTCTCCCTCCCTTTTTGCGATCCTTCCCTCTAGCTCCAAACCCTTTTAATATATTATAGTGTTTGTTTCCCCAGCCCCAACCGCTCTAATGTTGCCAGAATGGCCCCCCTATTGTTACTTACCTTGCCTCTCTGCTTCGCCATTGTGAACTGCCGGCAGCCACGTCCATGATTGGCTGCCTATCAGCCAATCACAGACGCAGCTGCCGGTCCGGCCCCCTGCTTGCAGTTCCGTGCAAACAGAGGGCCGGGCAATGCGGGGAAGGAGAGAGACAAGGTAAGTAACTATCGGGCACTTTCTGGCATTAACATTATAGCGGTTGGGGCTGGGGAAACAAACACTATAATATATTAAAGGGAGGACATACCCTTTAAAGTGTTAGATCTAGTACCATTACAAAAAATGATTTGGCAAATCTCGTCTGATTTGTTAAACATTTGTCATTTGTATGGATAGGTCATAAAACTGACAAGTTACCACCATCATCATTGCAACCTATGGGTCAGAGCAGAAAATTCCCTAGGAACGCTATTGATTCCCCTAGTATAGGAAGCCGATAACATTGTGGGCAGACTAAGCAGTGTACATTACCATCCATCTGTTATAGCCACAGTATATAACAGATTTGAAAGCAAATACTTTTTTGTAAACAAATTCAACAGTAAAGCAATCCTGCCTTGCGTTTGTGAGGCAGGATAATGAGCTTATGTTAAGAATGAGCTTTTTTAATGAAACTTGTTTATTCATCTTATCGTTTTATTATTTTTCTGCTTCAGGCAGAGGGTAAACGACTTGGTCTTGTAGGCTGGGTGAAGAACACAGAAACAGGAACAGTGACAGGGCAGTTGCAAGGATTGACTGGAAAAGTACGGGAGATGCAAGTCTGGCTGGAAAAAAAAGGAAGTCCCAAGTCCAAGATTATAAAGGTGCAGTTCCAAAATGAGAGGAATATCCTGCACCTGGACCACAGCAGTTTTAACATTTGTAAATAAGACTGTGGAAATCAAGGGTCTATAGCCATTTTTGACTTAGATTAGGGATATGTGACTCCATTTATTCTCAGTTTGTCAGTTAAAATCCAGTGCATGTATAAAGCATGTGTTTTAAGTTCATTAGTTAATGCAGTGTCAATGTTCATCAAAATTACCTTTAACTATAATCATCTATTTCTTAAATCTAATCTGGACACATGAAAGGTTATGCTTGTTTTCCATTTATTAACCTGAAACCTTTCTTCGCTCTCTAATGTGAGATCTGTCACTAATCCACAAACAAACCACTATCCTCAGACTGTTCCCTCAACAGTCTGACCATTAAAGGAGAACTTAAACTAAAATTAAAATTTTTAATCACAGCATTGTTGGGGAAAGTCTCCGCAAGGTGAACTATGGTCTAACACATATTTTATCCTATCAGGAAAAACTGATGATTAAAATGATGAATCACTTGCCTGATTCCTAGTTAAATATATACTTGTGTGAAGTAAGTATAGTCTTTCATTACAGAAACCCTACAGTTGCTTTTTTACCCCTCCCTGATTTACACTGGGAAATACAAATTAGCTAACTGGATAGTTTCTCACTATATGAGAGGGGAGAGGAAAGAGATTTTACTTAAACTTCATAAACATGTATTTTTGATTAGAAATTAATAAGGTTTGCAAATGATATGCCATTTTAATTCGCAGTTACTTTGGTACAAAATGTGATTTAGACCATAGTACTCCTGCAGTGGTGCTCAAATGACAGACGTATTTGCACCTCTACATGTTGGTGTCTACTCCCTCCCATTCATTGTTAGAGTTATTAAGTCAGTACTGGCTACCCTACAGGCTTATCTGTAAACAAGTTAGAAATTGGATGTTATGTCCCCGGGGCTGCACGATGGTGCAGCCAATCATTTGTTTTTTTCTGTGCCACCTTTTGTCTCAGTACTACGGGAATTACAATGGAAAGAAGCAGCCAGTCGATACTTGAATGCTTTTTGTAATATGTTGTATGATAGAAAACTGTAGAGAGCTATTTGCTATTTATTTTGAGTTATTGTTAAGGTGTGTTCCTTTAGCGTTCTCATTTATTGAGTCAGTGTAAGATAACACAGATATAAAATATCCCTTTTTTTAAAAGGACTTTCTTCAAGAATAAATTTCCACGGACAAACTCCGTCTGGTGAAGTAAAAAATTTTACTTGTGATATTGCTCACACTCTCACTACGTTTCCAGTGTTCCTTTTATTTGTGATATTGACAATACAACGTTTCGAGTGTAACATTGTTTAAAAGTGTGAGCAATATCACAAATAAAATTGGTTACTACTTAACCAGATGGAGAGGCTCTGTGGAAATATGTTTTTGGAGTATTATATTGGCATGAGCTCCATGAGAACGCACCTAGAGGACTAATAAGACCAGGTGTGCTGTATGCCTTTCTAAATATATTTAGGGAGGAATGGGAGAGTTGTGCTAACACCACAGAAATCTTTTCAGTGTGCTATTAAAACCATGTAACATTTTTTTATTTATGTAAGAAACTATTTATGTTGGAAAGTAAAAATAAAACGATTCAAATACATTGACAACTATTGTGCATCTGTTTTCAAAAGGGTAAATTGTTGCTTTTCGGGTTTGTTTGTTTTTTAAGTAAATGCTAATAAAAACATGTTCATGCTATTCTACTTTTTATACGGACCTTAACTACTAAAGTAACTATTTAGGGGAACTGTAGTCAGTCAGTAGATTGACTTGTTGTGTGAAAGGGCAAAGAAACATAAGGTCTACATTCCAGCCACAATTTAAATTTGATACAAACAAGAAGGTACCACAGTAGCGTAAGAGACAGCGGTCCTGGGTTCTTTTAAAGGGTATCTTTAAGCTAGGTACGCACAGTACAGATCAGTGAAAGATGACAGACAGGATCTTGCAGATCCTGTCTGTCATCTTTCAAAGATCTGCATACACACAGTTCAGAACGTTCTCCCTATGAACATCATAGGGAGAACGCTCGGGACTGTGTGTTTCCATCGGCTGCGCTAGACTCCTCTATAGGGAGTCTAGCATGGCCAATGGAAATTTTCGGTCTTTCCCGAACAAGCGGTCAGCCGACCCAATTGTTCGGCGGCTGCACGCTCGTTCGGGAAGCGAAGGTACGCACCGACGGTATCTGGGCTTTATCGTTACTGTAGAATTTTCAAAAACTGTACCTTTTAGATACAGCAAGATCCCAATGCTCCTTAACTTTTTCAGATTATAGATCTGAGCAATCATCATTTGAAAACACAGCATTTACAGGGAAAGACCTTTCATTCCAGAAGCAGAAATTATAATGTGACCCATGCCTGACCGCTTTTCCTGCCTGCCAGCACTCTTTCTGCAACATTAAAGAGAATTAGCAGGGAATAGAAAAAAGGGGGGAGATGGGTAAGCCCATGGTGAGGCTGTGCAGAACTTATAAGTGTTGCAGACTCTACAAGAAGGCAGTGAGGAAGGGAGGGTGGCGGAAATAGGGATTACTCGCTAAATATTAATAATTTAATGACAAGCACAGATAAATATGAGTACCACCATTTTGTCTTAAATTGTATTTTCAGAAAATGTGAAGTTGTTTCAGTGAATATAGTGACCCTTTAAAGCATTGTATGCAAGATAAATTTCATTTGTTATCCTGGGATTATGTTTAGCAGGTTCTGGATCCAGTAATACACTGGTTTTGTTTGCTTTGAACTTTGCACTCTGATATATTACAGAAAAGAAGACTTTAGTGTCTATGGTGAAAATAATAATTAAGCAGTCATGGCATTTCTCTTGTTTGAAAAGTTATGCATCCTAATCCCTGGTAGAAATTTCCTATTTCCCTCAGACAGAGCACCAACCTATATAGCATTAGGCTATATCATATCTTTGCAGTGCTCTGTTGTTGATCTTGCTTGTATGTAAAAATGATGAGAGCATTCCATTTTATCCATAAAATGTTTATTTTTTTGCAAGGTTTGCTGCCACTTTATATTTAAAAAAATCCAGCACTACACTCAATTTCTTGGTATCATAACTGATTTTGGCACTACCAGGAAACTACGGAGTGCCCAGTTACTGCTACAGAAGCAGCAATATAGCCTAAAAAGACAAAATCATTGTTTTGAGAGAGCGTCTCTCAATATATTAGGAGACATTGTGTAAAACAAAGAGCTACAGCCCCAATTTTGCCATTTATTCTAATTTACAGTTAACTTTGGGGACATTCTGTGCCTTTTTAAGTGCCATTTAAATTACACTACAAATGTTCCAAAGTCTCATAGAAAATACCATGGGTCTAGGTTACACATTCATTTTAATAGTTACAATGCTGCTTGTCATTAGCAGGTTAAAAAGGGGGTAATTAGTAGCGTATCATGTTCACTATATAGAAGTAAGATTGCCACCTAAACACTTAATAGAATCTGTTTGCCCATGTACCCAAAATGTAACTAATAGTTTTATATGGTGTGTAGGCATGATTTTGTAAAGGCTTTCAATTCTAACAGTGTTGATATTGTATTCTGCTAGCAGCAGTTGGGCAGCTGCTGTGGGAATCCATAAACATTTTGTTTAAGCTTGAAAAAAAATTAAGCCAGTGGGAAGACTTGCCTCCTTGCAGAGTGTCTTCGTTTTGGCTGCATGGCGAACTGTCGTTTACAGTGGCAGAGAGGAGGATCGGACCACAGCACCAAGGTAGACTTTGAGTAAGTATTTCAGCAGTAAGGTAAAACACCCAAAATTGAGGACTTCCTGGTTTAGGTCCTCACCCTGGGTACTATGCAGCCATGGATCAGGGAAAAGGTGAGTATAATTGTCCTTTTAAAAAAAAGGGAAAAAGAGAGTGCTATTGGTGTGCCCTACAAAACCTAAATTTTATTTTGTCATTATATTAATATAGAAATATGTGATTGTTTGTGGGATCAGCTTTTGCTAAAAAATAATTAAGTGAAACGATTACATTAGGGATCAGGAGATCTTTGAATATTTTATTGTACTGATAAGGTAGACTATATGACACTTAAGAAACCTATACATGTACCAAGCAAGTTCGACCAGCATCTGTTAAATTCATTTCCAATATCACAAGACAGTCTATTGAACATTAGGTACACACAGTACATTTTGATTGAATTATGGCTCATCAGACTACATGTAGAGACCATTTCGCATTACCAATTTTTGTTTTACCTTTTACTGTAATACAGCGCATCTATACATATGGCTATCATTCCGTAGTTTTTTTAATAACAATGTGCATCATTAGATTCCAAGCCTAGGATAGCTATGATAATCCTTACCGAAACTAAAAAAGATGGAGGTCTAGGTTTACCCGATGCAAAAGTTTATTGCTATGCAACACTATTAGCGCAATCTTTGAAATTATATTCTGAACCAAAATGGTCATTACTTGAAAAATATGTTCTTGAGCTAGAATTAAAGGATAACTGTATTGCCTCAATGCATTTTTTAAAATTGCTTTAAAAAGAGTAAAGGTTTGCAGCCCTCCCCATATAATTTTTTCCTGATTTCGAGCCTCTTAGCCTTCAATTAGCCATGCTGTGAAGGGGGCATAACGAATCTGTCTGCCTCTGTCACTCAAAGCTAGCATGCGAGAAAACACTCCTCCACCCACCCTTGATCAGCTTGATTATGTAGGCTGTATCCTAGCGACATTTCAAGTTTGTTTGACTGGCAGAGGAGGAAGAGAGAGGTTGTAACAGACATTCCCACCAGCCAATGACAAGTGTTATGTTAACCATGGCCCTTGGCCGTCTAGGAGGCGGGCTTTTAGCACTCCTCTTTGCTGTGTGATATCTAAGAGGGCAGCACGGTTGTAAATGTGAGTAAGCGATTTTGGCTGCTGGAAGTGTGGACATGTAATGGGGGTGATTTTTTTTTTTATATTGTTGTCCTTTAATTTGGACCCCACAAAAACTTAAAAAGACTTCAAAGAAAACCTATAATGTCCCTTACTCCTCATTTCTCACATATCTCCAAATTTCCAGCTATTTTAATAGTAATAAAATGTTTACATTTTTTCTAAGTGTGAAAGTAATTTAACCAAACTAGCCTTCCTCGCAGCTAAAACTTTACACTTCTATATAGTTTTAGTTAAGTAGCAAATTACAAATCTTAAGAGTATAGATAGATGGCAAATCAAATCAATTGAAGTTTCTATGGCGGAAGAAAGTAAGATTCTTTAATTGAAGATAAACCATGAAACATGTCCCAGAGCCGGTGATATGCAGACCTGTGCAAAAATACAGTGCAGTGTGTATAGAATTCTGTTATCCAGAAAAAAACTGCCATCTTCTTTCATTAGTTGGTAAAAAAATGTTTTATAGTTTGCTAGTTATGTTTAAAATAAAGGTTAAAAATAGTTTATTAATAATATACTCATTTTGCATTTTCTCTTTGATTTACCAGTTTTGACCTGTATGAATAGAGGAAAGTCCTTTCTTAAATAAACTGGTAACCCAATGATCCGATGTTTAAAAGAAGAGGTACAGCATTCATTGCGCTCTGGGATCACAATAAATTCTATCAGCCAGTGTGTTGAGGAGCTGGTGTTAAATGGCATTGATGCACATTCAACATGTATTGCTGTTCGTATTGATCTAGAGACATTCAAAATCCAGGTGGTGGATAATGGCTGCGGATTATACAATGAAGATATGGAGAGGGTGGGCATGCGGTACTTTACAAGCAAATGCCATTCGCTGAAGGATTTGGAAAATGCAAAATTTCATGGGTTTCGTGGAGAAGCTATTGCAAGCATTGCTGAAATATCTAGTATAGTAGAAATTACATCCAAGTGCATGAATACAGCAAGAACGTTTAAAAAAATAATTCAAAATGGAAAGCTACTTCAAGGGCAAGAATCAGAGATAAACAGGCCAAGTGTAGGTACCACAGTCACAGTCTATAACCTTTTCTATAACTTGCCAGTTCGGAGGAAGTATCTGAACAGAGATATAGAATTTGAGAATATACGCCAGAGACTGGAGTTGCTGTCCCTTCTGCATCCTTCAATTTCATTATCTCTAAAAAATGACTCCATGAATTCTGTAATATTGCAGTTGCCAAAAACTAAGGATGTTCGTTCCCGATTTTGTCAGATTTATGGTCTGTCAAAATCTCAGAAGCTTTATGAGATCCAGCATAACCTGGAGGGCTTTGATATGTGGGGTTTCATAAGCACCGAAAGTCATTACAATAAGACAATGCAGCATATATATGTTAACAAAAGACTGGTTTTAAAAACAAAATTGCACCACAAAATAGATTATATATTAAGGAAGGAAAGTATGATATGCAGGCCAAAAAATAGTCTTGTAAGAAAACACATTAGTAGCCCAGGTAGAAATCGATCATGTCAAGAGCTTTACGGTATCTTTGTAGTAGATATTCAGTGTAATTACTCAGAATATGATGTTTACCTTGAGCCATCAAAAACATTAATTGAGTTTAGAGACTGGGACACTGTGTTGCTTTGCATTGAAGAGGGAACTAAAAACTTCTTGAAGAAAGCAGAACTGTATATAGAGTCAACTAAAGAAGATACTTTAGAAAGTAACAGCTCCCCATGCAAAGATTTTCAAGAAGGGAAAAAACAAGATGTAGAGCTTTTTCAGAATGCATGCTGTAACATGATAGAACATTTTGATATCTCCAATCTCAAGTCAAAATTAGTCCACAGAAGTAATGCTGATAACTATCACGAGTCCGACTGTAATTGTAATGTTTCTAACGATGCAAATAAAAAAACAGATGCAAGTTCTGAATGTAGCTCCAATAAAAAACAATTTTCAGTGAGTTATTCTGTAAATGAATTTAACGTTGAGCCCAGTACTACTTCTGGGAAAGACAATGTAAACAAATGTTACATAGATAATCTCAGCCCTGCTGAATGTTTAACATCAGCATCCTGCATACACTCTGGTGCCGAAATACAAAAAGGTACATGTGCAATTTTGAAAAATGAAAATTCTGTTCTGGGTCAACAGACTGCAGAATGTACTGTAGCTCAAAAAGGTGGCACTCTGTGCGGATCCATGAATTCTTTAATTACTGTAGATAAGGACCCATTGATATGGAATAGTGCCTCAGAAACCCCAGGTGATAAAATATCTATTTTTAAAGATTTAGCCGCTAAAAATATGGGTGGCTCTGAGCATAATGATCATGTGCATCTCAGTCTTGTGACTGAAGCCAGTATAACTAATAAACTTTTCAAATTATTCTCAAGACCGGGTCCTGCAGGCGCCAAGGAAATTTTTAAAAACAAAACATATGAGTCACATCATAAAGCCAATGTAAATAGTGATATCACATTGTCATTATGCAGCAAAAGGAGATCAGAGGAGAATCATCCCAAAGTTAAATATAAAGCTGTAAATCAGCTTAACTCTAAAAAGCTTCAAAAAAGAACGCTAAGTTTGGGTTTACAAACTGAATCATTGGAGAAATTTCGACAATCTTATGGAAAATTGCAAAATTTCAACTCCAACAGAACTTTCCATCCAAACCAACTGAATCTCAATGAACCTCAGTGCAGCAGCACCCTGTGCAACCAGACTGTTAAAGAAAATATAACATTGGCAAATGATAAAGCCTCTTTACCAGAAAACCCACTAAGGAGTGAGGGGCTAGGCAATTGTGATCAACCTCGACTTAAAGAAATTCCTATGACCCAGTGTGATTATGAAATGCTACAAAAGGACAAATCAAATACAAATAACATTACATGCTCATTGGCTGCAAAATTGTGCAAAATGAAACAAAAACAAACTGCAATTTCACACCTGGAAAGGGCAAATTCAAAAGAGTGTGTCTCCGTATCTTTAAATGAACAGACAATTGCCCAGGAAACAGACCAGACTACTAATATTAAGAATATCATGGAAGATGCAGCTAAGGGATTTTCTAATGTTTCTACAGCACCAGTTATTTCTAGAAAACCTGCAAACTGTTTTGAGTCCAGTAGCTCTGAGGACAAGCTAACTGCTACATCTGCATACTGTTCTAGTCAAGATTTAGATGGCTTTATGTCTGATGACTGGATTTGTTATTATGAAGAGTCTCTTGGTAGGAATGTTTTCATTAACAGAGCAACAGGACTTAGCAGCTACATTCATCCAATGCAGGATAGAAATGCAATCTGTAGAAAAGATTTAACAACCACAGCGGTGACCATTGTTTGTAGGAATGGTAAGTGCAGATCGCATGAAAACATCATTGTTCCCTGTGAAAGTTGCCACCCATTGTAAGCATAGTTTTGCAATGTAAAGTCAGTCAAGTGAGCATTTGGGTGCTTCGGAAATAAGTTATTTACTCAGTGCTTCCAGAAAGTAAAGTTTCTATTAGAGACTAACAGAGCGATTCAATAAAAGTTCTTATTGTTTAAAATGGTGCTAATTTTGCCCCAACCAATCAGATCTTATTTAACATTTGAAAGCTAACACTGATTGCTTGGGGCAAAATTAGCACCATTTTAAACGATAAGAACTTTTATTGAATAGCCCTTTACATTGATTATATTAAAATCCATTGCTACTTTTTACATGCTTCTTATATATATTCTATTTCTATCTATTTCCTCCTTTGCTCTTTTCCGTAATTTATGCTGGGGTGGGGATAATCTCTAGTCACACTACCAAGACCATAGTATGCCCAAAATAGAAAGTACAAGGATTCCTAATAAATATAATCTTTGTTGCTTAAATTAATACCAGAAACAAAATGTAGACGAGCCACAAGCAGCAAGTGTGAACTGCAGCAATTTTAATGTGTACAAAGCTGCACATTAAAATTGCTGCAGTTCACACTTGCTGCTTGTGGTTCGTCTACATTTTGTTTCTGGAAGCTGTATGCTGCCACTTAAGACAGAGTGGAGTAGACTTGAAGCCGAAAAGGACAATTACCCTGTGAGTATCTACACCAGTTCGATTTGAAATTGCTTAAATTACTATCAGAGCACTTCATTAATCACATGAATTGATTAATTGCTTGAGTAAAGGGCATGTCCACCCCCCAAACTAATTTAACCCACTACTGGCCCCACTATGTAGTGTGCAGGGCTGGCTTTAGGATAAATAGCATCCTGTGCAAGATTTGTTACTGACGCTTACCACCCCCCCCCCCCCCCCCAAAAAAAAAAACAAACCCCCCCCCTGCTTGCCTTCAAATCAAGTTTCCCACCTGCACTTACTGTCTTTCAGTATCTTCAGTGCGTGCTTGTATATATAGTGCGTACATCATTATGTAACAAGTAATGTACTAAATGCACAGCATACAGACATCTTAAGTAAAGCTTATATGTGTTGGGGCTTAGTATGTGGTGAGGTGCTGATACATATATTTGATCTGGAGGACGGTAACTATAGGGGCTATGGCACTGATGCACAACTTTGAGCTACAGGTCCGTGACCTAAGACTCCCAGCTGTCGCCCCCCTGGTAATGCAACCTGTGCAGTCGAACAGGTCGCCCATATCAAAGGCCGTCCCTGGTAGTGTGTAAAAATCCTTACCTCACATCCCAGCTCCATATGGTTCTCCTGTAGTCCCCCCCAAACCCTAAAACTGGCCAGCAGGAGGTTAGCAGAGCCCATATAGGACTCTGCCTCCTGTCTCCCCTCCGGGAGAAGTTTGGCATGCGCACTGAAGCCATTCTTCCCCTCCCTCTCCCTCCCGATTTTGTCTCCCTCCCCCTACCATAAAACCCTTTTTATATTATGTACTGCTCCTTCCCCCAGCCCCAACCGCATAACTATTATTCACAGAAAGTGCCTCGATCTTTACTTACCATGCCTCTCTCCTTCGCCGTTCTGAACTCCCGGCAGCTGAGCCCGTGATTGGCTGCCTCTCAGCCAATCACGGACATGGCTGCTGGTCCCGCCCCCTGCTTGCATTTCCATGCAAGCAGAGGGCCGGGGCAGTGCGGCGAAGGATAGAGGCATGGTAAGTAAAGATTGGGACACTTTGTGTGAATAATAGTTATGCGGTTGGTCCTGGGGGAAGGAGCAGTACATAATATAAAAAGTTTATTACAAGGGTGGACATGCCCTTTAAATGATTTCTTTTTCTATGAATGAGCCTTCTGTTCAGAATGTGCAATGTTTTCTGCTAATTGTAGGCAATGTTTGCTTAGGTTTCCAGTACCAATGCCATCCATTTAGAAGTGAGATCATTTTGCCATTTCTTCCATTACCACACAAGGAAAGAGAGCACAAAGGACTGTATAGTCAAGGTAGGGAAAAAAGAAAAAAAAAGTATAAAACTAAAGAAAAGCTCTGGATGCTTTTTGCAACAGATGTAAAAATTTCCAAAAAAAAAAGAGATTCTGATGGAAATCCATTTTAGTATTCCCACTATGTATTTTAATGTATTGTAGTACGTTTCACTGATGTGTTTTTGTCCTTTAATGCATGCATTTTCCTATTTAAATCTACAAATAGAAAAACACAAAGGTATAGGCCCCACTACACAGTACCAAAAGTTGAAATTTGATTTTTAGAGCTTTTAGATGCATTATTCCCATTTACCCATCAGTATAGTTATACAAAAGTATATGCAATGCGCTCAAAATTCTTCTGCATTCTGTGATCGGCAACAGAATGCAGCCGATGGAACGAGTGTTTTTTTTGGGGGGGGGCATGGGTGTGCGGACACTGCCAAAGGGGACAGTTGGATATGGCTGGCCACTATTAGGAAGATGCAGAGGAAAGTAGAGAGCTGTGGTGAGATTGCATTCAGCTGTGTCACAGGTGCAGGTTTTAAACTCACAGCACATGCAGACATTCACTTAAAAGACCTTTTGTGCAGACTTTTAAGACAAATTTAAAGTTTATACTTAAAAATTCACGTTTTCGTTTGTGTATTACAATTAAATTAAAATTAGTATTTGTAGATAATAATATGTAGACAGGAAATTTGTGCTACATGGAAGAGAAATTAAGGGAGATGTAAATTATACAGCCTTTGTGGGTGGAGTGTGGTGAATCTATTTACCAGAGTTCACAGTTGGTAAAATAACCTCAACCATAGTAGATCAGAGGTTCTTAAATTTTTAGGATATATTTTCCCTTTAAATAAAAATGACAAATTTATAACCATAAGTATTCTTTTCTGTGTAGACAATAATACAGACAATGGTAACCTGAAATCGCTCTTCTCAAAGTGGAAAAATCCAGTGTTTGCTCGACATCCTACAGTGAGTTTGTGAAATATTGATACTAACTGCCATAGAAAAAGTATTTTTAGTCGAAACGTGTATGGCATCTCATGTCAGCACCCTGACCTAAGCATGTTACAGGAAGCCTCTAATCAGTATTGTATCACATACAAAGGACAGGGACTCTCTCATCTGACACACACAAATATTTTTATACACACATACCTACATACGCTATTTACACATAATTCATACTTTTCACATATTATATTTTATACCTTTATATTATCTGAAATATTGTAAGCTGTCACTTATTTGTTTGACTGGCTCTATAATTTATTTTTTGTCTATAATATTTTTGCATAATAAATAAATCTATTCCTTGATGAGTGATGTCTTATGACCCTATAACTTACACAACATGTGCGAATGTAGATGCATGTATATTTTCTCCAAAACCAAGTATAGATAGAAGGGTTAATGGGCATATCTACACTATCTACTTAATTTTAAGATTAGAAGCCAGTAGAAGCCTCCTCTGCTGTTTTATGTGTAAAATATGTGCTGCACAGCAGAAGAGGAGGCTTCTCTGTCATTGGCTGTGACGTAGGCATTGTGACTTTGACGGACTGCCAGACCCGGAAACTGTGAGGAGAGAGCAGAGCCGTGGCAAGGGGATCATGCTGTGTAAGTAATTTTAGAAGCTTTTTTATTAAAGGTAAGTATAGCAAAAATTGTGATGGCGGGGCTTGAGCTGCTCTTAAAATCAAGTTGTTGCTCTTTAAATAGTATAAACACTGTGACGTATTTTAAATACCTTTCCCTACATATTTGCTTGTTCTGTTTCACTGTTGTTCGACATGGAGTACTATGTCCCATTGATTTTAAAGGTAATTTCCTGATGGAACATCTAAATGTTTCTCCTTACAGGTGGCAGTGGATGTGAGCAGTGGACAGTCAGATACTCTGGCAGTGAAAATACACAATATATTATACCCATACCGTTTCACCAAGGAAATGATGCATTCATTGAAGGTAGTTGACCAGTGATTAAGAACATCATAGTTGGCATGTTGGTATACAACATCTTTTGACAAATGTTTGCTCTTTATATGTTTGAATATCATCAGTGAGACATGGCTCACTGATGATATTCCTGACTCAATAGTGGAATTAGATAGCCGGTGCTTGTTGTGGTTTTAGGAATATTCATTAAATCAAAATGGTGAAATAACCCACATGTTCAGTTAATGCCGCTGGCTCTTATATTGGTATTAACACAAATAATGTATTGGATTATATAAATAATTGTATTAATCAAGTTACTACATTAAAGTATGTTTTGATTTATAAGAATCAAAAACCATGGATGAACAGAGAGGTTAGGCAATTATTAAAGGAAAGAAATAGTGCCTTTAAAACTGGTAACCAGAATGAGTATTGTATGGCTAGATGCAAGTTAAAATTTGGCATCAGGAAGGCAAAATTTTTATTTTAAGATCATATTGAAAATACATTTCTAGAATTGAACCATCAATCAATGGTGGAAAGGGTTACAGTCATTGTTTAACATTAAACCCACAAAAAGTTTAGATAAATGTTTTGGTGCTAAATTAAATACATTTTACTCCCGGTTTGATCATAGGGACTCTTAGGGATGTGACTTAAGGGTTGAGTCTAAATCTAATATAATGGATAATCATGTCACTCTAATTTCCTATGAAAATGTATTGGAAACATTAGCTAAGGTCAAATTACATAGCGCTGCAGGACCAGATGGCATTCCTGGTAAATTTTAAAAATTGATTCTTTACTGATATTTTTTAAAAAGTTTTTAATAGAAAGTATAGCTTCCACTAATTTTAAACCTTCATACATTTGACCACTTCTGAAAAAACGTGGCGCTAGTGAATGAAATAATTTTCATCCTATATCAAAATTATCGATTGCTAAATGTTTTGAAGAATTGATTTTAAATATCTTAAATTTCATTCCACCTACTCTAGATCCATATCAGTTCACCTAAAAGAAAAACAGATCTAATGGTGATGCTATAAATATAGTGATTCAC
The DNA here is from genome assembly GCA_019447015.1 of Hymenochirus boettgeri. Lineage (NCBI taxonomy): Eukaryota > Metazoa > Chordata > Amphibia > Anura > Pipidae > Hymenochirus > Hymenochirus boettgeri. The sequence continues at coordinate 228,512,402 of CM033476.1, read as the reverse complement.
TCCAGTCTAACATATCTGGAACAATGTAATACATATGTGAGGCTTTTATTTATCGATTTTAGCTCTGTTTTTAATACGGTCATCCCAAGCAAACTTGTTTTTGTTAATCCTATTCTTTGTAGATGGATTTATAATTTTTAATTAAAAATGCCCCAAACTGTTCCTCAGGGCTGCGTCCTCAGCCCCCTTATTTATTCCTTATTTACTTTTGACTGTACAGCACAGTTTAAATGTAATAAAATCATAAAATTTGCAGATAGTTCTACACTAATTGGCAAAATTAGTGATAATAATGAAATTAATTATAGGTTAGAGATTGAGCATCTCCTATCATTTATTATTGAATCCAGTTAAAACCAAGGAATTAATTATAATTTTAGACCTACTAATTAAATCCTATTTTTATTGGTGGTTCCCTAGTTAAACAGTTTTTATAGTTTATATTTTTAGGAGTACAGCTTCAATCTAATTTAGCATTGGATTTGAATACAAAAATGTTACTTGGTAAAGTTTTCCACAGACTGTATCTTTTAAAGAAATTGAAACACAGTAATGTATCAACAAGTATTTTATTGTCTTTTTATCAAGGCATGACTGAAAGTATATTATGTTACAGTTGTTTAGTTTGGTTTAACAGGTTGTAAATTATTAGCCTTCTTTAGATTTTATTTATCGATCACAATGTTTATCAAAAGGAATATCATTAAAGATAGGTTCCATAATCCTTTGAGCTGCTTCCGTCTCAGAGACGGTATAGAAACCTACTCTGTAAAACCAATAGGTTGTTAGAAAGCTTTTTTCCGACAGCTGTTAACATCATTAATGCAAGTATGTGATGCATATTTTACAATTTTGTAAAAATTATATATGTATAATAATTTAATTGGCTAATGTGCTCGATGACTAATATTTACCTATTCTATCAAATCTATCTACCTATCTAATCTATCTTACCAAAGCTTCTAATTTACCGTATATACTCGAGTATAAACCGAGTTTTTCAGGCTGTAAAATCAGCCTGAAAACTTTAACTCTGTTTATACTCGAGTCAGTACATTTACCTGTGCATCCAGCTCTCCAGTGTCCGGGATTCCTGTCTGTAAGTGCAGCATACAAACTGAATCTGTCTGTAAGTGCCATCTTGCAAATTGAATCCTGTACATCCCGGCACCGGGCAGTGACGTCAGCCGGCGCGACAGTACAGGGACTCAGCGCGCGGCTGCCGAAATGATTAAGTACCGGTACCGTAATGTATAGGATTCAATTTGCAGGATGGCACTTAGAGACAGATTCAATTTGTATGCTGCACTTACAGACAGGAATCCCGGACACTGGAGAGCTGGATGCACAATGGAGAGAAGGTACCCAGACAGGAAGCCTGGATGCACACTGGATAGCTGGATGCACACTGGAGAGAAGGTACCCTTTGAATTAGGTGGGAGGGTGAGGGTGTAGATGTTTGGAAACTACAACTCCCAGCTAATAAAGCATGCTGGGAGTTGTAGTTTCCAAACATCTGGAGTGCCAAGGTATGAGAATTTAGAATTTGTCAATTTATACCCTCGGTTTATACTTTTATTAGTTTTTTCAGGTACAATTGGGTACCTCGGTTTATACTCGGGTCGGTTTATACTCGAGTATATACGGGTAATATAAGGAATGTGGTACAAAGGATGTTTGCTAACAGTGCTGGATCATTGCGCACTCTCTTTGTTACAATGGAAGTGCAGGTAGCCTGTAACTTATTATGTCACCATGCCGCAAGCTACTTGCAATGTGGAAAAACTCATTGTGTGATGGTTTAGGGCATGGTGACTATAATATCTAACAGGTCACCATTGCTTTTCATTGGAATGTAAAGAAAATTAACTGGCTTATCGATGAAACTAATGGCTTCTGCTGTAATAAGGCTTCAGGTACATGGCAAGGTGTGGGCTGAAGCAAGTATTCACCACTGTAAAAGCAACAGTAACCTTGGGTTAAGGCAGTGGTAATGTTGAAAAACATGTTGCCTAGTTTTCAGGGCACCTTCAGTGCATTATAAAGTGAGTTATTATAACAAAGTGTTTATTCAGGTTGAATAAAGACATGTGTCCATCTAATCCAAACCACTCAGCAATACCCACTTTTCTGCCTAACTGTTGATCCAGAGGAAGGCAACATACCTGAATTAACTCTAATTATCAATTCCTGTAACATGCAACATACTTTATTTTTCACCCCTGAATCCATACCCCTCTTTAAACAAGACAATACCATGCTAGCTCTAGCTGTTGCTGCCTGGAACTGTTTGCTGCATTTCAATGTTATCCACCAAAGCTCCCAAGATCCTTTTTTAACAGGAATTGATAGTAATTTATAGTGTAAGCAGCACAAGGATTTTTAAGTCCAAAATGTATCACCTTACATTTATCAACATTAAATCTCATCTGCCACTTTGAAGCCCAAAGTGACAATCTATCCAGATCTGCAGACAACGATTGCACATCACCTGTAGCTTTTAATGGTTGACAAAGTTTTATGTTGTCTGCAAACACAGAGACCTTGCTGACAATACCCACTTCCAAATCATTAATAAACAGATTAAGATTAGAAGTGGTCTCAACACAACCCTGTGGCACCCAACTTAGAACTTTAGTCCATATTGATGAAGCCCCATTAAAGGGCATGCCCACCCCCAAAACTACAATTTAAACCACTAATGGCCTTACCTTACATCTGCTCCAAATGGTTCTCCTTCAGTGCTTGTTGAAAGTCCAGGAAACTAAAGAGTAGGAAGTGTCTTCCTGTATGAAAGGTTTCAAGCATGTTGAATTTTAGGTTTAATTATAATGATAGCACAGTTTTATAGGTGTGTGTCTGTTGTACACTTGTTACACTTGAAAAAGGGTCCAGTGTGACTCGAAACATGTGGTGTCAACACATGTAATAAATTGCCAGTTGCAGTTAAACTGCGTGTCGCCTGAGTGTTGCCTCTGTCAACATTATTATTTTTCATACCTATTTTATGCCGTTTGGGAGGGAAGCATAGATAGAGGTAACTAATCTGCAATAACCAGTGTGGAGGACTACTAACACATTTACTTCTAAGTAACATATGAATATTTAGTTTTCTGTTTTCTCTACAGGTTATTCAACAGGTGGATAATAAATTTATTGCTTGTGTAGTGGATACAAAGAAGCAAGAGAGCTCAGAATCAGGTAACAATTAATCAAATGTCTGTTTAAAATCACAGTATAGTGGTATTGGTGTTGTTTTTATTCAAACCCCAATGCTGCTGATTTAAACATGCCAGTTTAGTTAGCTGGATTACCAATATGACATTGTTAAAGCTTTTTAGGCTAGCATTGATAACCAAGAAACGGACATGTCATTCTGTTAAGGCCCACTATACCGTTCCCACCCAAACACTCTCTAAAAGAGTGAGGACCTAAACCGCTAGGGCTTACCTTGATCCCCTGCAATCTAATGCTAGTTCTGATCACTGATCTAGTCGCCCCGCTACTTTCTGGGGCCTGACCCATTAGAAGACATGCTCTGCATGAAGGGCATATTCCTTTTGGCCAGGTTCCGGAATCAGTGCTGGCACGAAGTTAGACCAGACTGGCGAACAAAGCTACCAGGTCTGCTCCCCTGGTAGTTATGCCCCTGGTGTCAGTGCTTGATTGGGATATTAACAGAAAGAAGTAAAACTGATCTTAGCACTGCTTTGTGCAATGCATTTCTTAATGTGTAAATAAAACCCTCAGTATCTAAAGGTAAATTAACAAAAAGGTGGAGCAGTAAGACTGGAAAAAAATATTAAATCTATTATATATAAATGACGGAATAAATTAACAAGGTAAATGGTGAAAAAGGGTGTACATAAGTTTAAGAGTTAAAAGTGTATAGTTATCCTTTAAACCATAAAAGAAATATTGAGAAAGTAGTGCTATTGGTATATTGCAATACCTCTCCTTTATTGCAGCCACAAAATACCACTGTATCTGTTGTATTCAATTAGATCAACTGGACTTGAAATGTAGTTCTTGCTGAGTCCTGACCCGAGGAATTGGCTCTTCTGTGCTGGGCCATACGTTGATGCAGTTGCTGTTTGGTCTCCCCCACATACAAATCAGAGCATTCTTCACTGCACTGCACTGCGTATATGATGTCGCTTTTCTTGTGTTTCGTTATTGGGTCTTTCGGATGTACCAATTGCTGCTTCAGTGTGTTGTTCGGTTTAAAGCAGACAGGGATACGGTGTTTTTTGAAAATTCTTCTTAATTTCTATTTCTGGCTGGGTCAGGGTCCTGTTAGACAAGTTTCTCACCCATTTCTCCTTGTTTGATGAAGTGACACTTCCATTCTTTTGTTTCCAAGGTAGTTGTTCTCCTTTGGAGGTGTTCTGGGATGACAGAATAGAGAACTTGTTCTGTTGCCTTTGTTTGCCCTTACAGTGGTGAGAAAGCTGTGCTTGTTTGGTGAACTCCATCACTCTTTCCCAGATGGCCACAGGCAGCTGTGAGGCCAGGTTCTGTTCTAGTTGACTAATGTTGTGCATTAAAGCATCGACTGTAAAATGTGTCTGTCGTACCCGTTCATTTAGGAGCTGTGTTTGAGCCTTTTGCAGTAGTTTGGCTCTGATGCCTTTAACTATGGAATCCAGACGTATGCTGCATGGTACTAGCCTTTGTTGTCTGCATTGGAGGTTAAATCACAGGTGGTTTCTGTAGTTTGCCAATTTCCTTGCTGTCTTTTCATATTGTCGTACAAGTTTGAAGGTTTTCTCCCCAAAATGATTTGAAATATGATTGTGAAGGTTCTCATTCATCCAGGTCACTCAGCCGTGTACCTGCATCTTAAGGATAAAGGACATACCTTTGAAGATTGTAATGTTAACATAGTGGCAAAGGAACATGACTGGTTCCAGAGAGGTGTTAAGGAGGCCATTTATGTGAAAATAAAGAAACCAAGCCTAAATAGAGGTGGGGGGGTTCGACACCAACTGTCTGCCATGTACAATGCTGTTTTGACACCTTACCCTGGGCGTTCCTATAACACCTCTTAGCCACTATCCAATCATGCCCTTAACACTTGGCTGTGATATGCTAATTGGGCTTTTCCAGGGTACATAATTGCCACAGATTCTTGTACAAGTCATTCTGAATTGAGAAAGCCAGTCGGATGACTACCGAAACGTCTTCAAGAGCTAAATTCAAGTCCAGTTGATCGAATTGAATACAACAGATATATTAACATGGTAACAGAATTTTGTAACTTTCTGGAAATTTTACTGGAATTATGGCTAAAATATGGGAAAAAATGATACAACGATACCAGATATATGTACGTACCCCACTTTTCCTGTACAGGAGACGCCCCCAACAAAAACTGCACCTTCAAGAATATTACACCAAATATAAATGTATAACCACTTCTCACGTTAACATAGAATATCTTCCAATTAACTAAAATATCCCCACAAGTGAGATATTTTTAGAACTACACACCCGCAGGATTTCCCGAGTGAGGTAAGTTTCGATCAAAATGCAGATACCCTGGCGCGCTCTTCGTCCAATTGTAGTTATTTTCTCACATTTTCCTTTTTTCCTCAACTGTAAAATCAAGACAAAATCAAAGGCGAATTTCAGCTAAAACCTGTGGAGGAAGTTCAAACACATCTCAAATATGAAAGCCTAACCCCTCCCGAATAAAACGGTATGCCACATTCATGGGTGTACCCAGAGACATGGCTACCAACTAACCCAGAGCGTGACCAGTGCCAAATGTCAGTAGCAGCAAAAAAAAATTAGCCAGTTTTGTATTTGACAGTCTGCAGTTTTTCCACAAAACACCCCCCAACTCAAAAATATCCCCCACAAACTATATATTCCTGAAATCTACACACCTTCAGCTATTAACACTGTAGTTTGTTCATTCATACCATCAATGGTGTGGGCGCAGTTTCTTCGTAGAAGTTCGCACTTTTCTGAAAAAATGAACAAAAACAACTTCAAAAGGTAGAAATCATGCCAAAACCCATGGAATGTAAAAAAAGTTACTAAATATCATCTCCCAAATGTCCTGAATCAAACGGTATGCCATATGTGTGGTTACACACTCAACGTGAAAGCGAAAAGCCACGAAGTCAGACAATGCATGATGGCTCAAACAGCGAAAATATTTAGCCAACTCCAAATTTGAACAGTCTGCAGTTTTTTTCCACAAACACCCTGATAACTCCGGAATACCCCCCACACACTAATATTCCTGAAATCTACACACCTTCAGCTATGTAGCACTGTAGTTCGTTCATTCATACCATCAATGGTGTGGGCCATTTTCTTTGTAGAAGTTCGCACTTTTCTGAAAAAATGAACAAAAACAACTTCAAAGGTAGAAATCATGCCAAAACCTCTGGAATGTAAAAAAAATTACTAAATATCAATCTCCCAATGTCCTGAATCAAACGGTATGCCATATGTGTGGTTACACACTCGGACGTGGAAGGGAAAAGCCACGAAGTGAGACAATGCATGATGGCCAGAAACAGCAAAATATTTAGCCAACTCCGAATTTGAACTGTCTGCAGTTTTTACCACAAAACACCCTGATAACTCAGAAATACCCCCCACAAACTATATATTCCTGAATCTACAAACCTTCAAATACATAACGCTGTACTTTGTTCATTCATACCATCAATGTTTGGGTGCAGTTCTTCGTAGAATTTGGCATTTCTACACAATTTTCTGGAAAAATAGAGAAAATACATTCAAAGTTAACAAACACACCACAAACCCCATGTAATGTAAAAAACCTTACCAAATATCAATCTCCTAAATGTCCTCAATCAAACGGTAGCCATATGGTGTGTTACACACACGGACGTGGAAGCGACTAGTCACAAATTAAGACAAGGCACAGGGCTTAACTACAGCAATGTTCCAGAATTTTCACGGTAAACCCCCTCCAACTCAGAAATACCCCACACAAACTATATATTTTTGGAATCTACATACCTTTAGCTATACAACAGTGCCATTTCCTCGTTCATACATGCAATCTTGTAGCGCATTTCATAGTAGTATTTCGAACTTTTAGCAGACAGACTCGCACTTGATCCGTGCCTGGAAAACCTGGAAATGTTTCAAATCTTCCTACCTTGCTGGATATCTTTGCCTCTGTGTTGTTGTCTGTTTATTTACTGGAAAATACTGATAGCTTTAGTGAGTGCAATGGAAGTTGAGCTTTTGCTGTGAAAAAGTTTTTAGCATCAGATCGAAAGATAATAATAAAATTCACTTTCTATTTTATCATTTGCCACAAGCGCCCTTGAACCTACAAGCTCGCCCCAGCACAAGACTAGGTGCTTTCAGTTTGGAGTTAGTCATTACGTCTCCAGTTTTTTTTGGGCACATCTTGAAAGATAAAAGCATTGTTAATGCAATACATATAACCATTCATACATTTACTGTAAATACACCATAACGCATCACCCTGTTACTGGTGTATTTTACAGAAACCTCAAAAAAACCTTGGGAAAAATAAACTAGCGGTTAGTGCAACATTACTGAACAATAAAACACATTGTACCTTATGCTCCCTTTACAGTAAATAACTTTTAACTAGAAGGAGACCTTACCTGTCCCAACTCCAAAGCTATTTCAGAAACGGCAAATGAACCCCGGAGCATGCCAAATAAGGGCCTAGGACACAAATCCAGAGAGCCTCCTAATCCTATCTAACTTTCAAAGGTGCACCAAAGTATGGTAGTGCTCAAACAGGGCTTCAGACATAAGCAGGCTTGCTAGGGCACTTAGGACAAAAATACTTTTTATCTCGCCAGTCCCATTTTTACGCAAACCTTGCAGGCTCTCTGGGGTCTGCTTTTAGGCGTGGTGGAATGGTTCTAAAAAATGCTTTCCTACTAATCTAGCTACATTATCATTACTAGGCATCTCGGGGACCTCCTCTACACTACCAAACACATAGCTGGAAGAAGCTTCAGCTGGAACTTATAATAGGACAGTTCAGGCTCTGGTACCACTGTCTTGTAAACAATATACCGAATTATGTAGGGCGTTTGCAAAAGATAAATGGCTAATTTATTGTACCAGGCCTTTGTTTTTCTGGTGGCGTTTATAGTGTTGGATCTGATCAGTTTTGTCAACGCCACCCTTGTACTTGTTGTATCTTTGCTGCAGAGTGGTCTAATTTTGGGGGGCCTACCACCACTTCTGCGCTCTACTCTTACCGACTCATCGTGGATGGTGGTCAGCATGAATACAGTCCTAGTATAACAAAACTTGATAGCCAGGAGCTCATCGCTTCTTAAAGCAAAATTCTCTCCACGCTTTAGTGTCTTATCCAGTAAGCCTTGGGCAACCCTTTTCGATTACGATTTATGGTGCCACAGGCGGGGGGTGTCAAAAGAATAAAGATATCTAAACAAGGGAATACTTGTATAAAAGTTATCCACATATAAGTGGTAACCTTGGCCCAGCAATGGAGAAATGAGCTCCCAGACTATCTTGCCACTGACCGTTAAATCCATTGGACAACCAGGGGGGTCTAACTGTGAGTACTTGCCCTCTAGATCATAAACTTGCTAGTGTACCCGTACTACTTTCGCAGAGCTTATATAATTTAATGCCATAGCGAGAACGCTTACTTGCATGTATGGACGGATATATGCCCCTTTGTAGAGCTAAGGGACTCATCAATACATATATTCGGGAAGGGATGTAAACCTCTGCAAAGCGTTTAGACAGGCTATCAATAAAGGGCCTCAATTAATGAGCCTGTCATGACCAGGTGCAACAGGGGGACAGCTGTGGTGTTATCGTTAAAATGCATAAACCACAATAAGATTTGGTAGCGGTTTCTAGGCTTACAGCTGGAAAAAGGGGGAGGGAATATACAGGGGTGGATCCCAATAGCCTCCAATGTATTGTTCTTTAGGAGACCCATTGAAAGAGTGAGGGCAAAAAATTTTTTCATTTCCACTATTGTGTGGGATACCATGCCGAGCACGTGAATATACACCTAATTGGTGCGTGGCAATATACTGCTCGGCAAATAGATTTTTATACTGGACCACACCTGTAGGATTGCGTCCGTCAGATATAGCTGAAGAAGTCTAGCACTTCAAAATTACTGGTGTCCACCTTCACCCCAGGGACTGCTAGAAAATCAGGAATTTGGGGGGTAAAATTAGCGGGAGGCCTCCACGCAGGCTCTCCTCCAACTGCAGCACCAGCAACACTCCCATCATCTACCTCCATAGGTACAACATCACTAGTGACAATGCTAGACACAGCCTCATCACCAGTGGAACCACTACTCTCTAAGGCTGTGACAGTGTCACTACTGCCATGCTCGTCAGAATCTGATGATTCTGATCCACTGGGTAAATACTCAGGGTCAGCATCAGCACAGAAACATCACTTTCCTCTGAGCTGGTCAGCATACAGTATCTAGCAGCCTCCTCTACAGAAAAGCTCCCCCTCCTAGCCATTGTATCAAAAGTCACTGTAACAATTTTTTTTAAAACAAAAGACCTGAAGTTAACCCCTTCAGCAAAAAGACCTGAAGTTAACCCCTTCAGCAAAAAGACCTGAGGTTAACCCCTTCAGCAAACTAAGTAACAATTTTTCAACTTTTCAAATTTCAACACTTTCTAGAAAGCACCAGAAAACTGAAATACTATAAAAAAAACTAAACCTAATGAACGTATACAAAATTTAACACCGTACAATTCCAAAATACAGAAAATAACTTTATATATTTTAGATAACTTTATAAAACAGAAATCAAGGGTAACTGAAGCAAAAAAAATATAATAAAGACACTGAATATATTTAGCACAGAAAGCAAAAATCACAAAAGTACTTCACTACACAGCAGGACTGGGGGTCAAAATCACAGATCCACTACCTTGTTGTGTAATAAAGAAATCAAGGGTAACTGAACCAAAAAAGTATATAAAACTGAGATTGCAGAAAATTACAAACACAAAACAAAAATGGCTAAATAACTTACCGCACAGCAAGACTGGGGGTCAAAATGACAGACCCACTAGTCTTGATGGGTGATAAAGATGTTTACAGTAAATTCAATACCACAACAGTTATCAGTAAGAGGTCTGGGGTGGGGGAGGGGTATATAGGGATATAAGAGGGTAAAAACACAAAATATACACACAAAAACAATACAATTATAGAAATATATAAATAAACCAAAATAAAAGAAACAGCAAAAAAATCCAGCAAAACTGTCAAAATCAAAATGAATGAAAAATACAAAATAAAAAAATGTTGATTTTTGTGTATTTGTGTGTGTAGTGTTATGTGTGCGTGTGGTGTGTTAGAGTGTAAATATGTGTTGTAAGTGTGTGTTTGGTGTACTAAAGTGTGTAGATGTGTGTAATACAAAAAAAAGTTTATAAAGTTTGTAAACTAAATATATGTGTGTAGTGTGTGTAAATACTGTACCAGTCCTGTAGACAGCGATCAAAAGCAGGCAGCAAGGTAAATCCCAGCAGGAAAAACAGCAGAACACAGCAGGAGGGCCCAGCAATGTAATCCACCAGGTAAGTAGTGAGAAAAATCCAGCAGGGGCGGTTCCTATACACTGATCATCAGCAGAGTCACTGCCCATGTGACTGCTGATGTCAGTGCCTTCCATTGGCTCTTCGACATCGTGGACCGGGGAGAGGTAATAACCCGTTGATGCTCGTTGCCTAGGGGATTTGCAAGACGGAACGGTTTCCCCACTCTCACTTCGGCCATTCCGCTCCCGGACCCGGAAGTGCTGCAGATCGTGTATATACGATCTGTGGCAGTGTGGTCCTTGTCTGCACAGATCGTTATTCACGATCTGTGGCAGCAAAGGGTTAATCATGCTACTGAAGAAACGCCCCAATCAGACTCAGTAGATCAACCAGCGCTAAATTGCCAAACCTTTTCGTAAATCTCATCCATCAGTATCCTGTGCTCTCAAGTCGTAACATAAGCATCTATAAATGTGGCACTTGCCATGGTGAATACTAAGTATGAACATACACACACAGCAAAACATAACACACAAACATTCCACTGTGCACCAATGAGCACACTTTGTCTAGTATATATAATATATATTATATATATATATATATATATATATATATATAATATATATATATATATTACAAAAGGAATATGAAGGTAATTTGTAATAATGATCCAGTATCTTGAGACAGCCCAATGCTGGTGGTAAATAGAGGTTCAGAACAGAGCAGTGGGAACAGAGGGACAGTGACGTCATCAGGTGGAAATTGACCCCGCAAACTATCCTCAGTTCTTTTTAATAGTGGGCACTTGAATGGAGACCTTAGATTCTCTTTAACGTTGCATTGTATGAGGACCTTAAGGCTGCACGCAAACGTGTGCGTCTTACTTTTCCATGATCCTGCGATGCAATACTGTACGTAATTTCAATGCGTATTTCAATGCAGGATTGTGTAAAGGTAAGAGACACAACTTAGTGATTGGATCTCCCTGATTGGCTTTATTTGTTTTACAGATTCCTATGAGTTTGTAACGGGGGATAATGGCAGGAAAAAGCGCCTGAGGATGTCATCTGTCATCCCTCCACTGCAGATTATATGTGACGAGCTGCAGTACCGCGTCTTAGGTGAGGTTCAGTGATACTGGGATCTAAAAGATTTATATTAAATTCTCCCTAGTTGAAGATCTTGTGTATAACTCCTCAGTTTTAGGCGATCATCAATATCATGACAATAAATTGTATGCAGTCACATCTTTCAAAAGGTAACAGAAAATGGGCCTTAGGACCTGTGCATGGGTGGGTTTAAGGGCTAGGGCAAGGAATGAATGGGTGTGAAGTCTGGGCAGTTTGAGGAGTGGTCTAGGTGTTTCAGAGGCAGAGCCTAGCACTATACTGCCCCTAGCCTTGGGCACCTCCGACATGGTGAGAAAAAACAGGGCACCACCTAAACGACAACTATACTGTATAAATAAAATTTTTAAAAATGAAAAGTACCTTGGGCAGGGAGGTAGGTATTTTCACTTCCCATATGTCCAATATTGTTGAGTTGAGGAGCTACAGCAATACAGTTTTCATCTGCCAGTGCCTTCCCTCATTAAAGATAGTGCTGAAGCACTCGGTTAGCCTGGCAGAACATAGTAAGATAGTAATTGAGGTTGAATAAAGACATGCATCCTGTAGTCCAACTTCTGCAACACCTTTCCTTCACAGCCAATACTGCCTTAGGGTTCCCTCTTTCTCTGCCTCAAAGCACCAAACCCTTGTAAAAAAACAAACTAAGATGAGGTACCAATAAGGGCCTCATGCAACTCAAATAAGGGAAATTGCTATATTTGGTTACATAACTTGTTTTGGACTTGTCGGGGTCCAAAACATGTAGTCCAACCTTTACACCCTCCTTATCTAGGCCACTTTTAAAGCTATTCAATAAGCTTGCCATTACCACATCTACTGGAACCCGTTCCAGTTTTCACTATTCACATTGTAAAAAAACCTTTCCTAACCGAAGATGAAACTTCTTTTCTTGTAATCTAAAGGATATTCACATGTCCTCTATATGACCTATTAGTGAACAATACACCAGAGTTTATTGTATGGCCCATTAATATATTTGTGTAAAGTGATCGTATCCAAGCGCTACGTTGCTTCTCCAATGTAAAACAGCCCTAACTTGCCTGCATAGCAAGCCCAGTTTGTACTCTGCCGCTCCTCATAGAAATTATGTTGGAAGGTGGAAACTACCAATCCTACCTCCCTGCCCCAGCACTTTACATTTTAACTGTTTTGAAAGAACTTTATATGCACTATAGTTCCCCCCTTTAAGACTATTTTCATTCCATTTTCAATTTTTTGGTAATATGCATCACTACACTTCCAGCTTTATGTACTTTATGGGTAAACAGTGAAAAAATAAGCGTTTATTACAATGCAGCTTTTTGGAGAGCACATTTATTTAAGACTCACTTGCATGGACCAGCGGTGGTGGGACTTGGGCTACATGCACGGCCCCCAGTGTGCTTCAGTTGGGCAATCCCTGAAGTAGAGCTAGAGGCTAAATTCAGTTGTATTTAGATAGGAGGGAGATTATACAGTGTTCCTTGTTTATATATATATCCTAGATCTTTCCCTTTAAATGCAGCTAAGCTATCCACTAAGCATCAAAGCATGTATAATGTAACAAGCTATGATTTAAGTACAAAAATCATGCCTGTAGCTCCTGTTGATAAGGTGGAACAAATTGATGAGAAGCCATAGGTTTTTCCAGCTAACTGGATTTAAATCGTTTGTTTGAAAAAAGGGTTTAACAGGCAGTAAATAATAAAGAAACACAGAGTTTTCTGGCATTTTAACTTTTTTTTTTTCTGTCTACCACAAAATGCAGGGTTCTTGTTGGAAGTTTATTGATGTGGGGTTGTCTCTGTCATTTCCTGATACTCCTGGGACACCTGTCCTGGTATCAGCAGTCCCTGCATGCTTTGTGGAGAAAGAAGCAAATGAAATCAACGTGGAAGATCGCCAGTAATCAAAACTCTGGTGAGGTATACTATTGATTTTAAGCTAACAACCTCAGTTTATCTACCCCTGCAGGTTATGTAGGTGTGGACAGTGTTTCTGTCAAGTGCAACTATTTTTTGTGTTTTTGTTTCTCATTACACATGTCCCACAGGTTCTCCGTATTCTACGTAAGTTTACGTTTACTACTTTTTGAAAACTGCGTAAAGAGCACAGTAATTTCAGAACAAATTATCAGGCAGGGCCAATTAATTGTAGCTGTCAATTTTGACATCGATATCCATTTACAGACTACATACTCACTACTCATACTCACAAGAGACAGAAACCTTTATAATACACAGAAAACTCTGTTTGAGTGATCGTTAATGCGTGAGTAAACACAGCAGTGGGGCTAGCCCTAAACAGAAGTCTTTTATAAAGGAGACATCACGGCTAAAATAATTTTCTTGATTTAAGCCTAGTTACTAATTAAAATGATAGATCACTCGTCTTACTAAGATATCCCTAATAAAAGTTACACTTGCATAAAATATGTTAAATCTTTAACTAACATTAAGCCCTGTAGTTACGGTCACGGTAACACACTGAGAAATTGTAGATCATTGGACAGTGAAGCAAAGAGCATGCCTTGGGGAACAAAAGGGGTAAAAAGTGAACAGCTTATTTTAGGTTTCTTTTGGAAGTAAGTTCTACATAATTGTAATCCGATGTTTCTGGGCTATAAGCTTGAAAATAAATTAGAAACCTTTATGGAAGTCAATGCTGTTTTCCACTCTTAAAGACATGCATTCTCTTTTGTTACATTATTGTGAAGCAAAACCCATTTTGTATTTTACTGTGGATCTAATTTCAGATAAATAATTCCCATTATAGGACAGAGACTGAGGTGGATGCTAGTGTAAACTTTCACTTTTATCTTTTTAGGAGTTTCTTCGAGAACAGTGAGGTGAGTAAATACTGTACACCACAAAATATATTAACAGTATACCTTGTGTCTTGTTTAATTGGATACTGGATAAGTGCCATAATCCTCTGAAAGTTATATATTTTTTCAGAATTTGAAACGTAAATAGTAAGGCAGTGTGTGCTGGATTGCTTCATTATCTTTATGGGAGTAAAGCTGGGTGCACACTTTAAAGATAAAGGGACTATCGTATGGAAACAGTGTCCAGCGTTCCCAGGTCAACAAATTGTTCATTACCAGCTCGGCATTGCTCGGAACTCATGGCCAAGGCTAGCTCTCTGTTCTTTAGTATGGGTCGGACGCGGCTAAAGGAATGTGCAGTCTGATTGTTCTGCCTAACTTTATAGAGGACGAATGCTCGGGACTGTGTAGGTTGATCTTTAAAATATTACAGAATATTTAAGACATCTTTTAAAGATCTTTAGTGTATTACCTACCTTTACATAGTGCCCCATCTAAAGACTGTGTAGAAATGTACCCATGTTAATTTTATCAGCTTAAAGGACACGTACACCCTTTTTTTCCACTCACCTTATTTCTTTCTCCTAACTTTAAAGTTTTCATTTGCCCTGTTTGCTTGTGAAGGTTCTCATTTATCCAGGTCATGGTAATTCTGTGTATTCAATTAGATCACTGGACTTGAAGTTTAGTTCTTGAAGACGTTTCGCTAGTCATCCCGACTGGCTTTTCTCAATTCAGAATGACTTGAATCTGTGCAATTATGTACCCTGGAACATCCCAATTAGCATATCACAGCCAAGTGTTAAGGGCGGGATTGCATAGTGGCTAAGAGGTGTAATGGAACGCCCAGAGTAAGTGTCAAACAGCATTGTACATGCTTTAATGCACAACATTAGTCAACCAGACCAGAACCTGGCCTCACAGCTGCCTGTGGCCATCTGGGAAAGAGTGATGGAGTTCACCAAACAAGCACAGCTTTCTCAGCACTGTAAGGGCAAACAAGGCAACAAACAAGTTCTCTATTCTGTCATCCCAGAACACCCCAAAGGAGAACACCTACTTGGATACAAAAGGAGGGAAGTGTAACTTCATCAAACAAGGAGGAATGATGGAGAAACTTGTCTAACAGACCCTGACCCAGCCAGAATGGAAGTCCTTGCTAAGGGCTTGAATTTTGCCATCACTCCAAAGCCATACCTATGGTGGATATTATAGCAGCCACAGAAGCCTCAATCCACAATAATAAGGTACCACAGAGTGAGGCAGAAACAACTTCGCCTAAGGTATCTGCAGCCTTAGCCATTGCTAAAACTCCTTCATCTAACCTAACCACACAGGAAAGAAGAGCCTTAACATCCCTCAAGAAAGATTCCAGTATCACCATTCTACCGGCAGACAAGGGAAGATGCCACAGTGGTACTCACACCTCACCTACCATGGTAAGGTGACCATGCTCCTGGCCGATATCAACACATATGAGGCTTTAACAAGGGATCCCACCAGCCGTTACAAGAAAAGGGTCATAGACTTACTACAACATTCAAAAGGTTAAAGCCATTGATCGGCAATGTATCATCGCCTCTACCCTGGTGAGGCACATCCATGCATATATGGACTCCCAAAGATACATAAGGAAGGGGCACCACTAAGACCTATAGTCAGCAGCATCAACTCTGTAACATACAAGGTAGCAAAATACCTAGCCAACATCTGTGGGAATTTCTAACCATCACATCCAGAACTCTCAGGATTTCACCACAACAAGATTGAAGATATAGTACTTGGTGCAGAAGAACTATGGTGTCCTATGATGTAACATCTCTTTTCACCTGTATACACACCAAGGAGGCTGTTGACATGGTGAGAAAACAGCTAGGCCAAGACTGCACTTACCAGCAGAACTGATCTCAATCCAGAACAGGTTGTTTTCCTTACTGGACTTGTGCCTGATACCACATATTTCAAATACAGGGATAAGTTCTATAAGCAAAAACACGGATGTGCTATGGTATCTCCAGTTTCACCTATTGTGGCCAACCTTTACATGGAGGAGGTAGAAAAACAGGCGCTTAATACCTTTAAGGGCATATACCCAGCCACTGGTTCAGATATGTTGATGAACACCTGGGTTAAAATCCACTAGAAGGAAGTACAAGCTTTCACAGAACACATTAATGCGGTAGACCAGAACATCATTTACAAGGGAAGAGGTACAAAACAACAAACTGGCTTTCTTGGACTGCTTGGTAGAAGTTAAGGAAAATGGTAAACTGGAAGTAGAGGTTTACAGAAAACCACACACACAGATCAGTATTTGATGTTTGACTCCCACCACCCTTTAGATCACAAGCTGGGTGTTCATCAGAACCCTGCAACACGAGCTGAGAACATCCCCCACTAGCACAGGCAAAGGCTAAAGAAATGAAACATCTCAGAGAGCCCTTAAACTTGTGGATATCCAGACTGGGCCTTTGTCAAAAGAAGTAGAAGGAAAGAAAGAACATGAATCCAACAGTGAAGGAAAAGAACATGGTCATCCCATATGTAGCAGGGGTCTCCCGAGAAATTAAGAAAATTTTCAAAAAACACTGTATCCCTGTCTGCTTTAAACCCGAACAACACACTGAGGCACAATTGGTACATCCGAAAGACCCAATACCGAAACACAAGAAAAGCGACATATACGCAGTGCAGTGCAGTGAAGAATGCTCTGATTTGTATGTGGGGGAGACCAACAGCAACTCATCAACGTATGGCCCAGCACAGAAGATCAATTCCTGGGTCCGGCACTATCTAATCACACCCTTAACACCTGGCTGTGATATGCTAATTAGATTTTCCAGGGTACATAATTGCCACAGATTCTTGTACAAGTCATTCTGAATTGAGAAAGCCAGTCGGATGACTACCGAAACGTCTTCAAGAACTACATTTCAAGTCCAGTTGATCTAATTGAATACAACAGATATACCATGACCTGGATGAATGAGAACCTTCACAAGCAAAATACCACTGGTATTGTTATTTTGTAAATGTAAGGTTTGGTAAATTAAAATTAAGGAGAACTAATATTTTATAATATCTTACATTCAGGTGATTCAAAATGAAACTGGGAACTGAGTTACTATCCTTAACTATAACTAGTTTATTGTAGTACTATAACTACATTATTGTTTTTTGCCCTACAAGGTGTTATCAGCAACAAATGACACACTTTTACCTCTTCTAGTTGAGAAGCTTCTAGTGTTGGTGGATCAGCATGCAGCTCATGAACGTGTCCGCCTGGAACAGCTTATTGCAGGTAATATACTGCATTTTAAAATAATGTAAGCTGTGACATCACCAGCACCCCCAGGCCTAAGGCACAAACATGCCCACTTGAATCCTACTGTTGTCACAAAGCATCATCTGCTGCATCATAAGCCCTGCCCACAAACTTCTTAATCATTTTTAAAGCTAGCCATATGCCTAAAAATTAAAATGTTTTCTCTCCATAAGTAAAGGATAGAGAATGGTTGCAGGTCTTTAAACGGCTTCCGAAAAGACTGTCTGAGTGTAACCTTACAAGCCTAAAATAAGGTCCAGAGAAGCTAGAGCAGGCAGGGATAAGCAAGCAGTAGATCTCCAGGTGTTTGAAAACTACAACTCCCAGCATTCCTCTATAAGGTTTCTATAAGGATTCTGGAGTTAGGGAATGCTGGGAGTTGTATTTTTTAAACATCTGGAGATCTACTGGTTGCCTATCCCTGAGCTAGAGACATGGTCCTTTTTTGAAAGGTATGAAAGAGTTCTTGTAATGCTCCAGGCTGCCAAGCAGCTGGAAGGAAGAAAAGTACTGAAAGTTGCAGCCAGAGATCAATATAGTACAACCAGTTTATTGACAAAAAATAAATAAACAACCACAGTGTATAAACCAACCCACACAAACATAACCCTAACTAACTGACTAATTATATATATATCCCTTATATTATATAAATATATTTTGTATGTTCATAGAAGATTGCATTGAGTTTTTAGGAGATACCAATGTGGTGGGGGGTATAAGTTATTACATATAGGAAAGGTGCATCTGTATGGGTGGCATC
Source organism: Hymenochirus boettgeri (assembly GCA_019447015.1). NCBI lineage: Eukaryota > Metazoa > Chordata > Amphibia > Anura > Pipidae > Hymenochirus > Hymenochirus boettgeri. Next base: position 228,493,837 of record CM033476.1, on the reverse strand, counting down.
TCTCACTATTACAATTTAAATGACCATCAGTACATGTATATAAAGTATAGCACTGACTTATATTAGGCACAAGACAAAATATACAAAATACATAAACTTACTTACAGAGCTGAGATTCCTATTTCAAAATGGAATGGTCAAATGGCAGCTTAAACCACACCGTGTCTGCTCCATGTGAAAGGAAATGTAATCCAAAAAAAGTTTCTGTCTGCTACACAGGTTGTGATGTGTGTTGTAATGGACATATACACCAAGGCTCCAGCCTGCAGGTGGTATCAGTGAGTAATAAGAGACAAGACATCCCTGCTCTCTATGGCTAAGAGGAGAGAAAGTGAAAGTAGATAGAAGTTTGTAAGGTGTGATCCCTTACACAGTGTGATCATTGACTGCAACACAAGATCGTGTGTATAATATCCTGTTACCACCGGTTGGGAGGACAGATAATTGGACAGTTTAGCTTATTGCAGGGCATCCCCTCCCACCCCCAACTGCTATGTTAGATGTGTAAAAATAGAATCCAAACTCTACTTACAGACCCTCACTCCAGCATTGTTCTGATCCGGCTCCCTGCTTGCCGGAAGTACAAGCAGGGGGCCAGACCGGGAGCCGTGTCTGTGATTCTCTGAGAGGCAGACAATCACAGCCGCCAGCAATAGAGAACGCAGCGCAGAGTGATGATCTGTACGTACAGTTTCAATTCTATTTTTACACTTCCTATATAGCAGTTGGGGGTGGGAGGGGATGCCCTGCAATATATATAAACATTTTATATGCTATATGAAGGGCAGCCAAGGAGGGATCAGGAGGGTGGGAGGAAGGGGGGTAAAGGGCTCCCCTGTGCATGCCACTGTCTTCTCAGAGGGCAAGGAGGAGGCAGAAACCTTTTGGACAGGAAGACAGCTACTACTCCTCAGTTTCCTGGACTTTGGACAAGCACTTCAGGGAAACCATAAGGAGAAGAGATGTAAAGATTTATTTAAACTACTCAGTGGGGCCAGTAGTGGGTTAAACATTAGTATGGGGGTAGACATACCCTTTAACCCTTTCACTGCCAGGAGAATTTCAATTTTTTTTTGCGTTAACTGCCAGAAGAATTTTCATGATTTTGCCCTTAATCGCTTTAGACAAATTTTACAGTAGGAAACCTTGCAGTAAATCAGGAATATTATACATTGTTTTTTTCAGCACAAAGTGTACATTAACATGGTAACAGAATTTTGTAACTTTTCTGGAAATTTTACTGGAATTATGGCTAAAATATGGGAAAAAAATGATACAACGATACCAGATATATGTACGTACCCCACTTTTCCTGTACAGGAGACGCCCCCAAACAAAAACTGCACCTTCAAGAATATTACACCAAATTAAAATGTATAACCACTTCTCACTGTTAACATAGAATATCTTCCAAATTAACTAAAATATCCCCACAAGTGAGATATTTTTAGAAACTACACACCCGCAGGATTTTCCGAGTGAGGTAAGTTTCGATCAAAATGCAGATACCCTGGCGCAGCTCTTCGTCCAATTGTAAGTTATTTTCTCACATTTTCCTTTTTTTCCTCAACTGTAAAATCAGAGACAAAATCAAATGCGAATTTCAGCTAAAACCTGTGGAGGAAAGTTCAAACACATCTCAAATATGAAAGCCTAACCCCTCCCGAATAAAACGGTATGCCACATTCATGGGTGTACCCAGAGACATGGCTACCAACTAACCCAGAGCGTGACCAGTGCCAAATGTCAGTAGCAGCAAAAAAAAATTAGCCAGTTTTGTATTTGAACAGTCTGCAGTTTTTCCACAAAACACCCCCCCAACTCAAAAATATCCCCCACAAACTATATATTCCTGAAATCTACACACCTTCAGCTATGTAACACTGTAGTTTGTTCATTCATACCATCAATGGTGTGGGCGCAGTTCTTCGTAGAAGTTCGCACTTTTCTGAAAAAATGAACAAAAAACAACTTCAAAAGGTAGAAATCATGCCAAAACCTCATGGAATGTAAAAAAAGTTACTAAATATCAATCTCCCAAATGTCCTGAATCAAACGGTATGCCATATGTGTGGTTACACACTCAGACGTGGAAGCGAAAAGCCACGAAGTCAGACAATGCATGATGGCTCAGAAACAGCGAAAATATTTAGCCAACTCCAAATTTGAACAGTCTGCAGTTTTTTCCACAAAACACCCTGATAACTCCGGAATACCCCCCACACACTATATATTCCTGAAATCTACACACCTTCAGCTATGTAGCACTGTAGTTCGTTCATTCATACCATCAATGGTGTGGGCGCAGTTCTTTGTAGAAGTTCGCACTTTTCTGAAAAAATGAACAAAAAACAACTTCAAAAGGTAGAAATCATGCCAAAACCTCATGGAATGTAAAAAAAAGTTACTAAATATCAATCTCCCAAATGTCCTGAATCAAACGGTATGCCATATGTGTGGTTACACACTCGGACGTGGAAGGGAAAAGCCACGAAGTGAGACAATGCATGATGGCTCAGAAACAGCAAAAATATTTAGCCAACTCCGAATTTGAACTGTCTGCAGTTTTTACCACAAAACACCCTGATAACTCAGAAATACCCCCCACAAACTATATATTCCTGAAATCTACAAACCTTCAGATACATAACGCTGTACTTTGTTCATTCATACCATCAATGTTGTGGGTGCAGTTCTTCGTAGAATTTGGCATTTCTACACAATTTTCTGGAAAAATAGAGAAAAATACATTTCAAAGTTACAAAATCACACCAAAACCCCATGTAATGTAAAAAAACCTTACCAAATATCAATCTCCTAAATGTCCTCAATCAAACGGTATGCCATATGTGTGGTTACACACACGGACGTGGAAGCGACTAGTCACAAATTAAGACAAGGCACAGTGGCTTAACTACAGCAATGTTCCAGAATTTTCACGGTAAACCCCCTCCAACTCAGAAATACCCCACACAAACTATATATTTTTGGAATCTACATACCTTTAGCTATACAACAGTGCCATTTCCTCGTTCATACATGCAATCTTGTAGCCGCATTTCATAGTAGTATTTCGAACTTTTAGCAGACAGAACTCGCACTTGATCCGGTGCCTGGAAAACCTGGAAAATGTTTCAAATCTTCCTACCTTGCTGGATATCTTTGCCTCTGTGTTGTTGTCTGTTTGTATTACTGAGAAAATACTGATAGCTTTAGTGAGTGCAATGGAAGTTGAGCTTTTGCTGTGAAAAAGTTTTGTAGCATCAGATCGAAAGATGAATAATAAAATTCACTTTCTATTTTATCATTTGCCACAAGCGCCCTTGAACCTACAAGCTCTGCCCCAGCACAAGACTAGGTGCTTTCAGTTTGGAGTTTAGTCATTACGTCTCCAGTTTTTTTTGGGCACATCTTGAAAGATAAAAGCAGTTGTTAAATGCAATACATATAACCATTCATACATTTACTGTAAATACACCATAACGCATCACCCTGTTACTGGTGTATTTTACAGAAACCTCAAAAAACCTTGGGAAAAATAAACTAGCGGTTAGTGCAACATTACTGAACAATAAAACACATTGTACCTTATGCTCCCTTTACAGTAAATAACTTTTAACTAGAAGGAGACCTTACCTGTCCCAACTCCAAAGCTATTTCAGAAACGGCAAATGAACCCCGGAGCATGCCAAATAAGGGCCTAGGACACAAATCCAGAGAGCCTCCTAATCCTATCTAACTTTCAAAGTGCACCAAAGTATGGTAGTGCTCAAAACAGGGCTTCAGACATAAAGCAGGCTTGCTAGGGCACTTAGGACAAAAATACTTTGTATCTCGCCTAGTCCCATTTTTACGGCAAACCTTGCAGGCTCTCTGGGGTGCTGCTTATTAGGCGTGGGTGGAATGGGTTCTAAAAAATGCTTTCCTACTAATCTAGCTACATTATCATTACTAGGCATCTCGGGGACCTCCTCTACACTACCAAACAACATAGCTGGAAGAAGCTTCAGCTGGAACTTATAATAGGACAGTTCAGGCTCTGGTACCACTGTCTTGTAAACAATATACGAATTATGTAGGGCCGTTTGCAAAAGATAAATGGCTAATTTATTGTACCAGGCCTTTGTTTTTCTGGTGGCGTTGTAGTAGTGTTGGATCTGATCAGTTTTGTCAACGCCACCCATGTACTTGTTGTATTCTTTGCTGCAGAGTGGTCTAATTTTGGGGGGCCTACCACCACTTCTGCGCTCTACTCTTACCGACTCATCGTGGATGGTGGTCAGCATGAATACAGTCCTAGTATAACAAAACTTGATAGCCAGGAGCTCATCGCTTCTTAAAGCAAAATTCTCTCCACGCTTTAGTGTCTTATCCAGTAAGCCTTGGGCAACCCTTTTCGATTACGATTTATGGTGCCACAGGCTGGGGTGTCAAAAGAATAAAGATATCTAAACAAGGGAATACTTGTATAAAAGTTATCCACATATAAGTGGTAACCTTGGCCCAGCAATGGAGAAATGAGCTCCCAGACTATCTTGCCACTGACCGTTAAATCCAGTGGACAACCAGGGGGGTCTAACTGTGAGTACTTGCCCTCATAGATCATAAACTTGCTAGTGTACCCAGTACTACTTTCGCAGAGCTTATATAATTTAATGCCATAGCGAGAACGCTTACTTGGCATGTATTGACGGAATATTAGGCGCCCTTTGTAGAGCATAAGGGACTCATCAATACATATATTCTGGGAAGGGATGTAAACCTCTGCAAAGCGTTTAGACAGGCTATCAATAAAGGGCCTCAATTTATGAAGCCTGTCATGACCAGGTGCAACAGGGGGAACAGCTGTGGTGTTATCGTTAAAATGCATAAACCACAATAAGATTTGGTAGCGGTTTCTAGGCATTACAGCTGGAAAAAGGGGGAGGGAATATACAGTGGTGGTATCCCAATAGCCTTCCAATGTATTGTTCTTTAGGAGACCCATTGAAAGAGTGAGGGCAAAAAATTTTTTCATTTCCACTATTGTGGTGGGATACCATGCACGAGCACGTGAATATACACCTAATTGGTGCGTGGCAATATACTGCTCGGCAAATAGATTTGTATACTGGACCACATCCTGTAGGATTGCGTCCGTCAGATATAGCTGAAAGAAGTCTAGCACTTCAAAATTACTGGTGTCCACCTTCACGCCAGGGACTGCTAGAAAATCAGGAATTTGGGGGGTAAAATTAGCGGGAGGCCTCCACGCAGGCTCTCCTCCAACTGCAGCACCAGCAACACTCCCATCATCTACCTCCATAGGTACAACATCACTAGTGACAATGCTAGGACCAGCCTCATCACCAGTGGAACCACTACTCTCTAAGGCTGTGACAGTGTCACTACTGCCATGCTCGTCAGAATCTGATGATTCTGATCCACTGGGTAAATACTCAGGGTCAGCATCAGCATCAGAAACATCACTTTCCTCTGAGCTGGTCAGCATACAGTATCTAGCAGCCTCCTCTACAGAAAAGCTCCCCCTCCTAGCCATTGTATCAAAAGTCACTGTAACAATTTTTTTTAAAACAAAAGACCTGAAGTTAACCCCTTCAGCAAAAAGACCTGAAGTTAACCCCTTCAGCAAAAAGACCTGAGGTTAACCCCTTCAAGCAAACTAAGTAACAATTTTTCAACTTTTCAAATTTCAACACTTTCTAGAAAGCACCAGAAAACTGAAATACTATAAAAAAAACTAAACCTAATGAACAGTATACAAAATTTAACACCGTACAATTCCAAAATACAGAAAATAACTTTTATATATTTTAGATAACTTTATAAAACAGAAATCAAGGGTAACTGAAGCAAAAAAAAATATAATAAAGACACTGAATATATTTAGCACAGAAAAGCAAAAAATGCACAAAAGTACTTCACTACACAGCAGGACTGGGGGTCAAAATCACAGATCCACTAGCCTTGTTGTGTAATAAAGAAATCAAGGGTAACTGAACCAAAAAAAGTATATAAAACTGAGATTGCAGAAAATTACAACACAAAAACAAAAATGGCTAAATAACTTTACCGCACAGCAAGACTGGGGGTCAAAATGACAGACCCACTAGTCTTGATGGGTGATAAAGATGTTTACAGTAAATTCAATACCACAACAGTTATCAGTAAGAGGGTCTGGGGGTGGGGGAGGGGTATATAGGGATATAAGAGGGGTAAAACACAAAATATACACACAAAAACAAATACAATTATAGAAATAATATAAATAAACACCAAAATAAAAGAAACAGCAAAAAAATCCAGCAAAACTGTCAAAATCAAAATGAATGAAAAATACAAAATAAAAAAATGTTGATTTTTGTGTATTTGTGTGTGTAGGTGTATGTGTGTGCGTGTGTGTGTTAGAGTGTAAATATGTGTTTGTAAGTGTGTGTTAGTGTGTACTAAAGTGTGTAGATGTGTGTAATACAAAAAAAAGTTTATAAAGTTTGTAAACTAAATATATGTGTGTAGTGTGTGTAAATACTGTACCAGTCCTGTAGACAGGCGATCAAAAGCAGGCAGCAAGGTAAATCCCAGCAGGAAAAACAGCAGAACACAGCAGGAGGGCTCCAGCAATGTAATCCACCAGGTAAGTAGTGAGAAAAATCCAGCAGGGGGCGGTTCCTATACACTGATCATCAGCAGAGTCACTGCCCATGTGACTGCTGATGTCAGTGCCTTCCCATTGGCTCTTCGACGATCGTGGACCGGGGAGAGGTAAGTAACCCGTTGATGCTCGTTGCCTAGGGGATTTGCAAGAGCGGGGAAGCGGTTTCCCCACTCTCACTTCGGCCATTCCGCTCCCGGACCCGGAAGTGCTGCAGATCGTGTATATACGATCTGTGGCAGTGTGGTCCTTGTCTGCACAGATCGTATATTCACGATCTGTGGCAGGCAAAGGGTTAATCTATGCTACTGAAGAAACGCCCCAATCAGACTCAGTAGATCAACCAGGCTCAATTGCCAAACCTTTTCGTAAATCTCATCCAATCAGTATCCTGTGCTCTCAAGTCGTAACATAAGCATCTATAAATGTGGCACTTGCCATGGTGAATACTAAGTATGAACATACACACACAGCAAAACATAAACACACACAATTTCCACTGTGCACCAATGAGCACACTTTTGCTAGTATATATATATATATATATACAAAAGGAATATGGAAGGTAATTTGGTAATAATGATCCAGTATCTTGAGACAGCCCAATGCTGGTGGTAAATAGAGGTTCAGGAACAGAGCAGTGGGAACAGAGGGACAGTGACGTCATCAGGTGGAAATTGAAACCGCAAACTATCCTCAGTTCTTTTTAATAGTGGGCACTTGAATGGAGACCTTAGATTCTCTTTAACGTTGCATTGTATGAGGACCTTAAGGCTGCACGCAAAGCTGTGCGTCTTACTTTTCCATGATTCCTGCGATGCAATACTGTACGTAATTTCAATGCGTATTTCAATGCAGGATTGTGTAAAGGTAAGAGACACAACTTAGTGATATTGGATCTCCCTGATTGGCTTTATTTGTTTTACAGATTCCTATGAGTTTGTAACGGGGGATAATGGCAGGAAAAAGCGCCTGAGGATGTCATCTGTCATCCCTCCACTGCAGATTAATGTGACTGAGCTGCAGTACCGGCTTCTTAGGTGAGGTTCAGTGATACTGGGATCTAAAAGATTTATATTAAAGTCTCCCTAGTTGAAAAGATCTTGTGTATAACTCCTCAGTTTTAGGCGATCAATTCAATATTCATGACATATAAAATTGTATGCAGTCACATCTTTCAAAAGGTAACAGAAAATGGGCCTTAGGACCTGTGCATGGGTGGGGTTAAGGGCTAGGGCAAGGAATGAATGGGTGGTGAAGTCTGGGCAGTTTGAGGAGTGGTCTAGGTGTTTCAGAGGCAGAGCCTAGCACTATACTGCCCCTAGCCTTGGGCACCTCCGACATGGTGAGAAAAAACAGGGCACCACCTAAACGACAACTATACTGTATAAATAAAATTTTTAAAAATGAAAAGTACCTTGGGCAGGGAGGTAGGTATTTTCACTTCCCAATATTGCAATATTGTTGAGTTGAGGAGCTACAGCAGATACAGTTTTCATCTGCCAGTGCCTTCCCTCATTAAAGATAGTGCTGAAGCACTCGGTTAGCCTGGCAGAACATAGTAAGATAGTAATTGAGGTTGAATAAAGACATGCATCCATGTAGTCCAACTTCTGCAACACCTTTCCTTCACAGCCAATAGCTGCCTTAGTGGTTCCCTCTGTTCTCTGCCTCAAAGCACCAAACTCTTGTAAAAAAACAAACTAAGATGAGGTACCAAATAAGGGCCTCATGCAACTCAAATAAGGGAAATTGCTATATATTGGTTACATAACTTGTTTTGGACGTTCGTGGTCCAAAACATGTAGTCCAACCTTTACACCCTCCTTATCTAGGCCACTTTTAAAGCTATTCAATAAGCTTGCCATTACCACATCTACTGGAAGACCGTTCCAGTTTCACTATTCACATTGTAAAAAAACCTTTCCTAACCTGAAGATGAAACTTCTTTTCTTGTAATCTAAAAGGATATTCACATGTCCTCTAATATGACCTATTAGTGAACAATACACCAGAGTTTATTGTATGGCCCATTAATATATTTGTGTAAAGTGATCGTATCCAAGCGCATACGTTGCTTCTCCAATGTAAACAGCCCTAACTTGCCTGCATAGGCAAGCCCAGTTTTGTACGTGCTGCCGCTCCTCATAGAAATTATGTTGGAAGGTGGAAACTACCAATCCTACCTCCCTGCCCCAGGCACTTTACATTTTAACTGTTTTTGAAAGAACTTTATATGCACTATAGTTCCCCCCTTTAAGACTATTTTCATTCCATTTTCAATTTTTTGGTAATATGCATCACTACACATTCCAGCTTTATGTAACTTTATGGGTAAACAGTGAAAAAATAAGCAGTTTATTTACAATGCAGCTTGTTGGAGAGCTACAGTTATTTAAGACTCACTTGCATGGACCAGCGGGTGAGTGGGACTTGGGCTACATGCACGGCCCCCAGTGTGCTTCAGGTTGGGCAATCCCTGAAGTAGAGCTAGAGGCTAAATTCAGTTGTATTTAGATAGGAGGGAGATTATACAAGTGTTCCTTGTTTATATTATATTCCTAGATCTTTTCCCTTTAAATAGCAGCTAAGCTATCCACTAAGCATCAAAGCATGTATAATGTATACAAGCTATGAATTTTAAGTACAAAAATCATGCCTGTAGCTCCTGTTGATAAGGTGGAACAAATTGATGAGGAAGCCAATAGGTTTTTCCAGCTAACTGGATTTAAATCGTTTGTTTGAAAAAAGGGTTTAACAGGCAGTAAAATAATAAAGAAAACAAGAGTTTTCTGGCATTTTAACTTTTTTTTTTTCTGTCTACCACAAAATGCAGGGTTCTTGTTGGAAGTTTATTGAATGTGGGGTTGTCTCTGTCATTTCCTGATACTCCTGGGACACCTGTCCTGGTATCAGCAGTCCCTGCATGCTTTGTGGAGAAAGAAGCAAATGAAATGCAACGTGGAAGATCGCCAGTAATCAAAACTCTGGTGGAGGTATACTATTGATTTTAAGCTAACAACCTCAGTTTATACTACCCCTGCAGGTTATGTAGGTGTGGACAGTGTTTCTGTCAAGTGCAACTATTTTTTGTGTTTTGTTTCTCATTACACATGTCCCACAGGTTCTACGTATTCTACGTAAGTTACGTTTACATACTTTTTGAAAATCTGCAGTAAAGAAGCACAGTAATTTCAGAACAAATTATCAGGCAGGGCCAATTAAATTGTAGCTGTCAATTTTGACATCGATATCCATTTACAGACTACATACTCACTACTCATACTCACAAGAGACAGAAACCTTTATAAATACACAGAAAACTCTGTTTGAGTGATCGTTAATGCGTGAGTAAACACAGCAGTGGGGCCTAGCCCTAAACAGAAGTCTTTTATTAAAGGAGACATCACGGCTAAAATAATTTTCTTGATTTAAAGCCTAGTTACTTAATTAAAATGATAGATCACTCGTCTTACTAAGATATCCCTAATAAAAAGTTACACTTGCATAAAATATGTTAAATCTTTAACTACATTAAGCCCTGTAGTTACGGTCACGGTAACACACTGAGAAATATGTAGATCATTGGACAGTGAAGCAAAGAGCATGCCTTGGGGAACAAAAAGGGGTAAAAAGTGAACAGCTTATTTTAGGTTTCTTTTGGAAGTAAGTTCTACATAATTGTAATCCGATGTTTCTGGGCTATAAGCTTGAAAATAAATTAGAAACCTTTATGGATAGTCAATGCTGTTTTCCACTCTTAAAGACATGCATTCTCTTTTGTTACATATATTGTGAAGCAAGAACCCATTTTGTATTTTACTGTGGATCTAATTTCAGATAAATAATTCCCATTATAGGACAGAGACTGAGGTGGATGCTAGTGTAAACTTTCACTTTTATCTTTTTTAGGAGTTTCTTCGAGAACAGGTTGAGGTGAGTAAATACTGTACACCACAAAATATATTAACATGTATACCTTGTGTCTTGTTTAATTGGGGATACTGGATAAGTGCCATAATCCTCTGAAAGTTATATATTTTTTCAGAATTTGAAACGTAAATAGTAAGGCAGTGTGTGCTGGATTGCTTCATTATCTTTTATGGGAGTAAAGCTGGGTGCACACTTTAAAGATAAAGGGACTAATCGTATGGAACACAGTTGCCAGCGTTCCCGAGGTCAACAAATGTTCATTACCAGTCTCGGCATTGCTCGGAACTCATGGCCAAGGCTAGCTCTCTGTTCTTTAGTATGGGTCGGACGCGGCTAAAGGAAATGTGCAGTCCTGATTGTTCTGCCTATACTTTATAGAGGACGAATGCTCGGGACTGTGTAGGTTGATCTTTAAAATATTACAGAATATTTAAGACATCTTTTAAAGATCTTTAGTGTATTACCTACCTTTACATTAGTGCCCCATCTAAAGACTGTGTAGAAATGTACCCATGTTAATTTTATCAGCTTAAAGGACACGTACACCCTTTTTTTCCACTCACCTTATTTCTTTCTCCTAACTTTAAAGTTTTCATTTGCCCTGTTTGCTTGTGAAGGTTCTCATTTATCCAGGTCATGGTATATCTGTTGTATTCAATTAGATCAACTGGACTTGAAGTTTAGTTCTTGAAGACGTTTCGCTAGTCATCCGACTGGCTTTCTCAATTCAGAATGACTTGAATCTGTGGCAATTATGTACCCTGGAACATCCCAATTAGCATATCACAGCCAAGTGTTAAGGGCGGGATTGCATAGTGGCTAAGAGGTGTAATAGGAACGCCCAGAGTAAGGTGTCAAAACAGCATTGTACATGCTTTAATGCACAACATTAGTCAACCAGACCAGAACCTGGCCTCACAGCTGCCTGTGGCCATCTGGGAAAGAGTGATGGAGTTCACCAAACAAGCACAGCTTTCTCAGCACTGTAAGGGCAAACAAAGGCAACAGAACAAGTTCTCTATTCTGTCATCCCAGAACACCCCCAAAGGAGAACAACTACCTTGGATACAAAAGGAGGGAAGTGTAACTTCATCAAACAAGGAGGAATGAGTGAGAAACTTGTCTAACAGGACCCTGACCCAGCCAGAAATGGAAGTCCTTGCTAAGGGCTTGAATTTTGCCATCACTCCTAAAGCCATACCTATGGTGGATATTATAGCAGCCACAGAAGCCTCAATCCACAATAATAAGGTACCACAGAGTGAGGCAGAACAACTTCGCCTTAAGGTATCTGCAGCCTTAGCCAGTGCTAAAACTCCTTCATCTAACCTAACCACACAGGAAAGAAGAGCCTTAACATCCCTCAAGAAAGATTCCAGTATCACCATTCTACCGGCAGACAAGGGAAGATGCACAGTGGTACTCAACACCTCAGACTACCATGGTAAGGTGACCATGCTCCTGGCCGATATCAACACATATGAGGCTTTAACAAGGGATCCCACCAGCCGTTACAAGAAAAGGGTCATAGACTTACTACAACAGATTCAAAAGGTTAAAGCCATTGATCGAGCAATGTATCATCGCCTCTACCCTGGTGAGGCACATCCATGCATATATGGACTCCCAAAGATACATAAGGAAGGGGCACCACTAAGACCTATAGTCAGCAGCATCAACTCTGTAACATACAAGGTAGCAAAATACCTAGCCAACATCTTGTGGGAAGTTCTAACCATCACATCCAGAACTCTCAGGATTTCACCAACAAGATTGAAGATATAGTACTTGGTGCAGAAGAAACTATGGTGTCCTATGATGTGACATCTCTTTTCACCTGTATACACACCAAGGAGGCTGTTGACATGGTGAGAAAACAGCTAGGCCAAGACTGCACTTACCAGCAGAACTGATCTCAATCCAGAACAGGTGTGTTCCTTACTGGACTTGTGCCTGAATACCACATATTTCAAATACAGGGATAAGTTCTATAAGCAAAAACACGGATGTGCTATGGTATCTCCAGTTTCACCTATTGTGGCCAACCTTTACATGGAGGAGGTAGAAAAACAGGCGCTTAATACCTTTAAGGGCATAGTACCCAGCCACTGGTTCAGATATGTTGATGACACCTGGGTTAAAATCCACTAGAAGGAAGTACAAGCTTTCACAGAACACATTAATGCGGTAGACCAGAACATCAAATTTACAAGGGAAGAGGTACAAAACAACAAACTGGCTTTCTTGGACTGCTTGGTAGAAGTTAAGGAAAATGGTAAACTGGAAGTAGAGGTTTACAGAAAACCAACACACACAGATCAGTATTTGATGTTTGACTCCCACCACCCTTTAGATCACAAGCTGGGTGTCATCAGAACCCTGCAACACAGAGCTGAGAACATCCCCACTAGCACAGAGGCAAAGGCTAAAGAAATGAAACATCTCAGAGGAGCCCTTAAAACTTGTGGATATCCAGACTGGGCCTTTGTCAAAAGAAGTAGAAGGAAAGAAAAGAACATGAATACCAACAGTGAAGGGGAAAAGAACATGGTCATCCCATATGTAGCAGGGGTCTCCGAGAAATTAAGAAGAATTTTCAAAAAACACTGTATCCCTGTCTGCTTTAAACCGAACAACACACTGAGGCAGCAATTGGTACATCCGAAAGACCCAATACCGAAACACAAGAAAAGCGACATCATATACGCAGTGCAGTGCAGTGAAGAATGCTCTGATTTGTATGTGGGGGAGACCAAACAGCAACTGCATCAACGTATGGCCCAGCACAGAAGAGCCAATTCCTTGGGTCAGGACTCAGCCGTGTACCTGCATCTTAAGGATAAAGGACATACCTTTGAAGATTTTAATGTTAACATATTGCAAAGGAACGTGACTGGTTCAAGAGAGGTGTTAAGGAGGCCATTTATGTGAAAATAAAGAAACCAAGCCTAAATAGAGGTGGGGGGGTTCGACACCAACTGTCCGCCATGTACAATGCTGTTTTGACACCTTACTCTGGGCGTTCCTATAACACCTCTTAGCCACTATGCAATCCCGCCCTTAACACTTGGCTGTGATATGCTAATTGGGATGTTCCAGGGTACATAATTGCCACAGATTCTTGTACAAGTCATTCTGAATTGAGAAAGCCAGTCGGATGACTAGCGAAACATCTTCAAGAACTAAACTTCAAGTCCAGTTGATCTAATTGAATACAAAAGATATTTGCCCTGTTTGTTTTTTCCTGTCATTTATAGTATAATAATCATATAGTTTAAAGTCTCCTCCCACCAGATTTCAGCGAGATCTCATGATAGCTCTCATTCTAGCTATAGCTGGGTACAAACCATCCAATAATTCGGCCCGATTGACATTTCAGTGTATTGGTCAGTCGGGACAAACTATTGGATGATTTCTTTTGGACGGAAAACCGCAACCGAACTGTTGGATGTCGCTGTCCGTTTGTACTGTGATACGCATAAAAATGATCGTAAATCATCCAAAAAACGCATTGCAGCGCACCTAGTGTGACAAACCAATTGGCCAACACAAGCGTTTGCTTTTTAAGATGAGATCAGATCGCTGTAGTGTGGCCTAGCCTTAAAGGGGTAATAATCAAGGTTATGCAGATGGAATGCAATCTTTGAGAGACTGTGGCAGATTTAAAGAAAGTGATATGGATAGATTGAAAGCAATATCTAGGAGTCTGGGGCAGAATAAATGTATCTTGTAGAACTCTTGCCTAAACACTTATGAAATCTAGACCAACCTGGGGGCGTGGCTTGGACTCAGATGTAATAGCACGCATCTGTGAGGAGCTTCTGGTCCACCAACACTTCCAAGGCTAAAACCAGAAAATAATCTCCATACCCTATGGTGCAGAGACATGGACTTACTCCACACCCATGGACATGACCAGCCACAGGAATAAACGGGACAGAGCGGTGGAGGAAAAACTGAACAAATTTGCGCACTCCTCTACACAGCGCGCGGCAGCCGCCATCTTGCCACCAGGACCCGAATTCCCAAACCCAGCAGACAAGCAATCATTAACAGCAGGGAATACATCATCAGCAGACCACTTGGCTGCTCAACAACCTTCAAGACATGAACTCCTGGCTGCAATACATGAAATCAAAGCCAGCCTCACAGGTATATTAGCAGGAGTCAAAATAGATATAAAGATATTACACCTCTCAGCAGGGAATTGGCTTCCGTAAAACAACAACTAGCCAACTCCAAAGCTGAATTAGATGATTTGGAAAATAGAAGCTGCCGCCAGAACATACGCTTTATTGGTTTCCCTGAGGGTGCTAGAAAACAATCCCCTACAAATTTCTTAGAGACATGGCTAAACGATCACTAGTCAAAACTAAAAAATCGTACCAAATCCTCCAGTTTACTTCTCTGGCATCCTCTGATATGGGTTTCATGGCCTCACCCAAATAAGTCTATAATAGCAAGATTCAAAATATAGAGGGGTCCAAGCGTTGATATAGCGCAAAAATAGTGAATTTATTCCTCCATCAAGAGTAAAAAGAAAGGCAACGTTTCTGGCCCACACTCTTCACCATTGAACACAAGCACAGGACTCCCACAAAATGCCCCCTACCAGGAGACAGACCCATGATAGCAAGACTACTAAATGCTAAAAACCTAGACACAATCCTACAATTGGCCCGAACAGCGAAAGATCTTCATTTTGAGAATACCAAAATTATGGTGTCCCCAGATTATTCTCTGGAATTACAGAAAAGGGGGGCTACCTTTCAAGATATAACGCGCCGCCTGAGGGAAGCAAATATAAAATACTCAATGTCTTCTCATTTAAGGGTATTTGATGCTGGCAGGGTACAGTTCTTTAAGACCCAAGAACAAGCATGTACCTGGTTGGATACTCATGGACGTGTGCCTTAAACCCAATATACGTAAGCATATTTTATTAAGTTGTACTAAATTTTAACTAAACTGCCTGGACACTTCCACACTCTTAAAAGTAAACTGTTTCCTGATACCCTTTCACCACTTCTAAAGTTGCCCCCATCCTCTTCCTCATACTACTAAACCCTCCTATTCTGGTAAATGCACACTTTTTGGAAGTACATCTCCAAGGTGCAAAGCTCCTTCCCATAAACTCAGGAGTTTGTGCAGTACAACTGAGTACAGCCCCAATATTACTTACCTGTTAAAATACCTTCTTTTCAGTTCCCTTTTGAAACTATTGCTATTTTGTATATTGTTATACTGGTTTCTTCGAATAACCCAAAAGTATTTTGTTATATTAATGGATCAATCTTGTGTCATTATAATGTATTGAGGTTTAATATGATTAGAATGTACCTTAAAAACCAAGGTTTCTGTGACTATACTCTTTGCTGGGAGGTTAATGTGTTATTACACCCACACCAACTCATATGCAGGTGCTTCCAGAACAGGCTGACCCCGATTGTGCAGTATGATGCATCACATAATATTTGGAACAAACATTGAGCATACTCATGTGGAAAGTGAGAGGTATGAATGAACCCCGCAAAGGTCTAATGGTGTTTTCACAGATTGCACAATATAAAGCGCATATAGTGTGTTTACAGGAGACCTACTTAACCTCTGATACTCTGTATAGACTACAGTATTGCTGTCAATACTAATTCATAATTTGTTACGAATTCATGTCAAAGTTGGTCTCAGACAAAGAGGCAGATATGTGTTTGTAGTTCTGGAAGTGGAAACCATCCCCTATGTCCTACTAGGTATATATGACCCCTCCTGCCTCCACATCACCTCTTAAAAGTGTAGTGGGATTTGCACTGAAGTACAAGGGAAGTAAGATTATAGGCATGGAAGACTTAAAAAGGGAACTGTGGTCCAAAAATTACTTTAGGCAAATTGATAGGAATTGCTCTCCTGAGAATTTTTGCAATTTACTTGCATTGTTTATTTTGCATGGTTTTGGACATATTTACATTTTAGTGTGTGATATGGCAGCACCATCACCAAGTCCCCTGCACTTCCTGCTTTGAAACCATGTGACAGTCGCTCTGCCCTATGTCTTCTCCAACCCTTGCAGCCCCCCTGGTCCCTCCCACTCACAGGATCCTTGGCCCCTTCCCTTACAGCTCCATTTGGCCCTGCCCACTCATGGGTGCATTGGCCTCGCTGTGGGCACTCCCCACTCAACCTCCCTCCTCCCCCTACAGAAAACTGTGAAAACAGCAGTGAGAACTTGACCTGAAAAGGCTGTTTTCACATAGTGGGAGAGTAGGGCTGTAGATTCCCTAACCTTCTCTGTGGGGATCATCACACAGCAGGGAGGGACTTCCTGTCTCCCTCACACACTGAAGTCTGAGGCTGTGCTCGCCGGCGGTGAGGTGGAGGAGCAGCCTTAGGAATGTCACATGGTAGAAAACTGGCCTTTCTGTGGAGACCACAGTTTCCCTTTAATCTCACTATGAACCCACAGGCAGATAGACTGCCTACATCAGACCCCCCTGGGATATCATACCCTACCCAAACCCAACTGACACAGCTCATTAAAGAAATGGTGACACCTCAATACAAATACCCAGGGTTTTACTTACTGCTCTGACACTTATCATACACTTTCAAGATTATTTCTTTGTTGCCCCACACATACAACAAATACAACCTTTTACCCGGGTCTGTCTGATCATGCACTACTTAAAATGGATATTCTGATAAAATCCACTGGAACAAGCAAGGGTAAGTGCACTCTAACCCAAATAATGAGTGCAGACACCTCAATAGTCCTGCCTCAGGAACCGCGGCATCAAGAAAAAAACTCCAACTGAGAAAAAAAATTAGATAATTTATATATGTGTGGTTTTAAATAAATTAAGTCTTCTCACTTGGAGTGTGACCTTCGGTTTCATTTTTGCTTGATATCCTGAAAAACCGACAAAAACAGGTCACTCCTAGAACACCTTTTGGTTGAAACAATTCCCTACCCCAGATCCTATTCCAAACATAGAATACCTCCAATGGACCACAACCCCGTACCTCTCCCCAATCAGTGAAATGCTTTCAAAGCAGTGCTGATTGGGCATCTCCAACACACCATCAAAAAACAAAACAAACTAATTGATAACATCTCACATTAGTTAGCATCCTGCCTACCAATAGTCACTAAATTTAAATACTTAGGTATCCAAATCCCCAACACAATTCTATAAAGTAAATATTAAACCCCTGATAAACCTGGTCAAACAAAAACTACAAATAGGGAAACAATTCCCATTAAACCGATTAGGTAAAATACATTTGATCAAAATAATTCTGCTTCTAAAGGTTTTGTGCACATTCCAGCACTGGTATATCTATACCCGTCTGTCTTCCAGGAGCTTAACTGCCTGCTGGTGTCCTTCCAGAGTAAAACTTAGTGCAATGTAATGTGTCAAAAACAAAACTGGGTTGGCCCTTCCAGATATTTTCACTGGCTTATACACCCCCGAAATAGATCCCAATGACACAGGTCTAGAATCCATGTTGCGCTCATGCATTGACAACCCCAAATATGAGGTGGAACAGTGCTACACATCCAAATGTATAAAATTTGGAAGCAATTACATCAAATAAGTCAATCTGAAGGATAATGAAGTGAACCTGATCTTAGCACAGCTCTGTGCAATGCATTTCTCAGTAGCATATCTGAAGGTAAATTAAACCTTCACTATCTGAAAGTGAATTAAACCTTTGGAGCAGATCAATCCAGATCCATTTTTGTTAATTACTCAATTAAGAACTGACACACTAAGTTAGCTAGAATGAGAGTTGGCATAAGATTTCACTGAAATCCAGTTGGAGACTTCTTAGGCTGGGTACACATGGAGAGACTATTTGTCCGTCGGTCGAGGCAAATTTGGCCGTGGACGAATTTGCGAGCGATCGTGCGGTCCACTAGGAAACCTATGGTTTGGGGGTTTAAATGTTACACAGTACACACAGATTTTTCCATATGTTTATTTTGTGCATTAAGCTATGGTTAATGTAATAACACATGCACTCTTATTTAATTAGTTGTTACAGACAGCAGGGGGAGCTAATGCTACCATTCCACTTACAGTACTGAAGGTTTTGGCATCACAAGCCTGTCATGGTAAGACCTGTTGGGAGTAAGATGGCTGTAATAAAGTGATGTTGTATTAAAAATGTTATTATAGATAAATGGTTTAAAGGGTATCTCCACCAGGATTTTAACTTTCTTTTTTCTAGTTTAACTGAAGAACAGGAGGTAAATCCGATATGTCTTACCTCCTGTCCTTCAGTAAAACTTACAGGAGAGCAGAAGAAACTTACCGCGTATCGCTCCAGCACTGCTGACAGCCTCCGACTACACTGACATTCCCTGACAGATACAGTCCTTTGCATTGTGTGCTCACACAGTGCAAAGGAGCGTGGACGCGGCGGAGACTGTCAGAGAAGCTGGCGCTGGAGCGATATGCGGTAAGTTTCTTCTGCTCTCCTGTAAGTTTTACTGAAGGACAGGAAGTAAGACATCGCATTTTCCTCCTGTTCTTCAGTTAAACTAGAAAAAAGAAAGTTAAAATTCTGGTGGAGATACCCTTTAACTTTTCTAATTATTGTTTAAAAGTGCTGCCAGGTGTTGTAAATGTTGCGATTTCATGAAGTTACACATCTTCTACTATTATAAAAGGGAAACCAGAAAGTGTGCTTTTGTTGTATTAGTGTTTCAGGCAAAACATTCACACAGTATTACAAATGTTCATAACACTATTCCTTTTCAAAGTAATCATACATTGAATAACCCATGCAATTTCCTTGATAAAGATGTTGTTTTTGCACAGCTTTGTCAAGCTCCCACAACAGGATTTTGATCAGGTTATGATCTGGGTCTTTATGACCCTTTTTAGCAACACACACTGGTGTGTTTGGGATAATTTTTCAATGAATAATAAATTGGTGGAATCTGCTGTGTGTTGTTTTGCAGCGGAGGTTAGATTTAAATAACTTAAGAACCTGCTAATGACTACGGTAGATTTTTTTATATTAATATATGTATTTATAATTGTAAGGTAATAAGGCCTTACAATTGAAAGAGGGTGATTTTTTCTTATAAAGAACAACAGTCATGAACGACTTGTAGGCACCCTAAGGGCTAGGCCACACTGCTGCGTTTTTTTTTTTGCGTTTGCTCATGCGGTTTTTCAGATCATTGAAAATGCACCGAAAACGCGTGTTTTCGGGTGCGTTGCGATTTGCGTTCCACATTTTAAAACGCACGCGGTTTTCAATACTTAATGAAGAAACGCAACAAAATTGCACATGAAATCGCATGCAATTCCGTGTGCGATTGCGTTGCAGTGTGGCCGTGCCCTAAATGTTATTATAACAACTTAATAATGTAGAATGATTACTCCTCCCCATTTTAAAGAATATCATTTCCCCCTCTAGCCTAGAAAATGCTAACATTCTGGCAATCAAAAGGCTTTCGTCTTCTTAAAAACGCCCTCTACTAGCAGTAGTTTTTATGATCTATATAGAGATATTTTATGGGACTTTGCCAATAACGAACTTTTATAAACACAGTTCCATTTTCCACTGTAGGGGTATGGGGTGGTAGTTACACCTGTAATTCCTAACGAATGATATAACCATAAAGTATTTCATTACAGAATGAATGTAACCATAGGAGAACCCCTTTCACACGGAGTATTTCTACATTGGTATGAGGAGGGCAATAACTGCAGCACTTTCTTACTTTGTTGTAATGCAAAGCTGAAAATGAGATTATACACTATATACACTACTAAAAATGGTGTCTTCAGACCATAGAAATTGGGTTAGCATCCACTGTTTTTGTATTAGTTATGGAAAGTTAATTGTATATTATTTAATTACAAATGTTCAGCCAGAGAATTCCCTAAACTACAGTATGTGTATTGGCCATTTTAAAAAATGAAAAGAACCTGGGGCAGGGAGGTAGGATTCATTATTTCTACCTCCCAGTAATTTTTCATTGAGTAGCACTGTGAAACTGTGGAACTGTCTTCCAGCAGAGGTGGTAATGGCAAGTTCATTGAATAACTTTAAAAAAGGCCTGGATAAGTTTCTAAAACTAAAAAATATTGAGAATTACTGGTATTAATGCATATAGATCTGGTTGATCCAGGGATACTTTCCGATTGCCGTTTGGAGTCAGGAAGGAATTTTTTCCCCCCTTTTTTAGCTGGGGTTTTTTGCCTTCCTCTGGATCAACTGTTAGGTAGGGTTAAAAAAAAATAAATAAATAAAAAAAAAAAAAAAAAAAGTGAATAGGTTGGACTTGATGGACGAATGTCTTTATTCAACCTTAATTACTATGTTACTATGTTACCAGCACATACTGTTTTTATCTGCAATATTAGTAGTGAAGAACAAAGGATGGCTGGGAGGTAGGAATTACCAATTGTTAGCCCCCTGTCCCAGGTACTTTTCATTTTAACCTTTTTTTTTTTTAAAACTGCACTATAGTTCTCCTTTAATGTTATAAAGTGGGGCTTATC
The DNA here is from genome assembly GCA_019447015.1 of Hymenochirus boettgeri. Classification (NCBI taxonomy): domain Eukaryota; kingdom Metazoa; phylum Chordata; class Amphibia; order Anura; family Pipidae; genus Hymenochirus; species Hymenochirus boettgeri. Next base: position 228,472,732 of record CM033476.1, on the reverse strand, counting down.
TTGCAGTTTACTCAACCAAGGCATATTTTAAGAATTCAACACTTTAACAGTTTCAACATTTAGAAACCATCAGGTACCACTGCTTTCTGTTGACAGGAAATAAGATATGTTTTGATAAGTAATGAAATAGTATTTTTTTTTTCTTGTGTTACCATCAGGTGCTGTTAAATTTAATGATAGCCTCACCCTGGAAGACTGCAAACATCTCATGAAGTGCCTGGCTGGATGCAGCCTTCCATTCCAATGTGCTCATGGAAGACCATCAATTCTACCATTGGCTGATTTGCAGCACATGGTACCTTTTGATCAGGTATACATTTTGCTGATGTGGTTTCTTTAAATATTCAAGTGCACCTATCCTCTCAGGATAATTACAAATACTTTTTTTTGTATTACCAGGCTCCAGCCAAGCCCAACCTGAGCAAGCTGAAGAAACAGCACAAAGTCTAGGTGGTCTTTGGGAAAAAAAAAAAAAACACAAACTCTAGAAGACAGATAAAAAAGGACTCCTTCCCCAGTAAAATAATTACAGTTACTTGACTGACTAGAGAGATATTACAGCTAAATCCAAGCTCAATGAATCAAAAGCCACAGTTTAGTCTGAGAAACCTCCTCAGAATCTACACTATCCAAGAATAAATAAAGAAAACATTTTAATGAATTAACAGAACATGTTATACATACCCGATTTGTGTTTATTGTATAAATTATTTAAAAATAAACTTAACACTTCACATTGTATTCTGCTTCTTTTCCAGGGTTTCCGAGGCAGTCACTGGTTCCCTATTAGCTAACAATGCATGTGTTTAAATAGGTTTATTTATTTAAAGGGCATGTCCAGTCAAAAAAATCTTAAGATAATGTAGATTACCCCCCCACCCAAACCTTCGAATTACTAAACTTAAGCCAAAGATGCTCCTGAACTTCCTTACCTGACCCGATCCCTCGCCGCTCCTTCTCTGCTGCTGACAGCCAATCCACTTCCTTGTTGTGGCTGTCAGTAAAGGCACAACGTGACGTCACGCCCAATCGTCTGACAGCTGTGACCAGGAAGTGGAGTGAGGAACCGGGTCATGTAATAAAGTTCAGGAGCATCTTTTGCATAAATTAATAATGCGAAATCTAGGTTGGGGGATAATCTACATTTTTAGCTTATTTTTTTTTTGAGTGGACTTGCCCTTTAAGTGCTATGTTGAAATGTAGGTATCTCTGCCCAGCTCAGTTTTTTGTGAATTCAAATTACATGTTAAAAACAAATGAATGCATTTAATATGAACTTTACTATAAATCCAAAGGCTGGACAGCTTGTTATTTACTTATTCAAAAAATGTCACAATTTCCTATGATGTCTGGTTATACATGAATGTGTGTGTCCTTGCAGACTTTGATCTGACTATTTTAATATAACCCATTGTTCTGGAGAAGTTTATTAGACATTGAAACAAATAACATATTTTAGAGTATACTTTTTTTTCAATATTTAGTAGTTCTATATTTTTAGTAGTTGTAGTATTTGAAACCCTTTATTAAACACAGGATGGGGAAGTTGTAAACAAAGATTGGCCATGATTAACTTCACTCTGCATGGAAATTTAACAGCGTAACTTATCAGTAGGAAAGTCCATCACAGTTCATGGTCTGCTGGATGGTACAGCTCACTCATCAGGCGATAGATGTAAGATGGAGCATTTCCTCCAATATTGGAGATAAACAATGTGATCAGTTCTGGAGGAACATAGTCAAAGACAGGGCAATATGCACTAACCTGAGACAGAATCTCACCTGAAAAAAAATTAAAAGACAATTTATATTACCATATATACTTGAGTACAAGTCGATCAGAGTATAAGCTTATTTTTAACTAAAAACAAGTAAATCCAATTCAATTGATTATAAGCCGAGGGTAGAAATTATGACCTCTACTGCCCCCATGACCACAGTATAGCTTTATTGTAGGGGGGGGGGGAAAGGAAAGTGTATCACTAAGATTTTTTGTATGTGCATTTCAATTAATTTTTTTAGCATTCCCAAAGATAATCATCAGATCATTTTAAGGAATGGTAACGAACTTGGAATACGGGCATAAATGTCGTTTTCCAAATCCGATCGGAAAAATCACTTCCTGGAATGAATTTTCCAGGATGTGATTTTTCATTCATTTGCAAAAGATCAATAATTAGGTTATTGGAACTGATCACCTAATATTGATCTCTGCCCCTTTTTTATTCTATTCCTGGCTAAGTAGCAAAAGAAAAAAAATAAAGAAAATCCTATTTGTGAATGGAACTCCTGAGCTCCATTCACAAATGCTATATATATAGTTAGCTGTCATTTACCGACAGCTTACTATAGCATGTACTGCAGTGCGATCTAAATGGAGATCACAGGGAAGCCTAAGGAAAGACCCTAGTGAAGAAGGAAGTCCCTGTGACGTCAACAGGATATCCCTTATCGGGATCTCCCCTATCGCAGAACTCTTCTTTTCTTTGTGGGACCAACTTCCATTATGTGGTCACGGCATCTAGGGCTGCTAGCTCCTGATCCCCACATCGGATTTGTACTAAACCGATGGGGGATCAAGGGGGCTAGGGGGGAACTTGAATGCTGCCCCCTGATTGCCCCTAGCTGCCTTAAAGGGGCAGTATGCAGCAAAAGTAATGTGACTCGAGTATAAACAGAAGTTAGCTTTTCAGGTTTATTTTAAAAAAATAAAAAACTTCGCTTATACTCGAGTATATACGGTATGTGATGATTGTTTCCCCATAGTATTTCTGTAAGCAAAATGATCTTCTAGACAAGAACAAGCATACATTTCTCAATTTCACTGCACAGTTATATTAAAATGTATATTAAAAGTACACTTAAAGGGTAACTGTGGTCCAGGAATTGCTTTCCTGAGTATTTTTGCAATTTACTTTTTTTTTTTACATAGTTTAAGATATTTACACTTTTGTTCATTCAGTTTTTATTATTTTTCTGTTAATGTTACAAACACAAAAAAAATAAAAGAAAATAAGAAAACTTAAACAATGTCAATGTCTAGAAAACATTTCTATGAAGTATTTTAATATATCATATTATTTAATTATAAACTCTGTTACGCTGTTCCTCTTCTGGTGGTCATGGGTCCCGGGCTTAGGTTTCGTATTTGGGTCAATCTGCATTGACCAGATGTCCCACATTTTGGACCAAAATGTTAGGGTATTCTGTAGATATTTACATTTTTATGTGTGATATGGTAGCAGCATCACCAGGTCCCCTGCACTTCCTGCTCTAAAACCATGTGACAGTCCTTGTATTATTAAAGTAAAATTTACACACTGCCTGCTGTGGGGTGCTGTTCTCCCCTCTCCTCCTCCTCTTAAGTTCTTCAGTCACTGTAACGCTCTCTTTCTTCTGCTTTCTCCTACACTGAACATGTGCCAACCGCAGATTAGAAGGGTGAACTAATCCTTTTTGTAAATGCTATTGTATTATAATGTTGTACTCATGCTTCCTGAACCCATAAATAAAATATGTATAAAAAAAGGAGGAACTATTATTTGTGAATGCAGATTCAGAACCTCCCACCCCTCCCAGTTATGGATTCATATCTTGGGCTGTGCAGCAGATGGATATTGGCTTATTGTAAAAAGGTAGGAACCTTTCATTTAAAATCAAGTTGTTTCGAGACCACAGTTCCTCTTTAAGGTTGGTGGCAATTAGTTGGAAAATGATTTAGCACAGTTTACATGCTCAGAAAGTGAACTGTTCCCTTTTTTTGCATTAATTGAAGAATGGGAGGTAAAGAAGCTATGTCTCCTTTACCTTAATTATTGAGTGAACCTATCCTTTAAAGAAATCTGTATTTTCACACACCCACTCGAATCATGTGCTCTTTACATACCTTCTGAGAATGGTAGAACCTCCTGTGGCGATACAAATTTGTGAAATGAATCTTCTTCATTGGGGAACTGAAAAAGAATGGGAGGAATAAATGACTTACATATGCAATGTCCCATTATACCTAAAACTACCGTATATACTCGAATATAAGCCAACCCAAGTATAAGTCGAGGCACCTATTTTTACCTAAAAAATTAGTAAAAACGGATTGACTCGAGTATAAATTTATGGCTCGTTTTAAAGGTAGGAAACTGGTCTTTCATTTAAACTCAACTTGTTTGGAGACAACAGTTCCCCTTTAAGGACTAAAGAACTAAGTGGGGTGCCACAGGGTTCTGCGTTGGGGCCGCTTCTATTTAATCTATTTATTAATGATTTGGAAGTGGGTATTGTCAGCAAGGTTTCTGTGTTTGCTGACGACACAAAACTTTGTCGACCATTAAAAACTTCAGAGGATGTGCAATCGTTGCAGGGGGATCTAGATAGATTGTCACATTGGGCAGATGAGATTCAATGTTGAGAAATGTAAGGTGATGCATTTTGGACTTAAAAATCCTTGTGCTGCTTATACCATAAATGGCTCTGTGTTAAGGGAAGCCCTGTTGGAAAGGGATCTTGGAGTTTTGGTGGATTACAAACTTAAACGTAGCAAGCAGTGCCAGGAGGCAACAGCCAGAGTCAGCATAGTAATGTCTTGTATAAAGAGAGGTATGGATTTAATTGAGGAAAATGTTATTCTCCCTCTTTACAAAGCATTGGTAAGGCCTCATTTGGAATATGCAGTGCAATTTTGGAATCCTGTGTACAAAAATGACATCTTTAAAATGGAAAGGGTTCAGAAAAGGGCAACTAAATTAATAAGGAGATTGGGGGAGCTTGAATATGAAGAGAGACTGGAAAAGTTACAATTATGTACGCTGGAGAAAAGGCGCTTGCGTGGGGATATGATTACTGTGTATAATAACATTAACGGGCCATACAATAAACTATCTGGGGAATTGTTCACCAATAGAGCATTTCAGGGGACACGTGGACATCCCTTAAGTCTTGAAGAAAAAAGGTTTAGGCTTCAAGTTCAGAAAGGGTTTATACTGTGAGAACGCTGATGCTATGGAACGGTCTTCCAGCGCACATTATTATGGCAGGTTCACTGGTCAGTCTAAAAAAAAAAGCTGGATGAGTTTCTGCAAACAAGGAATGTTGCAAGTTACTGGTACTGATACATAAAGTAGAGTTGATCCAGGGAAATTTCTGATTGCCACTTGGAGTCAGGAAGGAATCCCCCCCCTTTTCCCCCCCCTAAATTTGGTGGGGTTTTTTTGCTTCCTCTGGATCAACAGTTAGGCAGGAAATGAGAATATTGCTATATTATTATACCTTCCATACACCAACCATATGCCCAACATTCCTATATCCCTAGGATGTGCAGTAAGCGGACTTGCAAACTGTAGTTCGTTTGAAATTATGTGAACATGCACACGGTACCCACAATATAAAAATCTTGCCATTGCCAATAACTATGCTACTGTCCTCACACTCCCTGCGCAGGTTGTTGACCAGCTCCGAGTGACCGGCTCCCCCTGAATTCCAGGCCATGACTGCACACAGCGCACGAGCAGGTACTTAGCTGCTTTCATCGCAGCAACCCTTCACTTCCAACCAAGAAATGTCCTCCGGGGACCCGTTACTGGAAGAGAGGGCAGGGCCTCGCCTAGGCTCTGGATTAAGTAGGGTGGGCCCAACTCGTGAACGGAGGACGTATCATAGCTTGGGATTAATGAGGGCATTGCTAACTGCAGCACAGGTGTTTCTGGGAAATGCAATGCCTTGTGAAGTCCAAGGGGCGCATGTCAGCCTGCAGATGCGGAGCAGCCAGATTGCACATAAGTGGGTGACCCGAGTATAAGCCAAAGTTTGATTTTCAGGCTATTTTAAAGCCTGAAAACCTCGGCTTATACTCGAGTATATACGGTAAACGTCAAATTTCTGTGTTAAGGGTCCTTTCTGGGTATAATGTGATACAACGAAGTTAAAAGGACACACTTTACATAACCTTTAACGAACAATTTATTGTTATATTTGTATAGGTTACCTGTGGGGATAATTTGAACATAGGTGCGCAAACTATTAGAGGTGTGGAGTGATGCTTTGCTGCTAAAGCCAAAGTATGAGTTCCAGACACTGCACGTAAGGAGCCATTTGCTAGGATGGTCTTGGTACCAATGATAACCTGTAAAAAAGAATTATTGGCATATCTTACTTTGTTCATAAGGACATTCATGAATATTAATATGCTTATTTCTTCTCCAGTACTTACTTTATTCACTCTTGACATTACAGCAAATATGGCAGCATCTGTGATGACAGTGGTCTCAATCCCAGCTTTGGACAAACTGACTGCCATATCATGACCCTAGTATTGAAAGCACATTGCAGTTAACACATTACATCCTTTCAACCATCCAGTAAGCGCAAGGGTTAAAGGTTTAAATACAGATCTGTTCACTACCTGACAGAAAGGAGCGCACTCTGCCACAATGACGTGAAATTTACGTTTCCGTGCTGCTTCTTCCAAGAACAGCTGCACAGTGCGTGAACGTCCTATTGTCATGATGACTTCATTGGAGTGAATGTGCTCTTTCGCTTGTACAGTTATATTGTCAGTGGTTCCCTCTATTAAGAAATGCAAAATAAATGAATAAATTAATTAATACAGGCGTGAAGAAATTCCATTGTTAGGAGTGTGGGGGGTATTTTTATGTATGGTTGTATGTCTCACCCAGTTCTATTAGCAGTTCATTAACGGCCTCAATCACATTGGCTTTAAGCAGAGGAAGTGGTGTATTAAAATCATCACTCAGCCTCTCTGCTGTTACCAACTTATGAAGAGACTCCTGCTGGTCATTTTCTTCACTGCAGCCTCGTAACCTGTGGAAAACAATTAATTATTTTCTTGGATTCCTAGAAGCAGTACAAGGCATTTATTTATTTATATGCAAATAAAACAAGCTGAGATTGAAGAAATTGAATTTTAAAGACAAGAATTACATTAAAGGAAACAGATTTCTAGCATTTTTGCAGCCAAGGAGAAAAAAAGAAATACCTGCAGCACACCACCATATATAATATAAAATCCCTTTATTGATACTTAGAATGGGAGAAAGTAAATCCATGCAAAGAGAAAAAATACAAGTTAAAACCATTTAAAAATTACTTATATACAACTTCCTAGCTACCACAGATAGTTCATATTATTTACAATCATGGATTTAATCAGTATGTATCAACATCACTAGAATCAATCATAAATAGGAGCAGCATTAAAATGGAAACTCATATAGGCCACAGATAAAGTTCAAAGTGGGTTGAATCTGGCTACAATGTCTTATACTCATCTGTCATTATCGGCTAGTGCCCTTTAAAGTATAGCATTGGAGTAATTAAGGCTCTCCTGTGTGTTCATAACAAGTAGATCAGCAGATCGGTGGTCAGCAGGGACAGACTCTCCTGATGCGTTTCGCCCCTCTGTAGTTTTTAAAGAGTGTGTTGCTTTCCGAATAAAGCGTGTGTTGTGATAATTTTTTCCCCCTCTTCCTAAGAAATCAATAGGCAGAGGAAAACCACAAGAATGATTGTAAGCCTGGAACTAGCTTTATAAAATATCTAATTTTGGAGGGTGGGGCTTATCACACAGCTCACTGTGTATCTGTCACAGCATATGAGAGGGACAGTGCAGATTAGGAAGAGAAACTAATTGCCTTAAAGGGCATGTCCACTTCAAAAACTAATTTTGGGCATAATGTTAGTTATGGTTGCCCACCCCCAACCGCTATAATAAAACCTAAAAAAAATACATTCAAATGTCTACTTACAGCCCCTTTGCTCCCACAAGTCTCCTCTTCCCTCTCTGCTAACAGGAAACAGCAGAGAGGGGCCTGACCGGCAGCTGCCAGTCAGCCAATCACAGACGTGGCTGCCGGCTAAGAAGTCACGGGAAAGAGGGGCTGTAAGTAGATATCTGAAGGTTTTTTTGTTTTATTATAGTGGTTGGGGTGGGCAACCATAATTAACATTATGCCCAAAGCATGTAATGCTAGCAGAAATCGTTTGCAGATGGGATCCGGAGGGAGGGTGGGGGATGTCTGCATCCCTCCAGGAGGCATCAGAGAAGGCAGAGAAGATTGGACAGGAAGGTAGCCACTGCTCTTCAGTTTCCTGGACTTTGGACAAGGACTACAGGAGAACCATAGGGAGCAGAAATGTAAGGTAAGGATTTTTTAAAACTATACATAGGGGCCAGCACTTGTGGAAATTTTAGATTTGGGGGTGGACATGCCCTTTAACAGGTAAGTCCATCCCTCAAAAAAAAAAAATATTTATAGGTAAATCACCACCCAAAACGGCAATAGTTAAGAGGCTGACAGATTAAGACTAACCTGAAATGCTGCACAATGTCCTGCTGCCCCTGTTTCCTGGTACTTCCAGTTAGAAACTGTCATGAATGTAACTGACATCACAGCCAATGACTGAATGCTAATCCCCTAGCTGCCTAATCTGAGCAAGCTCATAACCAGCTCACTAAATTGCTGGAGGGGGCCTGAAAAAATATAGCCATTAACACACACTACTCCATAGTTTACACACGGCAGTCAGGAGCATAGCAGACACAAGCTAATTAATCCAGAGGATATCTCAACAAGGGGGCAAGCTTTCTATAATATTATATTATGAAAATGAAGTTAAAAAAATATTTGCACAAGGGTTGTGCTTGATGACTATACAGTGCTGTGTCCATGGCAGATGGTGAAAAGGTGTCAGGAGCCAAGAATAAAATGGACCTAGAAATGTACAGCTAGTTACTAACTTACTTACATTGATTTCCTATAAAATTGTAAACTATATAGCTATAAAACTAGCTACCCAAAATAACATTAGTTACAACAGTTGTCTGACTAACTCCTTACTCAAGCTGTGTCTTTATAAACATCTAAAGACTGGTAAAGTCTCAGGGGGATTAATGCAATTAATATATTTTACTTTGATTAACCCTTCAAATTATACATGAACAAAATCTCCTTTAAATATTTGCCAGTATCATGATTTAGGGTCCCTCTAACTAGAGTTCTCTTATAGATACTACTACAAATGTAGCCAAATTAAAATATTGGCATTTACTGCTAAACACAGCAGACAGAGTGGAGAAAGAGTAATATTAGAAAAGCACTCACCTACCATACTCCTCACGTATCAGTTTTAGCACCCGACGCACCATGTTTCCCACTGTCGTTTCAGATGGCTGAGCTGCTGTCATCCGCCTTCCTTCTCTACGGATAATATCCATCAATTCTCCTGATATCAAACATAAATTAAGGGTGATTTTTTATTTTATTTTACATAGAGACAGGACTCAATATAATATTTTAATACTAATGTAATTTTTCTTTTTTTTTATTCTATTTGGCATTTTTCCAAAACTTGGGAATGTAAAATACATTTAAGTTAAAGTAGACATTGTAAACAGACAAAACGTGAAATAAAAAAACAAAACATTTCAAAACCTTTCATGTTATTTTTAGATGCAAGCATACATTTCAATAGCAATATTAGGATACATTATTGTGCATTAAAGATTTTTTTAACTGCATATCTGAAAATACACAATATTTACATAACATATTGTTAAGCTAGTGATAACATTGGAAAGGGATTTTGGAATTTTGGTGGATAACAAGCTTAAAAGGTAGCAAGCAGTGCCAGGCGGCAATAGCTAGAGCCAGCATGGTATTGTCTTGTATAAAGAGAGGTATGGATTCAAGGGAGGAAAATGTTATTCTCCCTCTTTACAAAGCATTGGTAAGGCCTCATTTGGAATATGCAGTGCAATTTTGGAATCCTGTGTACAAAAAGGACATCTTTGAAATGGAAAGGGTTCAGATAAGGGCAACTAAATTAATAACGGGATTGGGGGAGCTTGAATATGAAGAGAGACTGGAAAAGTCTCAATTATGTACGCTGGAGAAAAGGCGCTTGCGTGGGGATATGATTACTGTATATAAATACATTAACGGGCCATACAATAAACTATCTGGGGCATTGTTCACCAAAAGAACATGTCAGAGGACACAAGGACATCACTTAAAGGAACACTGAATCCAAAAAAACAACTCTTTGCCTTTCGTTTGTATTATTCACAGGGAGGTGAGAACGCTTATTCTCACCTCCCTGTGAATAATATTACGCTTGGGGGACCAGGAACTTACCTTACCGCCACTCCACTCGCAGCCGCTATTTCACTGAACAGCTGTTCTCTCCCGAGGTGCAATTTTGCTATAACTGGAATGGACACAGTGTTCATGCAAATTGGATGTTGGGAAATTCCCTCTTCCAATACTGCCTCTTTGATTACTGAGCATGCTTGCCTGTCTGTTGCCTGTTCTGGGTGAAAAGGCGATCAGTCGTGGTGGTAAATCACTACGATAGTGTGGTTGCCTATGGAAGAGATGAACGGTTGCGGTCAACTGTAGGCCGCAGCAATTTTTGTCGCCTCTGACAGTGATTCATGCAGGCCCTGCAGGATAACCATATGCAGCAGTAGGGCATATTTTAGGGGGAGTGGACATGCTCTTTAATACTGTACTAAGGGGCAAGAAAACCACCCTCCCATCTGCTGTACCCAGGGTAAAATGCTATAAAGGGATTTTTTCAGAGCTGCAACATCTCACTTCCTGTGTTACAATATTGATTGTCTGAAGAAGGTACAGCTCACGTACCGAAACGTTACACTTTGGTGTACTCTGTGTATGCAACAATAAATAATACACAGACATTTAAGACTGATGTGCATGGTGTTTATTCCTTTGCTGATTCACGACCTGCAACCAGGGTCTGCCATTGCACTCAGCACGAACTCTTACCTATATCCACATAAGTGTGTGCAGGATTACCTCTGTTGTTTGCTTTTACTTATGTAACTCGGTCATACTTAATGAAAAACGTAAAAGGCATGTCCACCCCCACCGTTAAACTCTATACTTACCACTAACCAAATCCAGAGATCATTTTACTTGCTTGCTTATTTACTAGCTGTCCCTAAATCTCACTTTAGTCTCCACAAGTCATTGGCTGTGACTGACAGTGGCACCCAGGAAGAAAGCTAGCACCAAGGGGAGGACTGAGGTGGAGATCAGGAGGTATGGCGAGTTTAATGGACCACAGGGAGGTAAGCAAGTATAATAATCTCAAGGTTTATGTGGGGGTCCAGAAGGTAACTATTAAAGGGAATGTCCACCTTAAATAAACACTTTTAATATATTTTAGGTCACCCCTGCCCATCCCCAACTGCCGGGTTACATTTCTAAAAAAAAGGATCAGAGACATACTTACAGCCATTTGCTCCCCGGCTCCGTTTGCTGGAACTTGCAAACAGGGGCCAGACCAGCAGCCACTTCTGTTATTGGCCGAGAGGCAGCCAATTACAGACACGGCTGCTGGCTTTGAACACAGCTGTGGGAGCAAAGAGCTGTAAGTACATCTCTGATTCTTTTTTTTTTTTTTTTTAAATGTAGCTCGGCTGTTGGGGGTGGCCTAAAAGTTATTAAAATGTTTTAAGGAAAGTGGAAGGACAGCCATAGAGGAATCCGGAGAGTGGTGGGGAGGGCTTCCCTGCACATGCCACTGTCCTCTCAGAGGACAAGGAGGAGAAAGAAAACTTTCACACAGGAAGACAGCACCAAACCTCTTCAGTTTCCTGGACTTTGGGCAGCCATTGCAGGAGAACCATACATAAGGTGAAGGGTATTAACAAAATTTGGAAATTCAATTTTATTGAATAACAGGAGGTAAAGGAGCGGTGTCTTACATCCTGTTCTTCAATAAAATGATCAGGAGCCAGTAGAAAAGGTAAGAAACTTACCCGATTGCTCACTCCCCCGGGCATGTAATCGGACAGGTCCTGGCAGACTTTTTCTTCTATGCACATCGCATTGAATATGTAAGGTAAGGATTTTGTTAACTACACAGTGGGCCAGTAGTGGGTTACATTTCAGTTTTGGGGGTGGACATGCCCTTTAAACTTGTCTAAATAATCAGTGGTGGGAAGATCCCATATAATCATGTCTCCCATGGCGTCTGGTGCCCACAGGCTGATATTGAATACCTAACAATGAATCCTAAGTTCACTATCTTCTGGCCATGGTTCCTACCTATCCTAAATCTGGAGGGGGTTAAAAATACTACACGTGCTGATGTTCCCCTCCCAAGTTGCCCTTACCTGCATTTGCCCACCGAGCTTGAGCTATAATCCTCCTCAGGAGCCCAACTGTATCTCTTGCCGTTTCTTCAGAAGTAGGTCTCCCTCCGACTCTATTTAATCTAGCAACAAAAGCTTCGATCCGCTCTGACAGCTCCGACTCTTTCTCAGTTAGGCCCGGCATGATAACTGTCACTGTGCCTCAGAAACAACCAAAATTACGTCATCACAACACGCCAGGATCGCGGTCGCGTGAGAGCTAGATACATCGATGCAGGCGTAAAACGTCACTGTGTCACGTGATAGGCGTGGTGGAATTGAGCGCTTTGAGTTTAGTCTGTAACATGGCGGATCTTTTATTCTATTATGGAATGTTGGGGGTGCAGTACAGTTTGTGTAGTAATTTTAAGGGCAAGTCCAGCCCTGAAATGCAACTTTCATACAGGTAAATCACCCCCCAAAACCCTAAATGGTAATAGTTTGAAATCTGTAATATATAAGTCTAACCTGAAATCCTGCACAATGTCCTGTTTCCCCTGTTTCTGCTTCCTACTTCTTCCAGTTAGTAACTGTCAGTTATGGATTTGACAGTTGACATCACAGCCAATGACTGAATGTTAATCCCCTGTCTGCCTCTTCTGAGCATGCCCAGTCTCAGTACAGGTTTCTAAATTGCTCAGTTTCCATGAGGCATCCAGAAGCATAGCAGGCATGCATTAATGGATTCATAGGACAAACTATGATATATCAACATATTTTAAAGAGGCCTTTCTTTCTAAAAGATGTTCTTATGAGGGTGGAGTTGTCCTTTAATGACTAGTGCTCGTTATTTAACGGCCTTAACTGTCTAGTATATATATAATACACACGCTTGTACCATTTTGTCGTAAGCAGCTATTCACTTACTACTGAGAAAATAATATACACTGCTAAGAAAACAAAACTGTTCTTATGAATTTAATCTTAATATATAGGCACACACATTTTAGGACCACTTTATTGCCAAAATGTGTTTTAAAAAAAAAAAAAACGTGTGCCCATTAATTATAAATAATTGGGAGATGACGTTTACTCATATTTTCCATTGTGCAGCACTTACAGACATACTGCCTTTTAAAAATGTTGAGCATGCTCAAAAAGTAGTTTCTCTGCTCTTTTAGGCGCAGTGCATGTGCATAAAGCCTATATAGTATCTGCTTTAAAGGGCAAGTCCAGCCCCAAAATGAAAACTTACATACAGGTAAATCACCCCCCAAAACCCTAAAGGGTAATAGTTTGAAATGTGAAATATATAAGTCTAACCTGAAATCCTGCACAATGCCCTGTTTCCCTGGTTCTGCTTCCTGGTTCTTCCAGTTAGTAACTGTCAAGTTATGGATTTGACAGTTGAGATCACAGCCAATGACTGAATGCTAATCCCCTGTCTACTGAGCCTGGGCATGCTCAGAAAAGGCAAAGGCTCAGTACAGGTTTCCAAATGGCTCAGTTTCCATGAGGCATCCAGAAGCTTAGCAGGCATACAGTAATGAATCCATAGGACAAAGTAGGGTACCGTATATACTCGAGTATAAACCATCCAGAGTATAAACCGAGGTACCTAGTGTTAGGTAAAAAAGAAGGAAAACCACATTGACTCGAGTATAAACTGAGAGGGTAGTATTTGCCGCTAAAGATGTTTGGAAACTACAACTCCCAGCATGCTTTATTGCTGGGAGTTGTAGTTTTCAAACATCTTAAGTTGCAAATACTTACAAATAAGAGTAAAACCTTCTTTATTTGTGCATACTGCATGCACAAATATAGGAGGATTTACCCCTATTTAATGTCTGATCTGGCACTCCTTAGAGACCTGCGGCAGTTAATCGGCTGTGGCTTGTGCATGACTTTACCAGCTGGGCTGCCCACGGAATGGGCTTCTTACACCCACTCCCCTTACACCAGACTCTGACAGATTTTGCCAAGTATAAGATGCCCCGTGCTCCCACATTTCATTAACCCTTTCAATAGCTTGGCACTGCAATTAAAATTCTGTGCAGCTTGAGTGAAGATTTCGAATTAATAATTTGCTAAAGCTTTATGACTTTTAGTATAAAAAAAAGCTATTGTTACTAATACCAAGAGACTTAAGTTACAAAGTTTTGACCCATACCACAGGGATAGATGTCCTGTTTTCCTCCAGCTTCCATCATCATACTATTGCAGAAGGAGCACAATCTATACATCACTGCCATGGCCAAGTAGACGCCTCTTTGCCGGCCGCGCGATCTGCACAGCCTCTGCGCATCCGGATGATGTCACCACACGGCGCCTCTCACTTTGCGGCGCCGGGTAGTAACATCATCCGGATGCGCAGAGGCTGTGGAGCGAGGATGCAGATCGCGTTGCCGGCGGACAAGGTAGGAGATAGGCTGACTCGAGTATAAACCGAGGTAAGATTTTCAGGCTTATATAGATATTATATATATATATTATATATATATATTTATAGGTACAACATTTTTAAAGAGGCCATTCTTTCAAAAGATGTTCTTATGAGGTTGGAGTTGCCCTTTAATAACTAAGATTATGTGATAAGAGTGCCAGCCTTAGATCTTACTGCCCTGATAGATTTTAACTGGTTATCTTTAAAGGACCACTGTTTTGCCTAAATATACTTTTTTTTAAAAATGTATGTAACTTAAAGAAGGCAAATTGTATGCTTTTAAAAGAATCACTCTTGCTCATAGACTGGGGGGATATGTTTTTAAGTAAAGAACATATCTGTGAAGACATCTGTGTAGGAAATACACTACGCATTGAGACAGTGAATACTGTGGTCGGGGCATGGCTCATACATGGGCTATAGTGGCAACAATGTGGAAGCCTTGTTAGTTACAAAATTATTTACTATTAAGTAATAGTTACTATTATTTACATGTAGTAAATGCAACTTACAAGAGACAAATCTTAAAATGTATTGGTGTCCCCGGGAGAAAGGCTTTCATATTAGGATTAAAAAAATGTAAGTTTAGTTCTTCTTTAAGATTAGAAGAAAATAATTTTATCTTCAGGTTAGAAAAGGTTTCTTCCAGCAGAGGTGATAATTGCAAGTTCCTTACATAGCTTTTAGAGCAGACTGAAAAAGTTTTATTTAGTCCTGGTTGATCCAGAGATCCTTTCCATTGCCATTGCCATTTGGAGTCAGGAAGGGTCCCCCCTTTCAATTTTTTTCCCCTTCTTCTGGAACAACTTTTAGGTAGGGTTAATGAGTAAAGGTTGGACTAGATGGACTAGATGGACGTATGTCTTTATTATTCAATCTACATTACTATGACAGAATAATTATACTGTTGGTAGGAGCTCCCCTTGTGCAGTACTTAGATACTACCTGGCTGAAAACTTGTTTTTCTGCCCTTTTGTATTCTTAAAGGGTGAGTACACTGTAAAAGCAAGGAGAACTAAACCCAAAAATTTACACTCCAGTTTCTATATCCTCTAAAAACACAAATAAACTTTAAATCTGACTACAGTAAATAGCATTAAAGTAAATGTAAACACCTTGAAGAACTGCCTGAAATAACTGTGTGAATGTACAGTGACTGGCCACACCTCTGACCTCAGTCACATGCTCCCTTGCCTATTGTGTCCTGTAAAAGGATTGGATAAAGGCTACTAGTGGGTGTGGCCAATTGTAACAAGTTCTCGCAGTATCTTAGGACTGAGCATGTGTAAAGAATATGATGGTCAGTGACCACACTGTGTGATACTGGAAATAAACACAAACCCCATGTTAGAAATTTAAATCTCCTAACAACACAGATTACTGCTTTTATATTAAGGTGCTCTTCCTTCTGAAAGATTGTTTTTCTAAAGCTTTAGTTGTCTTTTAAGTTAATTTGGAAGCAGCAGCTTTAAAAAATCTCTCCCCCCTTTTTTTTTCTCGGTCCCTCCTATGCCTACCTTTGTTGATGTAAAATTGCTGACATCTTGGATGTGCAGTGTGGACTTTTTTGCTCCTCCCCTCTGAGACTTGCTTGATCTCTTTGTTCTCTAATTCTTAAGCCTCCAAAAGGAGTGATCGTTTGGTCCATGCGCACACAAGCGTGACATCATCGCGCCGCACTGTGCTGTACAAGCGCGGCGTGATGGCGTCACACGCGCATGCATCCGTGCACGCACTGACGTCATGCCGGGTGCACCACGACATCACACGTGCACATGAAGCAAACGATCACTGGTTTTGGAGGCTTAAAAAGAAGGAGATCCAGCAAGTCTCAGAGGGGAGGAGCTAAACAGACTGCACTGCACATCCAAGATGTCAAAAACTTTACATCAGCAAAGGTAGGCTCAGGGGGAGCTAGAAAAAAAGGGGGGGGGTTAAAGCTGCTGCTTCCAGTGTAACTTAACTTGCTTTTACAGTGTACTTATCCTTTAAAATCTGGATGCCCTCTCCTTAGAGCATCTAAGTTCTACTGTGCATGCATTAGCTGGTAAGCAAATCAGATTCCGGGAGCCAACTGTTAGAATGAACGGCATTGTTTACACGTAGTATCTATGTAAATACTGCACACATGGAGCTCCTCCCACTTCCACTAGTAATATACTATATCTGAAATCAATCTGTAATCTGCTAGAAATTTTGCAAATACACAATTATGACACTGTATAAAGAGGATTGTTGGGGTAGTAGTCACTATTGGCTTCCTATACCTAAAGTATATAGAACACATATCCCACCTGAAGAAACTAATTTCAAGTTACCACCACCACCCAACAAAAGACGATAAAGCCAGCTAAATGGGAACTACATTTCTGATACATCTACTTACCAGTAAGAAAAAACAATCAGTATATATGCTGTCTACTATGCTTTCAGGATCCGTCTCATTATAACGTGTAGAGCATGAGTGCTAATGATCCCCAAGCTTATCTCTGGAGGAGGAGAGTAAAGGTTCGTACACACGTGCAATAGCGGGTCCTGACCCGCAGCGCACATTGTGTACGAACGCTCGTTTTGGCCGATAATCGGCCCGTATATGGGCCCTTTAACGGACGTTCGGTCAGGCATAGGCGAACGACCGACTTGGTGGATCTCCGAACGAACGTCCGTTTAGGCCAATAAAGGGCCCATATACGGGCTGATTATCGCCCAAAACGAACGTTCGTACACATTCTGCGTTGCGGGTTGTCCCCACTGATTGCACATCCTACGGCATCAAAGGTAATAGCATGTTTGGAGCGATAGGATGCACGATCTGGCAAGCTTCTTCTTTTTCTTTAAATTATGCAAAATGACAATGCATGCGATGCACACCAAAAATGTGATCAAATGCTTTGTGAAATTGCAGACCAGTGCAGTGCAGATAAAGGGGCATGTTTTTTCAACATACTTACTTCCAAAGATGCTTCTAAACTTACTTACTGATGAAGTTCTACCTAAACATGTAAAGTCTTTACCATGATTATCTGCTGTCGAATTCTGACATATTTTTTTCTCTTGAAATACTATACCAGATGACACGTAAATTATAATGTTTATTCTTCAGGAAAAAGACTATTGATAAATACATATATTCAACTACAGTTGATTTATTTGGTCTATAATAGGTGGGTGAATTCTGTGTGATGGCCCTGCTAGGAAACCTAGAAAAAACAGTAGTGTTTATGTCCTGAGAATTAAAGTAGAATAAATAATCATTATTGCAGAGGGTGTGTTACTTTTTCCTAGCATTGTGGTATGTACTGAAAAAGAACTGTTATTCCTAAAGCCTTAGTGTAATTGGTATGGTACAGTTAGATCAGTCTTCAGCTTTGAGTCTGCAGAGACTGGTCCTTTAAGATGCAGCAGTTCATTGGTGCTTCATTTATAGGCTGCTGGATGACATCATCAACTAGAATAATGTAGAGGAGGAAAATGAGAGGTGGGGGCATTGGAAAGGCTTGTGAATAGAGCTTTGGATGAGTGTGCTAGAAGGGAGTTAGCTCCTCGGTTACATGACACCCAGGTAAGTAAGGAAGAAAATTCTACATTTTGTGTTTTATTAGTGTAAATAAATGCATTCACAGTGATTCATATGTTTTGTTAGATGTGAATCGATGGGCGTGTTCTTTATAGATAAGCACATTGTACAGCATTATACATAATATATAATTTATATGTAAAATATAATTTATTTATAAATATCAATTAGTTTGATGTTCATCATTGAAAAAATATAAGCACATATTTTTCTGTATATTTGTATGTAGATTAAATAGCACTGTGACTGGTGACTCTTTGTTAATATAAACTGTGTTTTGTAGAAGCAGTGAAATAATATTTTTAGGGTGAGGGACTGCATTAGGGCCTTTTGCTTTGAAAGCAAACAAGTTGATCTTTAACTGGTAAGGCACACCTCATGATTGGTCAGGAAATCTGTCAGAGTCAAAAGTGACACTGGCTGGTGGCGTTGGTACTTGGTGTAATGAAGATCTGACATCTTGCCTTTATTGTTGAAGAGTTACATGCATGCATATGTAGGTATTGGTTTAGCAGGACACCATTTAAACTCTTGAAAGGCCCAGGCATCATTGGACCCTCCAGCCACCAATAATATGAGAACATAAAAAAAGAAATAAGAAATGTAAAAGACATTTAAAGGAAGAAACTGTAAAACATGTAATAAATACCTAAATGAATGGTGCAAACAAATACGATGTGGAGGGTCCATGATCTAATTCTAATGCTGACTGGGAGGGGGGCTCAGCATTAATGTTTAAAGGGCATGTCCATCCTTAAAACAAAAATTGGTCACGTGTCAGTTACATGACCCCGACTCCAAGTGAAATATTTAGAACTTTATTGAATGCAGTACTAACCTGATATTTGAGGGAAACCATTGTCTTTATTCTGGCAGAGTAAGCTATTTCCTTCCTCAATGCAGTCAATCATGGCTGTGACTGCTGACATCACAACCAATGATTGTCTGCTATTTTCCCTACTGTCTCCTCTGCACACGTTCAAGCTAATAAAAAGTGCATTGAGCAGATGAAGGAGGTGCATACCTTTTCCAGAATGAAAGAGAAATTATCATTAAATATCTGGTTAAAATACATTCACTCTACTGTATGCTGTATTTCACAATCTATTGTTTTCCCCCCTATTTGTATAATATCTGCTAAAGCCACTGTACCCCATGGAGTTTACTCCAACTCTTTGTTTGCCATCAATATAATTACATTCCTACTAGAAGTGTTATGGTGTGCATTTGTGTTATCACTGCTGTGTGTTTGCTTTAGTGCAGAGATGTCCAACCTGTGGCCATCCAGATGTTTGCAAACTAAAACTCAGCATTCAGCAGCCAGGGAATGCTTGAAGTTGTGTATCTGTTCAGTTAGATCAACTGGACTTAAAGTTTAGTTCTTGAAAGAACTTTAAGTCCAGTTGATCTAACTGAACACAACAGCTTATACCATGGCCTGGATGAATGAGAACCTTCACAAGACTGAAGTTGTAGTTTTCAAAACATATGGATTGCTGCAGGCTGGACCCCACTGCTTTAGTGCATATGAGTATTCTACTGAATCAAAATGTTTCACTAAATATGTAAGTAGATTGTAAATTAATAGTATTTGTTTTTTTTAATGTATATATAATCCCAATTACAATATGTAACACATCTATTTCTTTCTTTCTTCCCTCCAAATATTTGTAATATTTTTTTGTCATCCATTTTTTTTCTCTTCCCTTTCTATTGTTCTATTTGTCTTCATATTTCTGTTTCCTCCCTGCTTCCTCATCTCCCATTTTATTCCTTTGCGTTTTACTCATTATATTACCTCTCAGAATCTATATGGTCATATATGGTGTATTGTGTTACTGACCATCCCATTTGGCCATGTGCAGTGAAGGAGACGTGTTTAATCAATACAGAGTTGGATTACCAGGAGTTGCTGAACATACAGCTGGGTCAAAGGTTCTCTCGAAACGGGATTATCTGGTAGATGCAGCCAAGCAGCTGCATGTGGCTCTGGAGAGGGATGTCAATGAGGAATATGAGGCAGCTTTCAGCCACTACAAGCATGGGGTAGAATTGCTGCTCAGCGGGGTCACAGGTCTGGATTGTTCATTTTAAAATGATGTTGTTTTCGCACTAGGTTCCCAAAACAAAACGTTTTCTAAGTTTAGTTTTTAATGGTTGTTTTTCAGTATATTACTAATCTCTATGTCCATTAGAAGCCCCTAACATATGTCCCAAAACACAGAATGAAATCGTATTGGAATACGAAGAATCCATTGTATATAAAAATACACTTGTTTAGTAATTGAGACGCTTTACCATAATTCCAAGTGACTTCATCAGCTTAACTAAACTATAGAGACTTTTAATTATAACAGTTGTAAATATTGTTCCTTTTCCTTTCCAACCCTTTCTTACCTATATTCCCCTTTCCTCGATACTTGCAATTCTCTCCTGTTTCCTATACTTCAATCCTTTCCTTGTATCCTTTTGTTCCTTTCTTCTTCTTTTTTTGTCATTTCTCCTTTATCCGTTCTTCATTACTATACTACATTTTTCTTTTTTTTATGTAATTTAATGCCATTTAAAATCTGGAAACCTTTGCTTTCCCCTTCGGCCCTCTTCATCTTGTGTTTCTTTTCTGCTCTTTCATCTCTTACATAATAACATGTTTTTTATACTCCATCTGCACTCCATCACCTGTCTTTGCCTCTGTGTTTTCCCCTTTTGTTTTTCCCTCTGCCATATCTAGTTGACCCCAGCAGAGAGCGCCGTGATGCTGTGAAACGTAAGATCTCACAATATCTAAAACGCGCTGAAGAAATCTTCAACTGCCACCTGCAAAAGCCTTCTGGAACTACATATGGTACAACAGAGGTAAGTTACATAAAGTGTGAGGCGAAGACAAAACCAATCAATGTAGATTGCCTTTTCTAAGACTCCTCTCAGCACTTCCTTGGCAATAAATTAAAATGTGCTGTTTGTTATGTCTGATATTCAAAATAATAACCACAATATTGTCTCTCATTTCTACAGGGTTACAGCAGCCTCAGGTTTCGCCCTATCAGAGTTCTGAGTGCTGCTGTGGAAAACCTGAAGCATTGTAGAATCCTGAAGATTATTGACAAGGTAAACGGTTAGGAAATGTGCCATGGAGGGTGCATAGTAATGAATTAATAAGCCCTGAAGAGATTTGGGCACATTTTAAAATAAAAGGCTTAATAAAAAACTTTATTTTTCTAAATTATAGTTTAAACCTAATAAATTAGAACCAAGAGATCCAGTAACGAAAAGTTGGGAAGATGTTTTACCACAGTGTATAGGAATCACTGGGTCCCCCAGCAAAGCTATGATGGGGCCCCTATCCTTGCTTCATCCACAGGGGTTTTCTGGGAGGAATATGTGTCTGTCATAGGTAAAATAAGAAGGTGGGGCTCCACAGGCCCCCTGCAGTTGCTCCCCTGGTATTTATTTTATTTGCAGACACAGGAAATGTTTTATTTGGAAAAATGTTATTTACATTAAAAATAATCAAAAACAATATAATGTATGATACAATAGAGTATATCGTATACATAGTATAGATATCTGTAAACACTCATAAACAAGTTTTATTCCAGTGGGTTGATGCTAAGTTATGTTTTTTTATAGGTGCAATTGGCTTATGATCCGTCCACAGGAGCTACCTTTGTGCTTAAGGTATTAAACTGACTGGCATCTTCCTTTATTGCTCTCATGGTTAGAATATTTGTCTTCCTCGACATCTAGTTGCTGCAAATCTAATGTAAATAGAAGTCCATAGATTATAATAGGAATAACTAGAAAGTTGCCTGTAGGACATGATTGTTGCCTGAAAAAGTTTTCAGGTGACCATTTGTTGCTGCTATTTGGCTTCAGAACAATTGTAGAGAACTTTAGTCTTAGTGGCATTAAATAGACCATGTGTCAAGCTTTGCATTCTTTTTATCCACTTTGCTTCCAATATCCCCACCTCTTGCTGGTCTTTTTCTAAAACACACCATTTTAACTGTGCTATCTTGTGACCCTTTTCATTAAAATGTCTTGCCACAGAGGTATCAGACTGTGTACCCGAAGTGTAATTTCTAATATTTCTTTAATGCTCCTGGATTCTTGACCTGTCTCTGACCAATGTACACCACCCCACATGGATATTTTATCAAATACACGACCTCCTTGGTCTAACATGTGGAATAGTGTCTCATCGGTACTTCAATTCTCTTTGTTGGGTGGCATACCTTTTCTCCCTTTATTACTGTATCGCAGCAGTTACAGTTCAGTACCTTTTCATTTGCTTCCTATTTTGAGTTATGTCTGGTGGACATAATTTGTCCTTGATATTGCTATCTCTTTTGTAGCAAGATCTAGGTAGTTCTTTAAAGCCTTGTCCATATTCCATGTCTGTATTATTGGCCAATGTTTCCTGAAGATTTGTTCAATCTTCCTGCTGCATGAATTATATCAGGACACAAAAGGTATTATATCATTTTCTTTCTTTTGGAATCTTGGATTCAGTAGGGCCTCTCTGCTTAACTTACTCATTTCCTCTTTAGCTCATTGAATTGTCTCATTTTGGTACCCACGTTCTAGGAATCTATCATACAGCATATTTGCTGCTGATTTATATTGCTCCTTTCTTGAGGTAATTCTCTTAACCCTTATTAGTTGCCCTTTTGGGATACCACAAAACACTAGAGGATTGTGATAGCTTGTGGCATGCAATAAATTGTTTTGATCTGTGGGCTTCTCATATAAATCTGTGTGTATGCCATCTGCCCCGATCTCCACAATTGTGGTGTGAACTTATTAGTCAGATGCATTTCATTTGCCTGGTCCAAGATTTCATGTAATTTGTGCAAGGGCCCCTCCCAAATCACTAGAATATAGTCTATATAATCATAGTTTAATGTGTTTTTTGAATCTATCATTATGGAGGAACATCTTGAGTTTCAAACTGTATACAAAGGTATTCGCCAACAACGGAGCTACCAAGGCACCCATCAAAGTGCCTTGGCATTGCCAGAAGAATTGATTCTGGAACTTAAAATAGTTTTTTTGTAAAACCATTTGAAATAGATCTTCCGTGTTGACAAGTCAGTACTCAGTAGGATCTCTTCCACACACTGTAGCCCCTTTTCCTGAGGGATAAATGTATACAAAGCCTGTATATCAATTCTGCATTAAAGTGTCTTATTACTTATAGGGCCAATCTCATGCAGTCTAGTTAAAAGGTCTGTCGTGTCCTTTAGACACATAGGAATATACTGCCCTTAAAGTGGCAGAAATCTACAAACCTAGACAAAGTTTCCAATATTGACCCTATACTGGACACTGGATTCTTGTTTTTGGATGCGTGTAGAGTACTAGAATTCTTGGGTGCTCTACATGACACCCTGCTTCTTCCAGAGGGGATATGATTCCATTAAGAGTTGCCTCTTCCAACAAGGAATCTACCTCTTTCTTAATTGTGGGGTCCACAGGGGAGACTTTATAGTGTTCAGCTATTGAAAGTTGCTCAGCAATTTCCATCACATATTTCTCTCTGTCTAACACAACAATTCCACTTTTGCAAGTCCCCCTTATTATCTAATTGCTATTATTTCTCAGATTTTTCAAAGCTTCGATTTCGCCATAAGTTAAATTGTTATTCTCCATCTCTATCTCTATCATCTGTTCTTTACTGTATATACCCGCTAGTTCTGTTTTTACTGTGGCAAGCTCGGCTTGTACATTGTAAAAGGGTCACTATACTCACTCAAACAACTTTGTATAATGTGAAAGTACAATGTTAGGGTAGTAAAATGATGTTACTTACATGTTTTCAATGTTTAATAACTGCTCTTAACTGGCCCCCCTCCCTTAGTCACTGCCCATTGTAAATCCAGCCGACACTGGATACATTAATTTACATAATAAAGAGCCTTCACAGCCCGACACTATATAACTCATTAACATATCTTCCTGATACTGCTGATAGTTGGTAAAGGCTGCTGCTGTGTTAGACACTTTCTCCCTCTCTTCTAACAGGCAAGTACATGCTGCTGAAAGTGGGTGGAGGAGGGGGACTGCTTCTGCTGTGTGTGACACTTCTCCCTTCTAACAAGCAAGCAGACATGCTGGAGGGGGGGGCACACTAATACACAGTTTATATACCTATTAAAAAAACACCTACATTTTAAAGAGCAATAATAACAGAAAAAATCATGTTTTAAAATCAATTATGCCCCTTACACAGTCATAAGTGTGTACATTATTAAGCAGCTTGGACATATGAGTTAAATTATACAATTCATACCAGACAGTTGTCCTCTGGCTGGCAGCACTTGTGGTCAACTGACTGGCAGTGCTTGTAACCCTGCACACAAGAGAGCCCACCACAAAAATGGGCCCTTCACAAAGACGACCCCCACTTAAACCAACCCCCACAAAAGGTTGCTGCGCAAAAATGTGCCCTTCACACAAAAGAGCCCTGCACACAAATAGGCTCTGCACACCGGAAGATCCACGCTTAAATCCACCTACCCATGCAGATCTCCCATTCAACCCCCCCCCCCCCAAAAAAAAAAACCACACTCTTTACCCTGCACTGGCAGGCACTGTGCTTGGCAGCTTCAAGAACCAGGAAGGAACTTCAGTAGCTAGGCTCCCAATCATTCAGGGCATGCCTCAGGATGCCTGCACGCCTGATTGGTCCTGCAGCCGCTCCGGTACTGTCACCTAACTTACGCACAGGGTGGTATACTGGAGTTCCTTCTTCCTGGTTCTTTAATTAAAGGGCATTTCCACCCCCAAAACTATAATCCCCCCCACTACTGGCCCCACTCTGTAGTGTAATAAAATCCTTACCTTACATCCCAGCTCCAAATGGTTCTCCTGTAATGTCCCCCCAAAATCCCAAAAACTGGCCACCAGGAGGATAGCAGAGTCCATATAGTACTCTGCCTCCTGTCTCCCCTCCGGGAGAAGTTTGGCATGCGCACTGCTGCCATCCTCCCTCTCCCTCCCTCTCCCACCCGCTTTGGTCTCCCTCCCCCTAGCGTAAATCCCTTTTAGTATATTATAGCCCATGTTCCCCCAGCCCCAAGCGCTATAATTATAGTCTCAGAAAGTCCCCCAATCATTACTTACTAGGGGCTGGGGGAACATGGGCTATAATATATTAAAAGTTTTTATAAAGGGTGGACATGCCCTTTAAAGCTGCTAAGCACAGTGCCTGCCAGCAGGGGGTGATGGAAATCTAAAAAAAATTCTCTAAAAAAGCTGCTTTGCTGCGGCCTTTCCTATTCTATCAGGGGCGCTCCATGAGCATTTTTTTCATACCGCTTCATGGTAGGAGCGGCCCTGAGAAAGTCAAATCCTGGTTCTCCTTTGAGAGAATCACATCCTCCTGCTCCTCCTCCCACTGGTGCTTTCAATTCCTGACTGTGAGAGTAATTGAGAATTGTTACAGGTAATCGAGTAATTGAGCTGTTACAGGTAAAAACATAACACACACACACTCTCTCTCTCTTTGCCGCCTGGATAACCAATCAGCCGGGACTGGAGACAGAGGACTCCATTCATTGCCACTTGCTACTTCAATTCCTTTGGCTGACAGATAAAGGCACAAAATGCTTAGCACCACCCCTAAACAAAGACCACACACCCTAGACCATACCCATTTTCTCTTTTTTTGGGAAGAAAATAAAGTATATAAGGGTGGAGGGAGATTGAAAGTCGTCTGTCCAACCACAGAGGCCTCTAGACGCATGCCTGATGGTAAATCCAGGCTTGAACATTGAAGTATAAATGTAACTATTCATTCTTATAATAGCTCTTTTTTAAGTAGTGTTAAACTCCCAATCTTGTTATTAACAGAGACATTAAAATTAATCATAGTTCTCCCGGTGCAGGTTACCACACCATTTTCTGGCCGCCGGCAAGGCATTAATGAGGTATGCTCTTTAATAATGTATGCTTTCATTGGGTCAGCCAGGAGTGTGTTTTTTAATGAAGTACACATGCCCTGCCTCAAGCAATACAGCAGAATGTGACTTAAACTTTTAAAGAAGAAAACAAAATTGCTAAGAATGACAGCCATGGGGCTTCCTACATTTATACTTCAGTAGGGCAGTAAGTTCCATCATTGCACATCAATTTCACCCTGGACTGCCTGTTTTAAAATTGGATTTACAAAAGGTCATGTAACTGCACCTGAGCCGATCCTCGGTAAGTGGTATATGCCAGAGGGACACTAAATTTGACTAATGAAACTATAGTGAATTCAGTGGGGTAACTAGGAATCCTTGGGAACCCCAGTGCTTCATCCACAGTGTTTTTCTGGGAGGAGGCTATATCTGTCATATGAATAAGAAGATGGGGCCCCCTTGGCTCCCCAACCCCCTGCGGTTACTGCTCTTGCTCCCTTGGAAGTTACGCCTGTAATATATAGTGCTGTGACTTTAAGACTGAGCCAGTCTCTAGTCACATGTTATGTGTTGATACATTGTTGTGCTTAGTGCTGTAAGTGTTGGACTCCATTTTGTTTATTGTGCTCTCTTGCTGTTTAGAAGTTCTATGTTAATACTTCAGTAAAGCCTGTTCTTCAGAATACAGTTCCTGTGTTTTCTTGTACCGGTTCACCAATTACCCACAAGCTCCAGTAATACAGTCAAAAGACAAGACATGGTGTCAGAATTTGAGTGCAACCAGATCACTGCTAAATCTGACCACAGAACTGTGAGTACTGAGGCAACTGTGCTGTTTATCAGAAGGGACTGGAACACAGATTGGTGTGTGTGCTTAATAATAACATGGAGCAGTTTAAACCTCCTAATGCTTTACTATTCTCTGGAAATCTCAGTGAAAACTGGAGGAGATGGGAGCAAAAATTACAGTTATACCTGACAGCAACTGGTGCTAGCAAGTTCCCAGAGGAACGAAAATACCATCTTGCGGCACACTATAGGGGAAGAAGGTTTAGAGCTGTATAATACTATGAACATTAGGTATGAGGATCCTGATGCCCCTACAATGAATGAGCTATTGGAAAGCTTAAGAAATCATTGCAACCCCAGAAAAAACAGTGTGTTTGAGAGATATCAGTTCTGGACTCACCCCATGCCAGACAGTGGAGGGATAGACAGATTTGTCACAGAGCTGAAGCTAAAGGCTAAAGATTGTGAGTTTAAAGACACAGAAGATCTTATGCTCAGAGACAAAATTGTATTCAGCATCAGCAACTCTACTTTAAAAGAAAGACTGTTAGCTGACCCAGATCTAACCCTAGAAAAAGCAGTGTCAATCTGTAGAATTAAAGAAACAACAAAAGCACAAATTGAAGCCATGGGTGTAAACACCACTGAGAGACACATGCAAGTCCTTGCTAAATGGAAGCCAAATAAAGAATTTCCAAAAAATAAAACGACAGGAAACATAAAGCAAAGCAAATTCTAGGCACCTGATCCACAAACTTACAAGTGCAAGCAATGTGGACAGCAGCACAAACCAAAACAGTGTTCAGCTTATGGAGCAACATGTCATAAATGTGGAGGGGAAAATCACTTTGCCAAATGCTGCAGAACAAAAAATCTGTTAAAAGCAAATGAGAAGTCAAAAGAAATAGACTCTCTGTTTATAGGTGTTTTACAGAAAACAAACCTATGTTCACAGATGCAGGATGATGCCTGGTATACAGATATCACCATTGGAGAAACAATTGTCAAATTCAAGCTAGATACTGGAGCAGAAGTAATACCAATTGCAATGTAATACCAATTGCAACGGTTAAAACACTGTCTACTCCTGTGCTAATAAAACCCACCACCACTGTCTTAGTCTCATATGGCGGCTTGAAACTGATTCCAAAAGGATGTACAACTTTACAAGTTATAGCAAAAGGTCAGACATTTAACCTACAGTTTTTCATTACCAATGAAACTACTGCCCCTATCCTAGGAAGGAAAGCGTGTGCAGATCTACAACTAATAAAGAGAATAGATATGCTGGATACCAAACCACTTGCAACCAAACAAGACCTGATATCACAATACCCTGAAGTATTTGAAGGACTTGGTCATTTTCCTGAGACACATCACATTCACATTGATTCCACTGTCCCACCAATGATACATGGGTGCAGGAAAATTCCCTATACCATTCTAGACAAATTTAAACAAATCCTTTCTGAACTGCAACTGACAGGAGTTGTGTGTCCAGTAACTGTACCTACAGCTTGGGTAAACAGTCTTGTAATTACTGAAAAGAAGAATGGAAACCTCAGAGTCTGCCTGGATCCCAGAGATCTTAATAAAGCTATAAAGCGGCAACATTATTCCATTCCTACACCTGAGGATGTCCTAGCTAAACTGAGTGGAAAGCAATTCTTTACCATTTTAGATGAAAAGGATGGCTACTGGCAGGTAGTTCTGGATGAGCAATCTTCACGACTGTGCACATTTAACACACCATGGGGCCGCTACAAATTCAATCGGCTACCATTTGGAATTAAGTCTGCTAGTGAAGTGTTTCAACAAAAAAATGCAGAGGCTTTTGGAAACATTGAAGGCATCCACATTATAGCTGATGACATGATCATAGCTGCTTCTACTAAAGAGGAACATGATAACACTCTGAGACAAGTGATGGAGCGAGCCAAAAACCTTAACATTAAGTTCAACAAAGAAAAAATTCAATACTTGGTAAAACAAGTTAAGTACATGGGCCACATCATAACCCCAGAGGGTGTCAAGCCAGATGATGCTAAAGTCTCAGCAGTCCTAAGCATGCCTACACCTCAGGATAAGAAAGGCCTGATGCGTTTTCTCGGAATAATAAGGTACTTAGCTCAATATATTCCCAATGAGGCAACCTTAACTGCACCTCTGAGACTGCTATTAAAGAAAGATACTGTGTGGCAGTGGGGGCCAGAACAAGATACAGCCCTAAATTCATTAAAACTCTGTCTGACAAAAGCTCCAGCTCTCACTTTCTTTAATCCATACAAACAACTTGAAATACAAGCTGATGCCTCAAAAGACGGGCTAGGAGCATGTCTTCTGCAAGAAAGGAAACCAATAGTATATGCTTCAAGAGCACTATCATGTGCTGAACAAAACTATGCACAAATCAAAAAGGAACTGCTGGCAATCGTATTTGCCACTAAGAAATTCCATCAGTACATCTATGGAGCTCATGTAAAAGTACAGTCCGATCATAAACCTCTGCAAGCTATTCTATCAAGACCCATTGGTCAAGCCCCAGCTAGATTACAGAGAATGCTATTACAGCTGCAAAAATATGACTTGTCTGTTTCATATACTCCAGGAAAATTAGTTGTGATTGCTGATGCACTTTCCAGAGCAGTTGATGCCACCAGTACTAATAATGTTGGTGAAGATATATTTGAGGAGAAAGTGGTTTATGCAATGCAGTGCACAGAATCAATAAGTCAAGACCTGCTACAAGCTTTAAAGAATGAAACTCAGAAAGATGATACTCTTAAAGCTGTTCAGGATATGCATGTGAATGGTTAGCCAAAGCATAGGAAACAAATACCATCTACATTGTATCCATTTTGGTCAATGCGACATTCCCTTTCCATAGCTGATGAACTCCTTATGTGTGGAGATAGAATTGTTATCCCCACAGGTTTAAGGTCTGAAATGCTAAAAAGACTTCATACTGCTCACCAAGGAATACAACGCTCAAAAGCAAGAGCTAGAATGATTATGTGCTGGCCTGGCATGTCCAAAGATATTGAGCAAATGGTAGAACATTGTCCAGTTTGCCAAGAGAATATACCAGCCAACCAAAAAGAGACATTATTGTCACATGAGATACCAGAACTTCCTTGGCTTAAACTTGCTGTAGATATTTTTGATTTTAAAGGCCATGCATTTTTGCTGATTGTGGACTATTTTTCGAAATATCCAGAAATCCTGAGACTTACAGATAAAACATCACAAACTGTCATTGCCAAACTTAAAGCAGTGTTTGCGAGACACGGCATTCCTCGTGAGATGGTTTCTGATAATATGCCCTTTTCCAGCAGAGATATATGTACATTTGCATCCCAATGGGGCATTAGACTGGTTCATTCTAGTCCTGGATATCCACAATCTAATGGTCAAGCGGAGAGGATGATTCAAACTGTGAAACTTCTCTTCAAGAAGTCCTATACCACTGGTGTTGATCCACATTTGGCCCTTTTGCATCTCAGGAATACACCCATCTCTGGCACTCACGTTGCACCAGCTCAACTGCTGATGGGCAGAGTGTTGAGAAGTACTTTGCCTGAAACAACTAGAGTTCTTCAACCTAAAATTTATGTGAATGCTCACAAACAATTGTTGAAACTGCAGAAATCTCAAAGAAAGTACTACAATCGTGGTGCTAAAGACTTGCCTATCTTTCATCAGGGAGACAGAGTGAGAATGCAAACCTCCCAAGGATGGCAGCCTGCTGTTATTTCAAGACCTACTGCTGAACCACGGTCATATACAGTAGTCACTGCTAAAGGAGTAAACTACCGCAGAAAAAGACGTCATTTGAGATATGACACAACTGTTCCCGCTGGTGAAGATGAAGTTAATCTACCAGAGGAAATCAACAGTACCTCTGAAATAATCCCCAGAGTATCTTCCACAGCATTGGCTGTACCTCAAGACAATTCAGTTGATGAGTCGATGCAAGCAGCCCACCAAAGTCCAACAGTGTACCCGCTTTGGAAGATCTGTGAAAGTACCTGTCAAGTTACATGATTACATACTGAACTAAGTATAATGAGTAGATTTGTTTGATACAAAAATTTAAGTATAGACTCATGAAGGGTAAACTTAATTAAAGATGGAGGATGTAATATATAGTGCTGTGACTTTAAGACTGAGCCAGCCTCTAGTCACAGGTTATGTGTTGATACATTGTTGTGCTTAGTGCTGTAAGTGTTGGACTCCATTTTGTTTATTGTGCTCTCTTGCTGTTTAGAAGTTCTATGTTAATACTTCAGTAAAGCCTGTTCTTCAGAATACAGTTCCTGTGTTTTCTTGTAACCTGGTTCACCAATTACCCACAAGCTCCAGTAATACAGTCAAAAGACAAGACATGGTGTCAGAAGTTGGAGTGCAACCAGATCACTGCTAGAATCTGACCACAGAACTGTGAGTAACTGAGGCAAACTGTGCTGTTTATCAGAAGGGACTGGAACACAGATTGGTGTGTGTGCTTAATAATAACATGGAGCAGTTTAAACCTCCTAATGCTTTACTATTCTCTGGAAATCTCAGTGAAAACTGGAGGAGATGGGAGCAAAAATTACAGTTATACCTGACAGCAACTGGTGCTAGCAAGTTCCCAGAGGAACAGAAAATAGCCATCTTGCTGCACACTATAGGGGAAGAAGGTTTAGAGCTGTATAATACTATTTGTCTTCCTCGCATCTAGTTGCTGCAAATCTAATGTAATAGAAGTCCATAGATTATAATAGGAATAACTAGAAAGTTGCCTGTAGGACATGATTGTTGCCTGAAAAAGTTTTCAGGTGACCATTTGTTGCTGCTATTTGGTTCAGAACAATTGTAGAGAACTTTAGTCTTAGTGGCATTAAATAGACCATGTGTCAAGCTTTGCATTCTTTTTATCCACTTTGCTTCCAATATCCCCACCTCTTGCTGGTCTTTTTCTAAAAAAACACCATTTTAACTGTGCTATCTTGTGACCCTTTTCATTAAAATGTCTTGCCACAGAGGTATCAGACTGTGTACCCGAAGTGTAATTTCTAATATTTCTTTAATGCTCCTGGATTCTTGACCTGTCTCTGACCAATGTACACCCACCCCACATGGATATTTTATCAAATACACCGCTCCTTGGTCTAACATGTGGAATAGTGTCTCATCGTACGACTTCATTCATTCTCTTTGTTGGGTGGCATACCTTTTCCTCCCTTTATTACTGTATCAGCAGTTACAGTTCATACCTTTTCATTTGCTTCCTATTTTGAGTTATGTCTGGTGGACATAATTTGTCCTTGATATTGCTATCTCTTTTGTAGCAAGATCTAGGTAGTTCTTTAAAGCCTTGTCCATATTCCATGTCTGTATTATTGGCCAATGTTTCCTGAAGATTTGTTCAATCTTCCTGCTGCATGAATTATCAGGACACAAAAGGTATTATACATTTTCTTTTCTTTTGGAATCTTGGATTCAGTAGGGCCTCTCTGCTTAACTTACTCATTTCCTCTTTGCTCATTGAATTGTCTCATTTTGGTACCCACGTTCTAGGAATCTATCATACAGCATATTTGCTGCTGATTTATATTGCTCCTTTCTTGAGGTAATTCTCTTAACCCTTATTAGTTGCCCTTTTGGGATACCACAAAACACTAGAGGATTGTGATAGCTTGTGGCATGCAATAAATTGTTTTGATCTGTGGGTTCTCATATAAATCTGTGTGTATGCCATCTGCCCCGATCTCCACAATTGTGGTGTGAACTTATTAGTCAGATGCATTTCATTTGCCTGGTCCAAGATTCTCATGTAATTTGTGCAAGGGCCCCTCCCAAATCACTAGAATATAGTCTATATAATCATAGTTTAATGTGTTTTTGAATCTTCATTATGGAGGAACATCTTGAGTTTCAAACTGTATACAAAGGTATTCGCCAACAACGGAGCTACCAAGGCACCCATCAAAGTGCCTTGGCATTGCCAAGATTGATTCTGGAACTTAAATAGTTTTTTTGTAAACCATTTGAAATAGATCTTCCGTGTTGACAAGTCAGTACTCAGTAGGATCTCTTCCACACACGGTAGCCCCTTTTCCTGAGGGATAAATGTATACAAAGCCTGTATATCAATTCTGCATTAAAGTGTCTTATTACTTATAGGGCCAATCTCATGCAGTCTAGTTAAAAGGTCTGTCGTGTCCTTTAGACACATAGGAATATACTGCCCTTAAAGTGGCAGAAATCTACAAACCTAGACAAAGTTTCCATATTGACCCTATACTGGACACGGATTCTTGTTTTTGGATGCGTGTAGAGTACTAGAATTCTTGGGTGCTCTACATGACACCCTGCTTCTTCCAGAGGGGATATGATTCCATTAAGAGTTGCCTCTTCCAACAAGGAATCTACCTCTTCTTCTTAATTGTGGGGTCCACAGGGGAGACTTTATAGTGTTCAGCTATTGAATTTGCTCAGCAATTTCCATCACATATTTCTCTCTGTCTAACACAACAATTCCACTTTTGCAAGTCCCCCTTATTATCTAATTGCTATTATTTCTCAGATTTTTCAAAGCTTCGATTTCGCCATAAGTTAAATTGTTATTCTCCATCTCTATCTCTATCATCTGTTCTTTACTGTATATCCCCCCGCTAGTTCTGTTTTTACTGTGGCAACTCGGCTTGTACATTGTAAAAGGGTCACTATACTCACTCAAACACTTTGTATAATGTGAAAGTACAATGTTAGGGTAGTAAATGATTTTACTTACATGTTTTCAATGTTTAATAACTGCTCTTAACTGGCCCCCCTCCCTTAGTCACTGCCCATTGTAAATCCAGCCGACACTGGATACATTAATTTACATAATAAAGAGCCTTCACAGCCCGACACTATATAACTCATTACATATCTTCCTGATACTGCTGATAGTTGGTAAAGGCTGCTGCTGTGTTAGACACTTTCTCCCTCTCTCTAACACAGGCAGTACATGCTGCTGAAAGTGGGTGGAGGGAGGGGGACTGCTTCTGCTGTGTGTGACACTTCTCCCCTTCTAACAAGCAAGCAGACATGCTGAGGGGGGGGGCACCTAATACACAGTTTATATACCTATTAAAAAAACACCTACTTTTTAAAGAGCAATAATAACGAAAAAATCATGTTTTAAAATCAATTATGCCCCTTACACAGTCATAAGTGTGTACATTATTAGCAGCTTGGACATATGAGTTAAATTATACAATTCATACCAACAGTTTGTCCTCTGGCTGGCAGCACTTGTGGTCAACTGACTGGCAGTGCTTGTAACCCTGCACACAAGAGAGCCCACCACAAAAATGGGCCCTTCACAAAGACGACCCCCACTTAAACCAACCCCCACAAAGGTTGCTGCGCAAAATTTGCCCTTCACACAAAAGACCCTGCACACAATAGGCTCTGCACACCGGAAGATCCACCGCTTAAATCCACCTACCCATGCAGATCTCCCTTCAACCCCCCCCCCCCCCAAAAAAAAAAACCACACTCTTTACCCTGCACTGGCAGGCACTGTGCTTGGCAGCTTCAAGAACCAGGAAGGAACTTCAGTAGCTAGGCTCCCAATCATTCAGGGCATGCCTCAGGATGCCTGCACGCCTGATTGGTCCTGCAGCCGCTCCGGTACTGTCACCTAACTTACGCACAGGGTGGTATACTGGAGTTCCTTCTTCCTGGTTCTTTAATTAAAGGGCATTTCCACCCCCAAAACTATAATCCCCCCCACTACTGGCCCACTCTGTAGTGTAATAAAATCCTTACCTTACATCCCAGCTCCAAATGGTTCTCCTGTAATGTCCCCCCAAAATCCCAAAAACTGGCCACCAGGAGGATAGCGAGTCCATATATATACTCTGCCTCCTGTCTCCCCTCCGGAGAAGTTTGGCATGCGCACTGCGCCATCCTCCCTCTCCTCCCTCCCTCCCACCACCCGCTTTGGTCTCCCTCCCCCTAGCGTAAATCCCTTTTAGTATATTATAGCCCATGTTCCCCCCGCCCCAACGCTATAATTATAGTCTCAGAAAGTCCCCCAATCATTACTTACTAGGGGCTGGGGGAACATGGCTATAATATATTAAAGTTTTTATAAAGGGTGGACATGCCCTTTAAAGCTGCTAAGCACAGTGCCTGCCAGCAGGGGTGATGGAAATCTAAAAAAATTCTCTAAAAAAGCTGCTTTGCTGCGGCCTTTCCTATTCTATCAGGGGCGCTCCATGAGCATTTTTTCATACCGCTTCATGGTAGGAGCGGCCCTGAGAAAGTCAAATCCTGGTTCTCTTCTCTTTGAGAGAATCACATCCTCCTGCTCCTCCTCCCACTGGTGCTTTCAATTCCTGACTGTGAGAGTAATTGAGAATTGTTACAGGTAATCGAGTAATTGAGCTGTTACAGGTAAAAACATAACACACACACACTCTCTCCTCTCTTGTCCGCCTGGATAACCAATCAGCCGGGACTGGAGACAGAGGACTCCTTCATTCCACTTGCTACTTCAATTCCTTGGCTGACAGATAAAGGCACAAAATGCTTAGCACCACCCCTAAACAAAGACCACACACCCTAGACCATACCCATTTTCTCTTTTTTTGGGAAGAAATAAAGTATATAAGGGTGGAGGGAGATTGAAAGTCGTCTGTCCAACCACAGAGGCCTCTAGACGCATGCCTGATGGTAATCCAGGCTTGAACATTGAAGTATAAATGTAACTATTCATTCTTATAATAGCTCTTTTTAAGTAGTGTTAAACTCCCAATCTTTTTATTAACAGAGACATAAAAATTATCATGTTCTCCGGTGCAGGTTACCACACCATTTTCTGGCCGCCGGCAAGGCATTAATGAGGTATGCTCTTTAATAATGTATGCTTTCATTGGGTCAGCCAGGAGTGTGTTTTTTAATGAAGTACACATGCCCTGCCTAAGCAATACAGCAAATGTGACTTAAACTTTTAAAGAAGAAAACAAATTGCTAAATGACAGCCATGGGGCTTCCTACATTTATACTTCAGTAGGGCAGTAAGTTCCTCATTGCACATCATCATTTCACCCTGGACTGCCTGTTTTAAAATTGGATTTACAAAAGGTCATGTAACTGCACCTGAGCCGATCCTCGGTAATGGTATATGCCAGGGACACTAAATTTGACTAATGAAACTTAGTGAATTCAGTGGGTAACTAGGAATCCTTGGGAACCCCAGTGCTTCATCCACAGTGTTTTTCTGGGAGGAGGCTATATCTGTCATATGAATAAGAAGTGGGGCCCCCTTGGCTCCCCAACCCCCTGCGGTTTACTGCTCTTGCTCCCTTGGAAGTTACGCCTGTAATATATAGTGCTGTGACTTTAAGACTGAGCCAGCTCTAGTCACATGTTATGTGTTGATACATTGTTGTGCTTAGTGCTGTAAGTGTTGGACTCCATTTTGTTTTTGTGCTCTCTTGCTGTTTGAAGTTCTATGTTAATACTTCAGTAACCTGTTCTTCAGAATACAGTTCCTGGTTTTTCTTGTAACCTGGTTCACCAATTACCCACAAGCTCCAGTAATACAGTCAAAAGACAAGACATGGTGTCGAAGTTGGAGTGCAACCAGATCACTGCTAGAATCTGCCCACAGAACTGTGAGTAACTGAGGCAAACTGTGCTGTTTATCAGAAGGGACTGGAACACAGATTGGTGTGTGTGCTAATAATAACATGGAGCATTGTTAAACCTCCTAATGCTTTACTATTCTCTGAAATCTCAGTGAAAACTGGAGGAGATGGGAGCAAAAATTACAGTTATACCTGACAGCAACTGGTGCTAGCAAGTTCCCAGAGGAACAGAAAATAGCCATCTTGCTGCACACTATAGGGAGAAGGTTTAGAGCTGTATAATACTATGAACATTAGGTATGAGGATCCTGATGCCCCTACAATGAATGAGCTATTGGAAAGCTTAAGAAATCATTGCAACCCCAGAAAAAACAGTGTGTTTGAGAGATATCAGTTCTGGACTCACCCCATGCCAGACAGTGGGAGGATAGACAGATTTGTCACAGAGCTGAAGCTAAAGGCTAAGATTGTGAGTTTAAAACACAGAAGATCTTATGCTCAAGACAAATTGTATTCACATCAGCAACTCTACTTTAAAAGAAAGACTGTTAGCTGACCAGATCTAACCCTAGAAAAAGCAGTGTCAATCTGTAGAATTAAGAAACAACAAAGCACAAATTGAAGCCATGGGTGTAAACACCACTGAGAGACACATGCAAGTCCTTGCTAATGGAAGCCAAATAAAGAATTTCCAAAAAATAAAACGACAGGAAACATAAAGCAAAGCAAATTCTAGGCACCTGATCCACAAACTTACAAGTGCAACAATGTGGACCAGCACAAACCAAAACTGTTCAGCTTATGGAGCAACATGTCATAAATGTGGAGGGGAAAATCACTTTGCCAAATGCTGCAGAACAAAAACTGTTAAAGCAAATGAGAAGTCAAAAGAAATAGACTCTCTGTTTATAGGTGTTTTACAGAAAACAAACCTATGTTCACAGATGCAGGATGATGCCTGGTATACAGATATCACCATTGGAGAAACAATTGTCAAATTCAAGCTAGATACTGGAGCAGAAGTAATACCAATTGCAATGTAATACCAATGGCAACGTTTAAAACACTGTCTACTCCTGTGCTAATAAAACCCACCACCACTGTCTTAGTCTCATATGGCGGCTTGAAACTGATTCCAAAAGGATGTACAACTTTACAAGTTATAGCAAAAGGTCAGACTTTAACCTACAGTTTTTCATTACCAATGAAACTACTGCCCCTATCCTAGAAGGAAGCGTGTGCAGATCTCCAACTAATAAAGAGAATAGATATGCTGGATACCAAACCACTTGCAACCAAACAAGACCTGATATCACAATACCCTGAATTATTTGAAGGACTTGGTCATTTTCCTGAGACACATCACATTCACATTGATTCCACTGTCCCACCAATGATACATGGGTGCAGAAAATTCCCTATACCATTCTAGACAAATTTAAACAAATCCTTTCTGAACTGCAACTGACAGGAGTTGTGTGTCCAGTAACTGTACCTACAGCTTGGGTAACAGTCTTGTAATTACGAAAAGAAGAATGGAAACCTCAGAGTCTGCCTGGATCCAGAGATCTTAATAAGCTATAAAGCGGCAACATTATTCCATTCCTACACCTGAGGATGTCCTAGCTAAACTGAGTGGAAAGCAATTCTTTACCATTTTAGATGAAAAGGATGGCTACTGGCAGGTAGTTCTGGATGAGCAATCTTCACGACTGTGCACATTTAACACACCATGGGGCCGCTACAATTCAATCGGCTACCATTTGGAATTAAGTCTGCTAGTGAAGTGTTTCAACAAAAAATGCAGAGGCTTTTGGAAACATTGAAGGCATCCACATTATAGCTGATGACATGATCATGCTGCTTCTACTAAAGAGGAACATGATAACACTCTGAGACAAGTGATGGAGCGAGCCAAAAACCTTAACATTAAGTTCAACAAAGAAAAATTCAATACTTGGTAAAACAATTAAGTACTGGGCCACTCATAACCCCAAGGGTGTCAAGCCAGATGATGCTAAAGTCTCAGCAGTCCTAAGCATGCCTACACCTCAGGTAAAAAAGGCCTGATGCGTTTTCTCGGAATAATAAGGTACTTACTCAATATATTCCCAATGAGGCAACCTTAACTGCACCTCTGAGACTGCTATTAAGAAAGATACTGTGTGGCAGTGGGGGCCAGAACAAGATACGCCCTAAATTCATTAAAACTCTGTCTGACAAAAGCTCCAGCTCTCACTTTCTTTAATCCATACAAACAACTTGAAATACAAGCTGATGCCTCAAAAGACGGGCTAGGAGCATGTCTTCTGCAAGAAAGGAAACCAATAGTATATGCTTCAAGAGCACTATCATGTGCTGAACAAAACTATGCACAAATCAAAAAGGAACTGCTGGCAATCGTTTTGCCACTAAAAATTCCATCATACATCTATGAGGCTCATGTAAAAGTACAGTCCGATCATAAACCTCTGCAAGCTATTCTATCAAGACCCATTGGTCAAGCCCCAGCTAGATTACAGAGAATGCTATTACGCGGCAAAAATATGACTTGTCTGTTTCATATACTCCAGGAAAATTAGTTGTGATTGCTGATGCACTTTCCGAGCAGTTGATGCCACCAGTACTAATAATGTGGTGAAGATATTTGAGGAGAAAGTGGTTTATGCAATGCAGTGCACAGAATCAATAAGTCAAGACCTGCTACAAGCTTTAAAGAATGAAACTCAGAAAGATGATACCTTAAAGCTGTTCAGGATATGCATGTGAATGTTTAGCCAAAGCATAGGAAACAAATACCATCTACATTGTATCCATTTTGGTCAATGCGACATTCCCTTTCCATACTGATGAACTCCTTATGTGTGGAGATAGAATTGTTATCCCCACAGGTTTAAGGTCTGAAATGCTAAAAAGACTTCATACTGCTCACCAAGGAATACAACGCTCAAAAGCAAGCTAGAAGATTATGATTGTCTGGCCTGGCATGTCCAAAGATATTGAGCAAATGGTAGAACATTGTCCAGTTTGCCAAGAGAATATACCAGCCAACCAAAAGAGACTTTATTGTCACATAGATACCAGAACTTCCTTGGCTTAAACTTGCTGTAGATATTTTTGATTTTAAAGGCCATGCTTTTTTGCTGATTGTGGACTATTTTCGAAATATCCAGAAATCCTGAACTTACAGATAAAACATCACAAACTGTCATTGCCAAACTTAAAGCAGTGTTTGCGAGACACGGCATTCCTCGTGGATATGGTTTCTGATAATATGCCCTTTTCCAGCAGAGATATATGTACATTGCATCCCAATGGGGCATTAGACTGGTTCATTCTAGTCCTGGATATCCACAATCTAATGGTCAAGCGGAGAGGATGATTCAAACTGTGAAACTTCTCTTCAAAAGTCCTATACCACTGGTGTTGATCCACATTTGGCCCTTTTGCATCTCAGGAATACACCCATCTCTGGCACTCACGTTGCACCAGCTCAACTGCTGATGGGCAGAGTGTTGAAAGTACTTTGCCTGAAACACTAGAGTTCTTCAACCTAAAATTTATGTGAATGCTCACAAACATTGTTGAAACTGCAGAAATCTCAAGAAAGTACTACAATCGTGGTGCTAAAGACTTGCCTATCTTTCATCAGGGAGACAGAGTGAGAATGCAAACCTCCCAAGGATGGCAGCCTGCTGTTATTTCAAGACCTACTGCTGAACCACGTCATATACAGTAGTCACTGCTAAAGGAGTAACTACCGCAGAAAAAGACGTCATTTGAGATATGACACAACTGTTCCCGCTGGTGAAGATGAAGTTAATCTACCAGAGGAAATCAACAGTACCTCTGAATAATCCCCAGATTATCTTCCACAGCATTGGCTGTACCTCAAGACAATTCAGTTTGATGAGTCGATGCAAGCAGCCCACAAAAGTCCAACAGTGTACCCGCTTTGGAAGATCTGTGAAAGTACCTGTCAAGTTACATGATTCATACTGAACTAGTTAAAATGAGTAGATTTGTTTGATACAAAATTTAGTATAGACTCATGAAGGTAAACTTAATTAAAGATGGAG
Organism: Hymenochirus boettgeri; assembly: GCA_019447015.1. Taxonomy (NCBI): domain Eukaryota; kingdom Metazoa; phylum Chordata; class Amphibia; order Anura; family Pipidae; genus Hymenochirus; species Hymenochirus boettgeri. The sequence goes on along the minus strand of CM033476.1, from coordinate 228,432,199 downwards.
ATGTAATATATAGTGCTGTGACTTTAAGACTGAGCCAGCCTCTAGTCACAGGTTATGTGTTGAATCATTGTTGTGCTTAGTGCTGTAAGTGTTGGACTCCATTTTGTTTATGTGTGCTCTCTTGCTGTTTAGAAGTTCTATGTTAATACTTCAGTAAAGCCTGTTCTTCAGAATACAGTTCCTGTGTTTTCTTGTAACCTGGTTCACCAATTACCCACAAGCTCCAGTAATACAGTCAAAAGACAAGACAACGCCCCTGAGTCAATCAATGTCAAATATTATAACATTAAAGGATAAGTGCACTGTAAAATCAAGTTATGTTGCAGCTTTAAAATTACTGTTGCCATATTTTTTTTTTTTTTACCTATGCCCCTCCAGAGCCTAGCTTTGGCCTTGGAATTGCTGACATCTTGTTACTGGTTTGCTGAATGTTAAGCTCCGCCCCTCTGAGATTTCTCTGCTTTCTCCGCTTGAGCCTCAAACAGTAATGCCTGTGAGTTCCGTGCACTCTCCTGCTTGAGCTCAAACAGTAATGCCTGTGAGTTCCGCCACATGCGTGTGCACGGAACTCACAAGCATTACTGTTTGAGGCTCAAGCAGGAGAAAGCAGAGGAAATCTCAGAGGGCGGATCTTAACCATTCGCAAACCAGTAACAAGATGTCAGCATCTTTCAAGGCACAAAGCTAGGCTCTGGAGGGGCATAGGTAAAAAAAAAAATATGGCAACAGTATTTTTAAATTTGCAGCTTCCAAATGAACATAACTTGATTTTACAGTGCACTTATCCTTTAACTACTGCAGTGATAGAGCTGGCTAGTGGATGAGTGTCGGATGCATAAATGCACACCTATAGGTAAAATGTGACATTTATGGAGACAAATCTATGCATAAGTTACCCACATTTCTATAAAACAACATTATAAAGAACAGACTTTATTCTTTGCCTAACATTTAACATGTACAGTTTATTGGAAAGTTTTCTTTGTTTATTATTGTTAGAAAGTTCAGATAGCTATAGAAATATAATTCAAACCTGTGTGTATATGTGTAATACTGTATTACACATGCTGTATTTGTTCTTTCCTAGTCTCTAATGAAATCTGGCCGTGCTGGACATGGTACAGTTACTATCATTCCTCAATGTGTCCCATTCATGGTCCAGCTTCAGAAGTTTTATGTAAGCGATGATTCATTGCACCTTCAACTGCAGTACATCCCTGGTGAGTCTGCATTGATTTTGTGAATTTTTTTCAGTCTGATGATGAAAAGCTCTTACCTCTTTACCAAGACAACAAAATATCTAGGACTACTCCTGTATATAAAGTGGGTCAATTGGTTGTACCCATCCAAACAGTATAATCTCAGGATGCTTCCATTTTTCTTTTTATGTATTTTGTTTGGTTCTTTGTAATATGTAACCCATCATCTGGTTGAAAGGGGGAACGCCACAGGCAGTACTGAGACTCATTCTGATAACTAAATTGTGTCTATAGGAGATTTAGTATTGTACAAAAAATAACATTGTATGACTCAATGCTTTCAATTGTTATCAGTCAAATTGTTTTAGGCGTCTTCACAATTATTTCCCTCACATTTTGATGTTTTTATAACATTAGTTAATTAGGCTCTATTGTTTTTTGAATGTTATTTGCTGTTTTTCTGTGGTCTCCATACAAGTGACCTTTATTAAAAAGAGAACACTGCAATCTATGCAAACTTATAGCAGTATTAGTGTGGTGTTTCCAGCTGGTGACATCACCAGCACCATTGCTCTGCCCCCCTGCCACAGGCAACGAGCATGTCCAGTTGTATCCAAATGTTGTAACTTGTCTTAAAATAGCATCAGAAAATATAATTTTTGGGGGGGCTTCTTACACAGCACATTGAGTGAAACTTTAAAAGCCTAAAACTTCAGAACCAGAGAAGCTTAAGACATCATTCTTGGTTTGTTTGAAACGTATAAGACATGTATTTTAAATATCGGACACTTGTATGAAGACCACAGCTACCCTTTAAGTAACTGCAATATGCTGTAAGTACAACAATTACTATAAATTAAGAACTTAGCGGGTCAGGTTAACAAACTTTTCTTAAAGACTGGATCATTTTGAAGATCTCAGTAAATTCAAGCATTCTTTCCTGCTAGATATTCCGTGTTCATGCGTAAGTGGTATTATTGCAAAGTAGGAGCTTTTAGGAACAAAAGATATCCAGCCATGAAGTGACAGACCAAATAAAGTAGGAATGACGACTGTTGAGGCACCAAGGGGCTGATGCAATAAAAGATGCTATTAATCTGCAGCAACCAATTCAGATGTTATGTAACTGCAGTAACCCAATAAAAGCTAATATATGATTTGTTGCTGTTGATTCAATGTGTCCTCTTTCCTTGTGTATCATTCTATTAACTGATCATATATTTATATAATATGCATTACCCTTGTATTTATTATGTATGACTTTTTTATAATATGTATTACCCTTGTATGTAACATGTAAAAGCTTTCCAAAAATGTTTTTGTAGGTATAGTGTCCTGCAGTCAATGTGTCCCAATACTTTCGTTTATATAGTTTATCTGGGTTTACACATCCTGCATAGTTGTTATAGGCTAAAAATTAAATGTATCCTTTGTCTTTTATCATCTTCTTGTAGGAGGTCGCCTTTATGAGAATCTCAAGAAGTTCCAGGCCAGCAGTCTAAGCACAGAATTAACACAGAATATTATTTTGCCTAATTCAGAGCCTTCCCACACTATGGATCCAGATTTTTGTTCTCAGTCTGAGAAAATGTTTACCCATAACTCCATGAATCATCTTACAAGTTATTCCTGCTCTGATCATTTTGGTGGAATGAACAGTGGTCTGCCTGGGGGTATCTCAGAGACACAGGTCAGACTTTGGGGAGCACAGCTTGTTCTGGCACTGGAAACTCTCCATCAGGAAGGTGTACTGTGCAGAGACCTGAATCCTCGCAACCTCTTGTTGGGAGACAATGGTAAACAATATAATAGATAATAAAAACAAATAACAAAATGCCAAGAAACTCAGCAAGAGTCACATGACCCCAGTCTATTTGTTAATAGGTCAGTTTAGTTATAGGAGGCCCCTTTGGGACAGTCACTTTTCCTAAAAAATTGATATGTATATATCCTTAAGCCCCAAGAATTTTAAACTAGATAGTTTAAAAGAATAAAGAAAGTGTAATGTTGGTGATTTAACTTACAATGCTGTACAAATGCAAGTATTTGTTGGGGTGCATTTTGTGTTTCAACGAGAACAAAAAGTGACAGTGGCATTTCTGGTAGCCTTTGTAGCAACTAGGATAAAATGGAAGTCAAAAGGTAAAGTGGTTTAACACAGCAAGATAGCCATGGGCAGCAATAAGTATGTGTCAATAGACAGTATTCTATTAAGGTTTAAACTGTCTAACAGTAGACTAAAGGCAAATCCAGTTGGCTTCCTTATTTCATCTTGTGGTAGAGTGTTTCCTTAGCTATTTTATTTTACATCATCAGTTCAAGTTAAGCTACATACACAAACACATTTGCGAGGCTGACCCACGGGACTGTGTACCAAACGGCGGTTGCAGCCGAGTATTGTTTAATGTATGGTCACTTGGTCAGGCGAAACTGCCAATCATCAAATGATACTTGGCCGAAGCTTCCATTCGTTCTACATTCGTGTATCGCAAGTTAATTTGTTAATAAACTGCTGGGTTACAAATTAAAAATTGTATTGTATGTTGATGAAAGCTCTCAAAGGGATGTTTTTTACATAGATAGCCTGTATTACTCTTTGTACCCCTTGCTCTCCTTAGAAGTACTACTTTTGTATATTAAATGAAGGAATAATGCTGACTTCCAGCAGATTGGGTGCTGAATGTAAATTCTTTTGTCAATGTTATCAATTTAAATACCACAGGGATGTGATGTCTGCTAAAAATCTTTCTAAGGCTGGGTACACACCATTTCAGTTTATCATTCGATTGGGACGAAATATTGGATTTTTGGGGGCGTCTGTAAACGACGTCCAACCTTCTGTTCATCCAAAACGGATGAACAGGTGATCAGACACGCTGTAAAACCATGGACGGTCCAGTCCTCTATGTGGTGAATGCTCAGTCAGAACAGAGAAATTACATGGTGTGTACTCAGCTTAAACTTTTCAGACACCTATGCTACAAAATTTTAGGCTTATTTAATAAAATGTACAAAAACTTGCCTAAGCTGTTAAATAACAGCTTAGGCAAGATTAAGAACACGGGCAAAATGTTGCACCTTTTTGTGCCTGGCGTTTATCTCCTCTGGTTAGTCCATTGTTTTGCTTGAACTTTTTATTCATTTTTTCATTTTGTTTAGTGAGTAAAATTGTCAAGCCTGATCCTAAAAATCTTATTGTTACAGATGGAGGATTCTGTGGCTATTATACAATCTTAAAGGGTACGTCCAGCGTTTTTTTAACTCTCTTTTTTTCTGTTTAACTGTAGAACAGGAGGTAAACAAGCTATGTCTTCCCTCCCATTCTTCAGTAAAACTTGCAGGAGAGAAGAAGAAACTACTGACAGTCTTCGATGCCACTGACATTCTCAGAAGAATCCCCAATCCTTTGCATTGTGTGCACATGCGCACACAATGCAAGGGAGGGTGGATGTGTCAGAGACTGAAGTCGGCACTGGATCAATCCGCAGTATTTGTGAATGGAGCTCAGAGTTCCATTCAAAAATTTATTTTTTTCTAAGTCTTTGTTACTTAGCAAAGACTTAAAAAACAAATGGTGATCAGTTCTAATCATCTAATTATTGATCTTTGCCAATGAATGAAAAATCACTTCCTGGAAAATTCGTTCCAGGAAGTTATTTTTCCAGTCGGATTTTGACTGTAAAATGTAATTTATGCCCGTATTCCCAGTTCGTTATCATTCCCTAAAATAATCTTATATAATAAAAGATAAAAAAAGTGAAATGCACATACAAAAAACCCTTAAATTAATGCACACACCTTTTTTCCCTACAATACCGTATGTGGTCATGGGGGCAGTCGGGGTCATAATTTCTACCCTCGGCTTATACCCGAGTCAATCCGTTTTACTCATTATTAAGGTAAAAATAAGGACCCAGCTTATACTCGGTTGGTTTATACTTGAGTATATATATGGTAGCTCATTTACCTCCTGTTCTTCAGTTAAACAGAAAAAAAATGTTAAAAATGCTGGAAATACCCTTTAATTCCACCTGTTCATTAAGCAGCATTTTTGATCTTGGCTGTTGATTGCAAATGTTTGAATTGTCTGGGTAGTTGTGATTGAAATTTGTTTCAAGGCCTGTACTATTGTTTTAGGTTAATGTTGGTTCCCCATATAAAAATGTAAAGGTAAGAAACTGTCTGTGATTGTAAAGCAGATTTCACTGAGTATTTGGAATGTCAGCAAATTTTAAATTGTCACATTGTGCATTAAGTTCAATTGTTTCGTGTAAAACAGAGGTAAATGGTGAATAAAAGAATGTGTATAGGTGGGAGTTGTGACAGTAAACTACAACCCTCATCCCAGGGGCGCTCAGCGACAAACCCCACAACCCAACTGAGAGTTGCCTGTCACTAATATATATTTACCATAAACCATCAGTAACTGCCACCATATGTGTTAAAGGTACACAAACCTACCCGGCATGCACAGCTTTACAATTAGACTAATAATAATGACCAGAGCACTGTTCATTCACTACCACGTACAGGTAGGAATACGATAAAATATAATATACTGGTAAAAACGTAGCGTCTCAGAGGCAGAGTTCCTTAGTTCTTATTTGAGCAATCAGAGATTCAGCTAATGATTCAATATTGTTTAATAATAACAAAAACAGTGCAAACAATAAACTACAGAAAATATAACAGACAAAACACATCACAAGCAACAGTAAAACAAAATAGGATGAATAAAGTGAAAATAATACTTAGTTCAGGCTTTAATGTTACAGGATGAAGTGGAGGAATTAGATCTGTAAAAGATGGTGACCAAAATGATTGGCCCTCAAAATAACTTTTAATAATCCAAAATTTTGATGATAAAGGAGAGCTCCTTCTTTGGGTTTCAGAGTCATTTTTATACCCCTAGATAGGGGTGTAACCAGATCCACACACCCAATCAGATAAAGGTGTGGGCTGAGCTAGAGGAGTGTAGAAAACTTCAGGTGGTCTCCCTGACATACCCACAAGGTGGCTATCCCTGCCAAATCCCATATTGCTAGGGGTAACGCGCTATAGCACACCAACTCACAAATCCATATCTAGTGTGGTTAGAGAGATATGTAGGTACCAAATTTGATATGGTTGCTATTTATTAATCCATAAAACAGCAAAAAGTGTTCCACACCAAGTAGTCCATGGGCGATTTGATTCCCATGAAACCACTTTTACCCCATAGTCCACTTTTATAAACAGATTATGGAAATTATGGTTACAGACAGATGTATGAATCCCACCATATATTTTGCTCCTCACATAGTTATGGACTGGGCTGAAGTTAGTTGAATTCCGGTGTTGCAGTATGGGATTAAATGCCCATGGCTACCAGTATGTAATGAAATGCCCATGGCTACCAGGGCGGAGCAAATGTGGCTGGTGATGTGCTAGCTGTAAACACCACCCTTTTTTAATGCTGTTAAATTTGATAAACTTCAGCTAGAAGCATGATCCGGAGTTGTTTTAAAGGTAGTATGTACTTTTTTTTTATAATAAATGGAGTGGAGGACCACAGTTACCCTTTAAAGAGAGAAATCAGCACATTCCATACCCCACAATTTTAATGTAAACCAATGAATAGGAGATATTTATTTATGACATTCATAATCCCCAGGCACGGCTTCTCCAACAAATCATTGCTGACGTTACTCAAATTTATAAAGCATGATTAGGTAGTAATGCCATAACGATTGTTATAGGTATTTACAATATGTAGACTAAAATGGTCGTTAAATATCTAAGGGCCTAATATCATTGCAAAGCAATGTGAAAGACAGAATTATTACATAATTATTAACATTGGGAAAAACATGAATGGAAATTAAACCCTACTATTCTATCTGTTTCAGTATTGTAATAATGAACACAGTCGTAATTAACACCTGTGGGCCGTTAATGAACACCCGTTACTTAATAACAATGCTTTTTAAATACGGTTCCCTATGGAACTGGCGATTGGTTGTGACGAACTGATGGCCAAGGCTACTTTTGCTGGACTGACAATGATCTAGTCAAATTGTGTACCCAGCCTTATGGGGTGTGGCTTTATAACCATCAGTTGCTTAATTGGAGCCAGATGGAATAAGGGCACATTAGCAATACACAACGTTATCAGTGAATTACGAGGGTGGCAATAAAAGTATGGCCATGAACGTTCATTAAATTTACTATTTATATAAGGACAAGCATGTTTTCAGATAAACATTGGCAATACATGTAAACACTTCTTTACAGTATATGACATGAAAATGTATGCCTGAATTATTATCACTAGTAGTAGTAAGGACAATCGGGGAGATTTTAAAAATGGTGCTAATATTGCCCCAAACCAAGTCGGATATTATTTAACATTTGAAAGGCTTACATCTGATTGGTTGGTTGGAAAAATTAGCACCATTTTAAACGATAACTTTATTGAATAACCGTGCTATTATTTATTAACGACAGTATTGCACATAGTGATAGCATGCGTTGGTAAGTTACGACGGTGGCCGTAAATGTACGGCCACTTTCGTAATTTACTCTGAACATTCGTTAATTTACAAACGTTCAGTCGTAGAATACCGTGTGGTAGTAATCTACCATAATGGTATTCTATGGGGATTGTAATTATTAATTAGGATATAGATTTACGATCAGTAAAGCGATTTGTTAAGGCGTGGTATGTTAAATCTAAATATGCCCTAAACTTCTGCTGTGACAACAAATTAATATAATTAGTAGGAAATGGACAGAAATTATAGCGAAGCAAGGACAACTAGGGGAACTGTATGTCAAACAGAGATAGACAATTAAGAAATGAAACTGAATCTTACCTCCGTAAGAAACAGAAAATGGCAGCAGAAAACTGAGAGTATCTGGTAAGGGGAGCTGCATGTGAGCATAAAATCCAGAGGTTAAAACTGTGTATAGAGAGACTAAAGATAGGAACATGAAATAGTATTCATAGAGTCCAGGAAAGATATTTTCAATTGCTGAGCATACTGAATTAAAGGCATCTATAGTGAAAAAAACACATTGCCCCTTTGCAAATTTAAATATTGACTCTGTGCTGCCTTAATTCTATCTATGTCAGTGGACTCTGTTTAACCACGGTGCCAGATCTGTGTGCATCACTATCCCCCCCTCTGTTACACCTCCATGTCTCAACTCCGGCATAACGACAAAGGCTGTTCATGGGCTAATAGGTAGCTAAAAGTTCAACATCACTGAAAAACACACCCACGCACAGTGGCCAATAGAAAGCAAGCTGTCCTGGGAGACACGAGGCGGCGGAAGAAGAAGACGAAACAGTACAGTTTAACGATCTCTCACTTTGGGCCCTATTTTAAAAGATCGTTATCGTAAAATAACGACCGGGTTTTTAACCGATAACGGCCGTTATTTACCGATACCGGGCGTTATTTACCGATAACGACCGGTATTTACCGATTTGGTAATTTACCGATATCGGTAAATAACGGTCGTTATCGGTAAATATGACCGGTATTGTTACCGATAACGACGCGGTATTTAACGATATCGGTATAATGGTCGTTATCGGTAAATAACGGTCGTTATCGGTAAAAACCGGTCGTTTATTTTACGATAAACGATCGGTATTTTACGATAACGATATCCGATCTTTTATAAATGGGCTTTGGTAACCCATTATTCATCAGTGAAAGCATTAATAAGAAGGGGGGTCAAGTGCAGTCCTTATATCCAACATCAAAGCTACTTGTCCCCCTGCTAATGCTCTTATCTCTATGTTTATTACAGAGCAGGGAGGGGGGATCACGTCACAGGGATTTGATTGACAGTACAAGTAGGAGTAGAAGAATGCAATCACATATTTTTCTAACTGGTGTATCTCAGGACAGAGAGGGAATCTGAAAAAGTGAAGACACTCTGGGGGTGTGGGGAATTATAAGAACACATGGAAAGAAAGAAAAAAAAGTTCATTTTCCCACTAGTAGATGCCCTTTAATACAGTTCCAATTAATTGTATTCTGTAGTATTTCATCTTTTTTCAGCGGCTGACTAAACATATTTCATTATTTGGAAATATGTGTAGTGCTGTAATATAATACTAATAATTACTATGACAAATATACAGTTTGTTAAAAAAAAAAAAAAAAAAAAAAAATATATATATATATATATATATATATATATATATCTATATATATATATATATATAAAGGTTACAATACCCTTACCTGCCCTGTTAGCATTTCATAGAGTAGAACACCCAGACTCCAAATCACAGGCTTCATTTACAGTACTTACTCCAAGAGACTCTAAAAGGGATATGGGGATAATTAACAGCTTTGAACAGCACCAAAAACTCATTCTGTACATGCAGTACAAGCTTCAGAAGAGCAAGCATATATTAGCGCGCATGAATCTTGTGCATTGGGTGTGGTCTCTCAGCCTAATAAACAAGTTATTTAAAGGGCGTCTATAGTGAATTTATACATTGCTCCAATCCAGACATAAAAAAAGGAGTGTATGCGTCCTTATTCCCACCTTCCTCTGTTGTCTTGTTTTGCCCTCAACAATCCGCTCATGCGCAGTAATCCTCCTACACGTTACTCTAACCTTTGTAAAAAAGAAAAAACACGGTATGTAAGCCTGTAGAGAGGAAGTGCCTGGAGAACTTACTACATAAGGAGTGGGAGGGGGGTAAGTAGGAGAGACCCGCCTCCTGCTTTTTACTGCAGCCCGATTTCCCTTTGACAGAAAAAATTGGTGAAATTGATTCTCTTTTCCTTACTTGTTTGTTTTTAACCCAGTGTTTTTTCCAAGTATTTTAGTGAGCAGGTAGGAGTTATTGGGAGACTTGTCTGTAAAACTGTGTAAGCCTAATTTGTTTGATTGACCGCTCAAGCAAAAAACTCTTGACTTCTTTTAACTTGTATATCTCAGGACAGAGGGGGGTTTGGGGGAATTATAGAACACAATTTTTTTACATTTTCCCACTATAGATGCCCTTTAAAGAGCCTTCTGACAAAAAGTTTTACATTTAATGATCACGATACTCAACATCTTTACATTTTTGAATTAAAATGGTGGTACGTGCATATTTTAGCTATGCTAGCCTTGTTATTAAGTATTTATGATTAGTCAGTGCTCTACATTGTCCCCACCCTCCCTTACATGCTACCTTCTTGTAGTGTTGTGCGATACTGTAAGTTCTGCACAGCCTCACCATGGATACTGCTCCGCTTACGTATCCCCCCTTTCTTTCTTTTCTCTGCTGAATCTCTTAAATGTTGAGAAAGTGTGCTGGCAGCAGAGATGGATTAAAGGGCATGTCCACCCCAAAATGTAACTTTTGAAGTGTTAGGGAATGCTCCCCCAGCCCCAACCGCATTAATATAATTGTTTAGAAAGTGCCCCGATTCTTACTACCTGCCCTCTCTTACCCCTGCTTTAGCCCTCTGCTTGCATGGATTGAAAAAGAAGGGGCGGGGACCGGCAGCCGCGCGTCCGTGATTGGCTGAGAGGCAGGGAGGGGCTTGCACTGAGCGCCTCAACTGATGAGGTTAGGAAGTCCAGGCACAGCATGAGTCACACACCTGCTCCTACACAGCAGTTTCCGGACTTTGGAGGGGCACAGCAGGGGAACTATTTGAGCAGGAATGTAGTAAGGATTTTTTAAACTACTGATGTGGCCAGTAAGGGGTTAAATTTTAGTTTTTGGGGGGGACATGCCCTTTAAGATCATATGGGGCCCAAGGCAGGGCCATCATTTAGGGCCCCCTTTTTGTACATATACTGTATAGACTGTAATTTTGTTACTGCTTCTGAAGCGGGCCCCCAGAAGTTTCCTTGTGGAAATCCTGCTCTGGCTGGCAGGCAGCTAAAAGATCCTAGTAAGAGGGTCGGGATAGGACACATGTTATAATTTTTGCTTCTGGAGTTCTCTGTAAATGCTGTGATTTCAATAATGATTTCTTGGAATCTAAAGCTCTTGCTGTATCTAAATTAGATTTTTTTTTAGCGTAGACTGCCTCAACATTTTAAAGGCTAATTGGTTACAAAAGGTGTTACACAAAGAGATATCCTGACCATCCCCAGGCAGCATACAACGGGTTAACTCACGTCAGCTAGACAGACAGAAGAAAACAGACCCTTCCATCATTATAAATAGCCCCTCTTACCATTAGTCCAATCTCAAGCAGCTGTACTGCAACCCCTGGACACCTACCTTGTGGAAAGGAGTTGGGGCTTGATTGGGCCAGATAGGGAGATGCTCCAGGGTAGTCTAAGTCCCGGTCAGGTAAGGAAAGGGGAAAGGAAGCGAGAGCGGAGGCGGGGCTTGCTGTGCTAGATCAGAGGTGGGGCCAAGAGAAGGACAGTTAGGTCATCTCCACAGCGCAGCATAAATAGGGTAGTGGTAGTAGAGAAAAAGTGGGGGGCTTAAGGGCGATTAGGCTTTAAGATGGTGTTGATAGGATAGGTAAGAAATATCTGGATACACTGTTGTAATGTTTTATGTGAACTGAAATTGATCTTTAAGCCTCATAACATGTTTTACAATTGCACGGTTTGTAAATTTTGAGAAAGGATGCTGCAACCTTTCTGGTTCTCTGGTGTCTGGCTCTTATGGGGGACAAAGCAAGGTGAGGGTTAAGTAGGTTAAGTTTAAGGGTATGTCCACCCTTATTTCTATTTTTTAATATTGCCTTCCCTGGTCCCCAGCCCCAACCGCATGGTTTTTATTTTTAGAAAGCCCCCCAACTTTTACTTACCCCCCTCTTTCCTTCGCCGCGCTGCCGGCCCTCTGCTTGCGAGAATGCAAGCAGGAGGGCGGGACCGGCAGGCGCGTCTGTGATTGCTGAGCGGTCATTCAGTGCAGCGGAGGAAAGAGGAGCGGTAAGTAAGAGTTTGGGGAGCTTTCTAAATTAAAAACCATGCGGTTTGGGGCTGGGAGACCAGGGGGATTACTATATTAAGGGGGTTTATGCTGGGGGGGGGGGGGGGGGATAGTAGAACAGGAGGGAGGAGAGATGGAGGGGGAGGAGAAGAGCTGCAGTACGCATGGCAAAAATCTACCTGAGGCCAGGTAGCAGGCAGAGCCCTGCTATCCTCCTGGTGGGGCAGTTTGGTGACTTTGGGGGGGGGGGACTACAGTGAGAACCTATGGAGCTGCGGATGTGAGGTAAGATGTACACTACACTACATGATGTGGCCAGTAGTTGGGGGGATTATAGTTTTGGGTGGACATGCCCTTTAAGGGCTGTAAAGGTTTATAGTAGCAGGCACCCAGTATAGAATGCGCGTGCCAAAAACCTCTCAGAGGACAGGGAGGAAGCAGGGAACGGATGATTCTCGACACCTCCTACTCTTCACTCCTCTAATCCTACTCTTTTTTCAAATTTGAACAGACATCTGGAGTAGAGATGTTAGGTAGGATTTTTTTTAACACTACAACCATGCAATGGTTCCTCCTGACCAACCGTTCAGATTCTTCGGCTAGGAGGAAGGACTGTCTGTCGCGGCAATAGTGGTGTAGAGGACCACATGATCAGACATGGTTTTCCACCATCTTCATCATCCTTGTCTCTATTGACGAACAGTCAGTCGGACACTATGACTATCGGTCATTTGGACTGAAATTTTGCATGGTGTGCAGATACCCTAGTTTTGTGGGTTGACATGCCCTTAAATACAAAGCAATCACAGATAAATATGAGTACCACCCTTACAACTTAAAGTTTACTAGAAAAGGGTTGCTTTGTTCAGTTTACCTACTAGAAGAAAAAAAATCACGCCAACCATACCTATATTTTTAAAATCCAGTTTAAACAGGATTTAGCAAGCCCGTTCTTTTTATACCCTGTTTTTGGTGGACATGAAAGTGCATTACAATTTAAATTATTTATAATCTAATGTGGTGCAGTATTAATTACTTCTTATAAGTAAGTACACATGCAAAATGAGTTTGCTACTTATCCTCAGTCCATAAGGTATGGTTATTGGGCATGTGGGTACAATAGGAGCAGCAAAGATGGCAGCCCCCATGGGACAACTTTAAACCACCATCAGGGAGATTCAATAAAAGTTCTTAAAGTAGATTCAATAAAAGTTCTTATTGTTTAAAATGGTGCTAATTTGCCCCAACCAATCAGATCTTATTTAACATTTGTAAGCTCACATCTGATTGGTTGGGGCAAAGTTAGCACCATTTTAAACGATAAGAACTTTATTGAATAACCCTGCTTATCGTTTAAAATGGTGCTAATTTTTGCCCAACCAATCATTTTTATTAACATAATTGAAAGCTAACATCTGATTGGTTGGGGCAAAATTAGCACCATTTTAAATGATAAGAACTTTGTTGAATAACCCTGCATGTTCTTACGTACTTTTTTCTATTTTAGAACTTTTTTTGTAAACTGTAATAGGCATAGTGGTTTGCACCTTGCAATGTAACGCTGCAGGCTTGCGCAAGGTTAAAGTAGTGCGCACACAAAATGCTGGAATATAAATACTGCTATATGTAGGCACATATTTTCATTTTGAATGTGCACAGAAAATATATATATGCGAAAACATAAGATTTACATTTTTTTTAATATGTAGGGCACCCTGAACAATCCCAACTTGCTTGAAAGTGTCCGGTAAGCAGGGAGCCGTATCAGTGCGCCTGGAGGATCGAGGGGCTGTAAGTAGCATTCTAAATCTTTTTTTTTAACAAATTACACAGCGGGCCCCTAGGGATGCCCTACATCCCTAGAGAAAAACCTTTTTACACTAGGTAGATGTCAACCATGGATGGATCCTAATGTCCTCTTAGAGGACAAGGAGGAAGCAGAAACGTTTTGAACAGGAAGACAGCTCCTACTCTTCAGTTTCCTGGACTTTGTAGAGGTGCAGTTTCCTGGACACTGCAGAGGAACCATAAGGAGTTGAAAGGTAAGGAATTTTTTTAAACTATAAAGAGAGGCCAGTAGTGGGGTTAAGTTTTAGTTGGGGGTTAGACATGCCTTTTAAATAGAGGGTACTTGGTAGCAAGTTCGTTGAAGTCTTCTGCAGATCTATTACAAAGGTGCAACTCCCTCCTGAAGCCTGTTTATGATCTGTGGACAGGCATAAGGATTTTTCTTTACTACAGGGATGGCATTTGGGCAGAAACAAACTGAACAATTCCAACAAGTGCATCAATCACAATGTTTCGGGGGTATTAACCCCCCAAACATCATGATTGGTGCATATGGTGGATTTAATTGTTTGCTGAATTAATAAGGGTGCTACTCTCAATTATTTAATTTAATTTTCTGATTGCTAGACCTTAAGTAAGGGTTTGTGAGGAGAAGTATAGCACCCAAGGGTGTGAATATGCATTTAACAATTTTATGAGACAAACAGGAGTAATCGCCCAGGGCTTGCACCATGTAATTTTTCACCCGATCAACTGGCAAACTGGCCCACTTTAAAACGCCCAAATCGGACGGTCAGAAAAACCATGGCGAATGTGCGGCCCCCCTATGGACACTACACTCGGTTCACAGTGAACGGTCACCCACGGCTACTTTTGATGTGACTGAGTGTTTCATACCGGCTGACCACTTGCTAGTGGAGAATGGTTGTACGGGACGAAGGATCAAGAGGTATGTACTCAGCCTTAGGAGGGCCCCAGTAAAGAGCTTCCTCTACTTGTCTGGTATCAACACTCACGTCCCACCCTCTTGCTCTATCTGCTGTTGCTAGTGACACTTTTGTCACAGCATCCAGAAGACCTGCCACTATTTTCAGTTTCTCCCACCATTATGTTTCTATACAAATGTAGCCTTTCGTATTCTCATCTGCTGTGATCAAGGACTGCTCGTCGGCACTGAATCAAAGCTCAGAGGAAGAAGTGAAAGTATTTGTAGGATGTGAATAGGTAAAGAGAAGAGGGGTGCAATGTAACATTAAATTGTCTGTCTCAGGTTCTAGCTGCAGAAATTTTAATGACTTCGAGACTTTTTAAACACTATTTTGTGTATTGTATGGGGGGAGGGTAGGTGGAACAGTTTTATCTAGACCATTGTTTTTCAAAATCACTTTTGCCTGGTGAGGGCCTCTAGGTTGGAAAATTGCTGATGTAATGTAATAATATTCAAAAAGGGTAGTCGTTCAGAGCCTGGTAATTATAGACTGGTAGTTTAACATCAGTGGTGGGGAAGATACTGAAAATGCTTGTGAAGGTTCTCATTCATCCAGGTCATGGTATATCTGTTTTATTCAGTTAGATCAAAATGACTTTAAATTTAGTTCTTGAAGACGTTTCACTAGTCATCCAACTGAATTTCTCAATTCAGAATGACTTGTTCAAGAATCTGTTGGCAATACACCATGGAAAGTCCCAATTAGATATGACAGCCAGTCTTAGGGACCTTCTGAATGCAAGGTGTGGATGCATTGAAGCTAAGAGGTGTTATCGAAACTGCCCAGGGAAAGGTGTCAAAAACAGAATGTACATGGCAGACAGTTGGTGTCGAACCCCCCACCTCTATCAGGCTTGGTTCTTTATTTTCACAAAATGGCCTCCTTGGACCTTTCTTGAACCAGTCCTGTTCCTTTGCCAAGATGTTGACATTACAATCTTAAACGTATGTCCTTTTCCTTAAGATGCAGGTACACGACTGAGTTCTGAACCTCTTCTGTGCTGGGCCATACGTTGGTGCAGTTGCTGTTTGGTCTTCCCCACATACAATCAGAGCATTCTTCACGCACTGCACTGCATATATGATGTCACTTTTCTTGGTTTCTGTATTGGTCTTTTGGATGTACCTACCAATTGCTGCCTCAGTGTGTTGTTTAGTTTAAAGCAGACAGGGATACAGTGTTTTTGAAAGTTCTTCCTAATTTCTCTGAGACCCCTACATATGGGATGACCAGTTTTTTTTCCTGTCATGCTTTCCCCTTCACTGTTGGTATTTGTCACACGGGGAGAGAAGTAAAGGAAAGAACACAAAGCCCAGTCCGGATATCCACAAGTTTAAGATGAGATGTTTAATTTCTTAAGCTTGTGCTGTGCTAGTGGGGGTGTTCTCTGCTCTTGTGTTGCAAGATTCTGATGACACCCAGCTTTTAATCCAAAGGGTGGTGTAATCAAACATCAATACTGGTCTGTGTGGGTTGGTTTTCTGTAAACATCTACTTTCAATTAACCATTCCCTTACTTCTACCAAACAGTCCAAGAAGGCCAGTGTGTTGCTTTGTACCTCTTCCATTGTAAATTTGATGTTTGGTCTACGGCACCTGGTGTGTTCTGTGAAGGCTTGTACTTCCTTCTGGTGGATTTTAACCCAGTTGTCATCCACGTATCTGAACCAGTGGCTGTATTAAGCGCCTACATTTCCTCCATATAAAGGTTTGCCACAATGGGTGAAACTGGAGATCCCATAGCAATCAATGTTTTTGCTTATAGAACTTATCCCTGCATTTGAAATAGGTGTATTCAGGTTTAAAGGGAAAGTTCAGTGAAAAATATCAATATTTTAATCAATAAAATTCTTGGTTTGTATTATGCATACCTAGCTATTCTACAACTATCTCTCCGTTTTGAAAATTCAGTTGATTTCATACCCTTTGCTGTTCCCTGCTGTTGACATGACAGTGAGTTGCCATTTCAGGTTCCACGGTCCTTCTTCTTCCAGAATGCACACTACCTTGGAATGTTCTTAACAGTAATTTATACTGATTAGCGTTGGATGGGTCAAACATGCTCAGATCTCTACTGAGCAACTGAATCAACACAAGCGCTTGGTCAAGGGCAAAACATAACAGTCTCATTAGGAGTCCTGCACAGGAAGTCAGTATTTTGGTTGCATTTATTTTTACACAGACCAAATGTTGAATGGGCAGGTTAAGCTCATTGGAATTGAAAATTAGCTCTTTTTCTTTAAAAGCAAATGTATTTGCACTGAACTTCCCCTTAAGTCCAGTAGGGAATAAACCTGTTATGGGTTAAGATCTGTTCTGCTGGTAATGGTGCTGTCTTTGCCTCGCTGTTTTCTCACCATGTTAACAGCCTCCTTAGTGGGTATACAGGTGAAGAGAGATGTCACATCATAGGGCACATTAGTTTCTTCTGCACCGAGTAATACATCTTGAATCTGTGTTAGTGGCCATTTGTTCGGGCAGATCATCAAAGAGGCCCAAACAAATGGTCATAACAATGTAACCCTGCATACAGCACCATAATTACTCATCTACACTGTTTAAAATTGTGTGGAGGATGCAGCCAAAGGGGCGAATGAGACAGGAGGTGGGACCTTAAGAGGTGGGGAAACAGTAGCATTACTTGCATCAGGAGGATGCAAGGTGTTGGAGCTCTGTCTGTCTAAATTAAAGTTGCAACTTCCCATCCCAAATGTGATTGGTGTCCGCTTTACCCTCCCCCTGATTTACAGTATAAAAGTAGTACTTCAAGGGCAAGTCCA
This sequence comes from Hymenochirus boettgeri, assembly GCA_019447015.1. NCBI lineage: Eukaryota > Metazoa > Chordata > Amphibia > Anura > Pipidae > Hymenochirus > Hymenochirus boettgeri. The sequence goes on along the minus strand of CM033476.1, from coordinate 228,414,540 downwards.
GCCCATAAATGGAAACTTACATACAGGTAAATCACCCCAAACCCCTTTACTATAATAGTTTGAAATCTAAAAAAATTATAAGTCTAACCTGCACAATATCTGTTGTCCGTGTTTCTGGTCTCTGATCTTCCAGTTATTAACTGTCTGTTAAGGATTTGAAAGTTGACATCACAGCCAATGACTGAATGCTAATCCCCTAGCTGCCTCTTCTGAGCATGCTCAGGCTAGTACATGTCACTGAGCCTGATATTTGGATTAGCACCAGGCACATAAAATCTGCTCAAGACCGTTTGTCTAATACCTCTGCTAACACATATCCTACAATTTAATAAACTTGATCGCTGATTTAAACCTCCAGGTATATAGATCAGATTGATTTGGCAATCTAGAGACAGGTGTACATGGTTTGTGTTTTGACATGACCCATGTATGAGAGAGGAGGTTTAGATCGTAGAAAGTTTTTGGGTGTTAGTTATGGTAATTCCCAGGTATTAGAAAGGGAATTGTGTGTTTATCCCAGGATCCATATCTAAGGCATATAGGACCCACAGTATTGTGAATATTGTAGATCTAGGGCAATCATATATCTACAATCGTGGACATTTACGATCGATATTGTACATTTACGATAGTGATTGAAAATAACGACTGCCATAGCGATCGTTAAGGTGGGATATTGCTAAAAGGTGATACCACGCCTTTATAAATATGGCCCATAGTGTGGGAATAGTCTGAAATAGTGGTGTGTAGTGCCTGTAGGGCCCTGTCTGTTGCGTCCAGGAATAGAATTATGTTATCCGCATACAGTCTATTAGTTTTGTGTGTGGTCCTAGTTGAAGTTCGTGGATATCATATGGGAACTGATCTTAGAGGCTATAATCTCTCTTGCCATGGCAAAAAGGTATGGTGACAGGGGAAGTGACACCCCACCCTGTCTTGTAGCCCTAGTCAAAAAGGCTGTGATGTTGTACCATTAAGTGATATTCTGGCTGTGGGCTCATTGTATAGAAGTTGTACCAGTTCAATAAATTGGCTTCCGAATGCAAATTTTGGAGAACCTCCAACATAAAGGGTCATTCTAGGGAATCGAATGTTTTTTGCGCATCTAATAATAATATTACTCTACGGACTTTCTTGTCGTGATCCAGTTGCGTTGAATTAATATGCGTTAGAGGTTTACAGACTGTACAGTTACTGTAAAAAAAATGTTAGGGATCCTGCACACCTTTATAACAATGCCAATGGCAGATGTGCTTAGGGTATATTTGCTAGTACAAAGTGCAAATTCTAAGAAACAAGAAAAGCTGGACACCAGTCTTGAGTATAACAAAATGTATTGTGATATTTTGGCACAAAATTTGTGCTTTCTTCAGAAAAACTATTACAAACACCAAAGTCTCCCTCCCTCAATAACAAATGGCTCAGTAGTTCTAATTCTGTAACCGGACAAATAAACAACTGATCACAATGCCTATAGTCCCATATCTCTCCTCAATAGTGATTACAAACTTCTCGCAAAAATACTAATTGCCTGCAGAAAGTCATAACAACCAGACAGGTTTTATGCCTGGCAAAAGCTCTCTATTAATTTAGATGTACCCGGATATCACACAGATAATACATGATAATTTATGAGATAGAGCCATACTATCATTGGATGCGCAAGGCTTTTGACTCCGTGGAGTTTCCTGTGGGCACGTAGAAAGATTTGTCTATGGTCTCAACTAATTTGCTAGATCCAGTGCTCTACTTTGCTCTCATGCCACAGTCCTGGTAAACGGATGCCAATCCAGTCAAGTCCCATTTTACTGAAGAACGAGGCAAGTATGTCCTCTCTTTCCTTACCTTTTCTCACTGGCCATAGAGGCCTTGGAAATACGCTCCACCGCCAATCAATTAAAGGATTGAGAGGAGGGATCCATACAGACTTCCTGAATCGTACAGCTGAGATAATTGATAGATTAAGTACTAAACCGGTTAATATTAACTGGCAAAAAAACACTGGACTCTGATAAAATTACCTGCACCACACTCCTGTGCCATATTACTATAGTATTTTAAATTTCCTGGTTTATGGAATTTAAAGGTGTGTACAAACAGCCGTTGTCCGATAATCGGCCTGCGTATGGGAACTTTATCGGGCAAAACGGCCGCTCGTTCGGGATCATTGCCCGATCCGTGGATCTCTGAACGAGCGGCCGTTTCAGCTGATAAGTGCCCATACACGGCCAATTATCGGCCGTGGTACACATCGTACGCTGCGGGTCGGCAACCGCATTTGTACGTGTGTACAAACCTTAAGATTTCAAGAGAATTCCATGAACTTAAACATACTGCTCTACTAGCCACAATCCACAGTACAAAACTGAGACGATCGTCCCTCTAAGGAAGAAAGGATTAATCTGGTAAAAATAATCCTTCCTCCAAATCCTTTATATTGTGGAACACTCTACGATATACCAAACCAAGAAATTCTTTTTCGATCTCACGGATTACTGAATTCCTTCTTAGCTGGAGAGTGCTACATGGCAGTATGGCTGGGTCCCTTCTACTGCAGAAAAAATGCTAGCCTCATATAGCACAGGTTCCATCCTAACCTATTTTAGGGTAAGGCTTTCACATATGTGTTGCTTTCAAAACATTTTACTACAGTTTTGGTGTGAAATTTACCTTTGATTTGGTCTCTAATTTTTTTATTTTAGAGAAAAAAAGGAAAACACGAGAAAGAACTTCTGTCTGGGTATCTGTGTTTTGAAACTCCCTCCCCTCATAAAACCTTGGGGTATGTAGGTGTTAAAATGTCTCACATGTGAGGTTATTTTAGTAAATTTAAAGGTTATCTTACATTATCCGTCAGAAGGACTTATCATTACAATTCTAGAAAGTGTGTTTTATCCCATTCTGGTAGTGATGGACATATTACATACTGGTAGCCATGGGCATTTCTGTACATACTGGTAGCCATGGGCATTTCATTAAATATTTAGCCATGGGCATTTCATTACATAATGGTAGCATGGGCACGCCAATACAACTGGTAGCCATGGGCATTTCATTACAGACTGGTAGCCATGAAATTTTATCACATACTGGTAGCCATGGGCATTTCATTACATAATGGTAGCCATGGGCACGTCAATACATACTGGTAGCATGGGCACGTCAATACATATGGTAGCCATGGGCATTTCATTACATCTGGTAGCCATGGGCATTTTATCCCATACTGGTAGCGATGAACATATTATTACATACTGGTAGCCCTGGGAATTTTACTAAAACTAGTGCCATGGGCATTTCATTACATATGGTAGCCACAGGCATTTATTACATAATGGGAGCCACAGGCATTCATTACTAATGGTAGCCATCATCACATACCAGTTGTGATAAAATTCGCATGGCTACCATTATGTAATGAAAGCCCATGGGTACTAGTTTTGATAAAATTCCCCTGGCTACCAGTATGTAATAATATGTTCATCGCTACAGTATGGGATAAAATGCCCATGGCATGTAGGTGTTAAAATGTCTCATAGTGAGGTTATTTAGTAAATTTTAAGGTTATCTTACATTATCCACCAGAAGGGCTATTTACATTACAATGAGTCTCCTGGACAGGAAAGTGGGAATCTACATAGTCGCTATTGTTGTAATAGGAAGAACCAGAGATTTTTGAAACAATAAGATTTTTGTACTTAAGCTTTCCTTTTCTACAAAAAGAATTTGCTAATTTATTTTTTTTTACATACCCAAAACACCATTCAATTCTCCAGAAAAGTTACAAAATTCTGTTATTCTATTAAATATCTATATAAATAAAATGCTCCTATTTACTGGAGGGGTTCCTATTGTAACATTTGGCTAAACCGAGGAGGCAACATCCTGAAAATTCCTCTGGTACTGGCACAAAAGAATAATCCTGCTGGCACTGAAAGGGGTAAACCAGTGTACCCGGTATGTGAATTTGACAGCTGCTCACCTGGTGCCACATAAGAAGTTCAGCAGCCTCAGGGCAGTAGGAATTTTCACCTCACGCCACTGTCCAAAGTAAGTCAGGTAGACAGCCCCTATATCAAATAAAAAGAGAAGGAGAATCATTACCATATATCTGAAAGTATTATGGGCTAGGAGGCCCACAAAGGAGGCTGACAACAACAAAATGATGCAGTAATAATAGAACTTCTTGACAATACTATTAATCTAGATGGTAAACATATAAGGCAAAAACATCACAGGCTTTACACTTTTTTCTCACAGCCAGACCATACCTTCAAGTAAATGTTTCTTTTTCAGCTATACATTTTTTAACACTCCAGGGTGTCACCCTTGTCACAATCACGTGATTAATGTATATTATATGGATTAATTTATGTTCTCTATTATTGTTTATGATTCTCCAATTCCCCTGTCCCAATATATTTCCTGTCTGTATAAAGTATTTTGTGTATTTGTTTAATGTAAATACCAACAGGTAACTTGTAGGTATAGTTAGCAGGATGACGGTGGCCCAGGTGCTAAACAGACTCCTGACTCTGCAGGAAGTAATGAGCAACACTCAGGGGCTCTCTAGGGTCTGAGATGATCAGGGGCACCTTCGGGCAGTCTATGTGCTGTGTGGTGAAAAATTGTATAGGCCGCCCCTTCCTGCCCCAATTAAGCCACACCACAAGGTACTTAATAGCAAACTGGCAATTTCAATATATACGGTAGCAAACTGGCATTGTTATTGCATACTGGTAGCACACTGGCAATTTCATTATATACTGTTAGCAATTGCATTTTCATTATATACTAGTAGCCATGGGCATTTCATCACATACTGGTAACCATGGGCATTTCATTACATACTGGTAGCCATGGGAATGTTATCACATATAGTAGCCATGAGCATTTTATCACATACTAGTTGCCATGGGCATTTCATTACATACTGGTAGTCTAGGGCATTTCTTACATACTGTAGCCATGGGCATTTTATCATATACAGGTAGCCATGGGCATTTCATTACATACTGGTAGCCATGGGCATTTTATCATATCTGGTAGCCATGGGAATGTTATACATATGGTAGCCATGGCATTCATACATATGTGCCATGGGCATTTCACTACATACTGGTAGTCATGGGCAATTCATTACATACTGGTAGTCATGGGCATTTCATCACGTACTGGTAGCCATGGGCATTCATTACATACTGGTAGCCATGGGCATTTTATCACATACTGGTAGCCATGAGCATTTCATTACATACTGGTAGCCATGGGCATTTCATTACATACTGGTAGCCATAGGAATGTTATGACATTATGGTAGCCATTGGCATTTCATCACATACTAGTTACCATGGGCATTTCATTACATACTGGTAGTCATGGGCATTTCATCACATTCTGGTAGCCATGGGCATTTCTTTACATATGGATAGCCATGGGCATTTCATTAAATACTAGTAGTCATGGGCATTTCATTACCTACTGGTAGCCATGGGCATTTCATTACATACTGGTAGCCATAGGAATGTTATGACATTATGGTAGCCATTGGCATTTAATCACATACTAGTTACCATGGGCATTTCATTACATACTGGTAGTCATGGATTTCATACATAATGGTAGCCATGGGAATGTTATCACATTCTGGTAGCATGGGCATTTCTTTACATACTGGTAGCCATGGGCATTTCATTAAATAACTGGTAGTCATGGGCATTTCATACATACTTGTAGCCATGGGCATTTCAATACTACTGGTAGCCATGGGCAATTCATTACAGACTGGTAGCCATGGAAATGCTATCACATATGGTAGCCATGAGCATTTCATTACATAATGGGAGCAAGGGTATGTTTTCACATACTAGTAGCCATGGGCATTTTATTACTACTGGTAGCCATGGGCATTTTATTACATACTGATAGCATGGGATTTTATCCCATACTGGTAGCGATGGACATATTATACACTACTGGTAGCCATGGGAATTTTATCATATACTGGTAGCCATGGGAATGTTATCACATTATGGAGGCCATGGGCATTTCATAACATACTAGTTGCCATGGGCATTTCACTACATACTGGAGTCATGGGCAATTCATTAAATACTGGTAGTCATGGGCATTTCATCACGTACTGGTAGCCATGGGCATTTCATACTACTGGTATCCATGGGCATTTTATCACATACGGTAGCCATGGCATTTCATTACATACTGGTAGCCATGGGCATTTATTACATACGGTAGCCAAAGGAATGTTATGACATTATGGTAGCCATTGGCATTTCATCACATACTAGTTACCATGGGCATTTCATTACATACTGGTAGTCATGGGCATTTCATCACATTCTGGTAGCCATGGGCATTTCTTTACATATGGATAGCCATGGGCATTTCATTTAATACTAGTAGTCATGGGCATTTCATTACCTACTGGTAGCCATGGGCATTTCATTACATACTGGTAGCCATAGGAATGTTATGACATTATGGTAGCCATTGGCATTTAATCACATACTAGTTACCATGGGCATTTCATTACATACTGGTAGTCATGGGCATTTCATCACATAATGGTAGCCATGGGAATGTTATCACATTCTGGTAGCCATGGGCATTTCTTTACATACTGGTAGCCATGGGCATTTCATTAAATACTGGTAGTCATGGGCATTTCATTACATACTTGTAGCCATGGGCATTTCAATACCTACTGGTAGCCATGGGCAATTCATTACAGACTGGTGCCATGGAAATGCTATACATACTGGTAGCCATGAGCATTTCATTACATAATGGGAGCCATGGGTATGTTTTCACATACTAGTAGCCATGGGCATTTTATTACATACTGGTAGCCATGGGCATTTTATTACATACTGATAGCCATGGGCATTTTATCCCATACTGGTAGCGATGGACATATTATTACATACTGGTAGCCATGGGAATTTTTTCAAAACTAGTAGCCTTTTGTATTTCTTTACATACTGGTAGCCATGGGCATTTCATTAAATACTTACAGCCATTGGCATTTCATTATATAATGGTAGCCATGGGCACTTCAATACATAATGTGATGAAATGCCCATGACTACCAGTATGTAATGAAATGCCCATGGTAACTAGTATGTGATGAAATGCCAATGGCTACCATAATGTCATAACATTCCTATGGCTACCAGTATGTAATGAAATGCCCATGGCTACCAGTATGTAATGAAATGCTCATGGCTACCAGTATGTGATAAAATGCCCATGGCTACCAGTATGTAATGAAATGCCCATGGCTACCAGTACGTGATGAAATGCCCATGACTACCAGTATGTAATGAATTGCCCATGACTACCAGTATGTAGTGAAATGCCCATGGCAACTAGTATGTTATGAAATGCCCATGGCTACCATAATGTGATAACATTCCCATGGCTACCAGTATATGATAAAATTCCCATGGCTACCAGTATGTAATAATATGTCCATCGCTACCAGTATGGGATAAAATGCCCATGGCTATCAGTATGTAATAAAATGCCCATGGCTACCAGTATGTAATAAAATGCCCATGGCTACTAGTATGTGAAAACATACCCATGGCTCCCATTATGTAATGAAATGCTCATGGCTACCAGTATGTGATAGCATTTCCATGGCTACCAGTCTGTAATGAATTGCCCATGGCTACCAGTAGGTATTGAAATGCCCATGGCTACAAGTATGTAATGAAATGCCCATGACTACCAGTATTTAATGAAATGCCCATGGCTACCAGTATGTAAAGAAATGCCCATGGCTACCAGAATGTGATAACATTCCCATGGCTACCATTATGTGATGAAATGCCCATGACTACCGTAATGTATGCAATTGGGCCCATGAACCAGTATGTAGTGAATGCCCATGGCAACTAGTATTTATGAAATGCCCATGGCTCCATAATGTGATACATTCCCTGGCTACAGTTATTGATAAAATTCCCATGGCTACCAGTATGTATATATATCCATCGCTACCAGTATGGGATAAAATCCCATGGCTATCTATAGTAATAAAATCCCTGGCTAACCATTAGTATAAATGCCCATGGCTACTAGTATGTGAAAACATACCCATGGCTCCCATTATGTAATGAAATGCTCATGGCTACCAGTATGTGATAGCATTTCCATGGCTACCAGTCTGTAATGAATTGCCCATGGCTACCAGTAGGTATTGAAATGCCCATGGCTACAAGTATGTAATGAAATGCCCATGACTACCAGTATTTAATGAAATGCCCATGGCTACCAGTATGTAAAGAAATGCCCATGGCTACCAGAATGTGATAACATTCCCATGGCTACCATTATGTGATGAAATGCCCATGACTACCAGTATGTAATGAAATGCCCATGGTAACTAGTATGTGATTAAATGCCAATGGCTACCATAATGTCATAACATTCCTATGGCTACCAGTATGTAATGAAATGCCCATGGCTACCAGTAGGTAATGAAATGCCCATGACTACTAGTATTTAATGAAATGCCCATGGCTATCCGTATGTGTAAGAAATGCCCATGGCTACCAGAATGTGATGAAATGCCCATGACTACCAGTATGTAATGAAATGCCCATGGTAACTAGTATGTGATGAAATGCCAATGGCTACCATAATGTCATAACATTCCTATGGCTACCAGTATGTAATGAAATGCCCATGGCTACCAGTATGTAATGAAATGCTCATGCGCATTATGTGATAAAATGCCCATGGCTACCAGTATGTAATGAATGCCCATGGCTACCAGTACGTGATGAAATGCCCATGACTACAGATATGTAATGAATTGCCCATGACTACCAGTATGTAGTGAAATGCCCATGGCAACTAGTATGTTATGAAATGCCCATGGCTACCATAATGTGATAACATTCCCATGGCTACCAGTATATGATAAAATGCCCATGGCTACCAGTATGTAATGAAATGCCCATGGCTACCTGTATATGATAAAATGCCCATGGCTACAAGTATGTAATGAAATGCCCATGACTACCAGTATGTAATGAAATGCCCATGGCAACTAGTATGTGATGAAATGCTCATGGCTACTATAATGTGATAACATTCCCATGGCTACCAGTATGTAATGAAATGCCCATGGTTACCAGTATGTGATGAAATGCCCATGGCTACTAGTATATAATGAAAATGCCAATTTGCTAACAGTATATAATGAAATTGCCAGTGTGCTACCAGTATGCAATAACAATGCCAGTTTGCTACCAGTATATATTGAAATTGCCAGTTTGCTATTAAGTACCTAGTGGGTGTGGCTTAATTGGGGCAGGAAGGGGCATGGCCTATACAATTTTTCACCACACAGCACATAGACTGCCCGAAGGTGCCCCTGATCATCTCAGACCCTAGAGATGCCCCTGAGTGTTGCTCATTACTTCCTGCAGAGTCAGGAGTCTGTTTAGCACCTGGGCCACCGTCATCCTGCTAACTATACCTAACAAAGTTACCTGTTGGTATTTACATTAAACAAATACACAAAATACTTTATACAGACAGGAAATAATACATTGGGACAGGGGAATTGGAGAATCATAAACAATAATACAGAGAACATAAATTAATCCATATAAATATACATTAATCACGTGATTGTGACAAGGGTGACACCCTGGAGTAGTTAAAAAATGTATAGCTGAAAAAGAAACATTTACTTGAAGGTATGGTCTGGCTGTGAGAAAAAAGTTGTAAAGCCTGTGATGTTTTTGCCTTATATGTTTACCATCTAGAATTAATAGTATTGTCAAGAAGTTCTATTATTACTGCATCATTTTGTTGTTGTCAGCCTCCTTTGTGGGCCTCCTAGCCCATAATAACTTTCAGATATATGGTAATGATTCTCCTTCTCTTTTTATTTGATATAGGGGCTGTCTACCTGACTTACTTTGGACAGTGGCGTGAGGTGGAAAATTCCTACTGCCCTGAGGCTGCTGAACTTCTTTATGTGGCACCAGGTGAGCAGCTGTCAAATTCACATACCGGGTACACTGGTTTACCCCTTTCAGTGCCAGCAGGATTATTCATTTGTGCCAGTACCAGAGGAATTTTCAGGATGTTGCCTCCATCGGTTTAGCCAAATGTTACAATAGGAACCCCTCCAGTAAATAGGGAGCATTTTATTTATATAGATATATTTAATAGAATAACAGAATTTTGTAACTTTTCTGGAGAATTGAATGGTGTTTTGGGTATGTAAAAAAAAATAAATTAGCAAATTCTTTTTGTAGAAAAGGAAAGCTTAAGTACAAAAATCTTATTGTTTCAAAAATCTCTGGTTCTTCCTATTACAACAATAGCAGACATATGTAGATTCCCACTATTCCTGTCCAGGAGACTCATTGTAATGTATAAGCCCTTCTGGTGGATAATGTAAGATAACCTTAAAATTTACTAAAATAACCTCACATATGAGACATTTTAACACCTACATGCCATGGGCATTTTATCCCATACTGGTAGCGATGAACATATTATTACATACTGGTAGCCATGGGAATTTTATCAAAACTAGTAGCCATGGGCATTTCATTACATAATGGTAGCCATGCGAATTTTATCACATACTGGTATGTGATGATGGCTACCATTATGTAATGAAATGCCTGTGGCTACCATTATGTAATGAAATGCCTGTGGCTACCATTATGTAATGAAATGCCCATGGCTACTAGTTTTGATAAAATTCCCATGGCTACCAGTATGTAATAATATGTTCATCGCTACCAGTATGGGATAAAATGCCCATGGCTACCAGTATGTAATGAAATGCCCATGGCTACCAGTATGTATTGACGTGCCCATGGCTACCAGTATGTATTGACGTGCCCATGGCTACCATTATGTAATGAAATGCCCATGGCTACCAGTATGTGATAAAATTTCCATGGCTACCAGTCTGTAATGAAATGCCCATGGCTACCAGTATGTATTGGCGTGCCCATGGCTACCATTATGTAATGAAATGCCCATGGCTATAAGTATTTAATGAAATGCCCATGGCTACCAGTATGTACAGAAATGCCCATGGCTACCAGTATGTAATATGTCCATCACTACCAGAATGGGATAAAACAGCACTTTCTAGAATTGTAATGTATAAGTCCTTCTGACGGATAATGTAAGATAACCTTTAAATTTACTAAAATAACCTCACATGTGAGACATTTTAACACCTACATACCCCAAGGTTTTTATGAGGGGAGTGAGTTTCAAAACACAGATACCCAGACAGAAGTTTCTTTCTCGTGTTTTCCTTTTTTTCTCTAAAATAAAAAAATTAGAGACCAAATCAAAGGTAAATTTCACACCAAAACTGTAGTAAAATGTTTGAAAGCAACACATATGTGAAAGCCTTACCCTAAAATAGGTTAGGATGGAACCTGTGCTATATGAGGCTAGCATTTTTTCTGCAGTAGAAGGGGAACCAGCCATACTGCCATGTAGCAAAGCTCTCCAGCTAAGAAGGAATTCAGTAATCCGGTGAGATCGAAAAAGAATTTCTTGGTTTGGTATATCGTAGAGTGTTCCACAATATAAAGGATTTTGGGAGGAAGGATTATTTTTACCAGATTAATCCTTTCTTCCTTAGGGGACGATCGTCTCAGTTTTGTACTGTGGATTGTGGCTAGTAGAGGCAGTATGTTAAGTTCATGGAATTCTCTTGAAATCTTAAGGTTTGTACACACGTACAAATGCGGTTGCCGACCCGCAGCGTACGATGTGTACCAACGGCCGATAATTGGCCAGTGTATGGGCACTTTATCAGCTGAAACGGCCGCTCGTTCAGAGATCCACGGATCGGGCAATGATCCCCGAACGAGCGGCCGTTTTGCCCGATAAAGTTCCCATACGCAGGCCGATTATCGGACAAACGGCTGTTTGTACACACCTTTAGAATTCCATAAACCAGGAAATTTAAAATACTATAGTAATATGGCACAGGAGTGTGGTGCAGGTAATTTTATCAGAGTCCAGTGTTTTTTTGCCAGTTAATATATAAACCGGTGTAGGTACTTAATCTATCAATTATCTCAGCTGTACGATTCAGGGAAGTCTGTATGGATCCCTCCTCTCAATCCTTTAATTGATTGGTCGGTATGGAGCTGTATTTCCAAGGCCTCTATGGCCAGTGAGAAAAGGTAAGGAAAGAGAGGACATACTTGCCTCGTTCTTCAGTAAAATGGGACTTGACTGGATTGGCATCCGTTTACCAGGACTGTGGCATGAGGAGCAAAGTAGAGCAGCTGGATCTAGCAAATATAGTTGAGACCATAGACAAATCTTTCTACGTGCCCACAGGAAACTCCACGGAGTCAAAAGCCTTGCAGGCATCCAATGATAGTATGGCTCTATCTCATAAATTATCATGTATTATCTGTGTGTATATCCGGGTACATCTAAATTAATAGAGGAGCTTTTGCCAGGCATAAAACCTGTCTGGTTGTTATGACTTTCTGCAGGCAATTAGTATTTTTGCGAGAAGTTTGTAATCACTATTGAGGAGAGATATGGGACTATAGGCATTGTGATCAGTTGTTTATTTGTCCGGTTACAGAATTAGAACTACTGAGCCATTTGTTATTGAGGGAGGGAGACTTTGGTGTTTGTAATAGTTTTTCTGAAGAAAGCACAAATTTTGTGCCAAAATATCACAATACATTTTTGTTACTACTCAAGACTGGTGTGCCCAGCTTTTCTTGTTTCTTAGAATTTGCACTTTGTACTAGCAAATATACCCTAAGCACATGCCATTGGCATTGTTATAAAAGGTGTGCAGGATCCCTTAACATTTTTTTTACAGTAACTGTACAGTAACTGTAAACCTCTAACGCATATTAATTCAAACGCAACTGGATCACGACAAGAAAGTCCGTAGAGTAATATTATTATTAGATGCGCAAAAAACATTCGATTCCCTAGAATGACCCTTTATGTTGGAGGTTCTCCAAAAATTTGCATTCGGAAGCCAATTTATTGAACTGGTACAACTTCTATACAATGAGCCCACAGCCAGAATATCACTTAATGGTACAACATCACAGCCTTTTTGACTAGGGCTACAAGACAGGGTGGGGTGTCAACTTCCCCTGTCACCATACCTTTTTGCCATGGCAAGAGAGATTATAGCCTCTAAGATCAGTTCCCATACTGATATCCACGAACTTCAACTAGGACCACACACAAAACTAATAGGACTGTATGCGGATAACATAATTCTATTCCTGGACGCAACAGACAGGGCCCTACAGGCACTACACACCACTATTTCAGACTATCTCCACACTATGGGCCATATTTATAAAGGCGTGGTATCACCTTTTAGCAATATCCCACCTTAACGATCGCTATGGCAGTCGTTAATTTTCAATCACTATCGTAAATGTACAATATCGATCGTAAATGTCCACGATTGTAGATATATGATTGCCCTTAGATCTACGAATATTCACAATACTGTGGGTCCTATATGCCTTAGATATGGATCCTGGGATAAACACACAATTCCCTTTCTTAATACCTGGGAATTACCATAACTAAACACCCAAAAACTTTCTACGATCTAAACCTCCTCTCTCATACACTGGGTCATGGTCAAAACACAAACCATGTACACCTGTCTCTAGATTGCCAAATCAATCTGATCTATATACCTGGAGGTTTACAATCAGCGAATCAAGTTTATGTAAATTGTAGGATATGTGTTAGCAGAGGTATTAGACAAACGGTCTTGAGCAGATTTTATGTGCCTGGTGCTAATCCAAATATCAGGCTCAGTGACATGTACTGAGCCTGAGCATGCTCAGAAGAGGCAGCTAGGGGATTAGCATTCAGTCATTGGCTGTGATGTCAACTTTCAAATCCTTAACAGACAGTTAATAACTGGAAGAATCAGAGACCAGAAACACGGACAACAGGATATTGTGCAGGTTAGACTTATAATTTTTTTAGATTTCAAACTATTATAGTAAAGGGGTTTGGGGGTGATTTACCTGTATGTAAGTTTCCATTTATGGGCTGGACTTGCCCTTGAAGTACTACTTATTTATACTGTAAATCAGGGGGAGGGTAAGAGCGGACACCAATCACATTTGGGATGGGAAGTTGCAACTTTAATTTAGACAGACAGAGCTCCAACACCTTGCATCCTCCTGCATGCAAGTAATGCTACTGTTTCCCCACCTCTTAAGGTCCCACCTCCTGTCTCATTCGCCCCTTTGGCTGCATCCTCCACACAATTTTAAACAGTGTAGATGAGTAATTATGGTGCTGTATGCAGGGTTACATTGTTATGACCATTTGTTTGGGCCTCTTTGATGATCTGCCCGAACAAATGGCCACTAACAAGATTCAAGATGTATTACTCGGTGCAGAAGAAACTAATGTGCCCTATGATGTGACATCTCTCTTCACCTGTATACCCACTAAGGAGGCTGTTAACATGGTGAGAAAACAGCGAGGCAAAGACAGCACCATTACCAGCAGAACAGATCTTAACCCATAACAGGTTTATTCCCTACTGGACTTAAAGGGGAAGTTCAGTGCAAATACATTTGCTTTTAAGAAAAAAGAGCAGTAATTTTCAATTCCAATGAGCTTAACCTGCCCATTCAACATTTTGTCTGTGTAAAAATAAATGCAACCAAAATACTGACTTCCTGTGTGCAGGACTCCTAATAGAGACTGTTATGGTTTTGCCCTTGACCAAGCGCTTGTGTTGATTCAGTTGCTCAGTAGAGATCTGAGCATGTTTGACCCATCCAACAGCTAATCAGTATAAATTACTGTTAAGAACATTCCAAGGTAGTGTGCATTCTGGGAAGAAGAAGGACCGTTGGAACCTGAAATGGCAACTCACTGTCATGTCAACAGCAGGGAACAGCAAAGGGTATGAAATCAACTGAATTTTCAAAACGGGAGAGAATATGTAGAATAGCTAGGTATGCATAATACAAACCAAGAATTTTATTGATTAAAATATTGATATTTTTCACTGAACTTTCCCTTTAAACCTGAATATCACCTATTTCAAATGCAGGGATAAGTTCTATAAGCAAAAACATTGATGTGCTATGGGATCTCCAGTTTCACCCATTGTGGCAAACCTTTATATGGAGGAAATGTAGGCGCTTAATACAGCCACTGGTTCAGATACGTGGATGACAACTGGGTTAAAATCCACCAGAAGGAAGTACAAGCCTTCACAGAACACACCAGTGCCGTAGACCAGAACATCAAATTTACAATGGAAGAGGTACAAAGCAACACACTGGCCTTCTTGGACTGTTTGGTAGAAGTAAGGGAGAATGGTTAATTGAAAGTAGATGTTTACAGAAAACCAACCCACACAGACCAGTATTTGATGTTTGATTACCACCACCCTTTGGATTAAAAGCTGGGTGTCATCAGAATCTTGCAACACAGAGCAGAGAACATCCCCACTAGCACAGAGGCAAAGCTTAAAGAAATTAAACATCTCATCTTAAAACTTGTGGATATCCGGACTGGGCTTTTGTGTTCTTTCCTTTACTTCTTCCCCGTGTGACAAATACCAACAGTGAAGGGGGAAAGCATGACAGGAAAAAGAACATGGTCATCCCATATGTAGGGGTCTCAGAGAAATTAGGAAGAACTTTCAAAAACACTGTATCCCTGTCTGCTTTAAACTAAACAACACACTGAGGCAGCAATTGGTAGGTACATCCAAAAGACCCAATACAGAAACACAAGAAAAGTGACATCATATATGCAGTGCAGTGCAGTGAAGAATGCTCTGATTTGTATGTGGGGAAGACCAAACAGCAACTGCACCAACGTATGGCCCAGCACAGAAGAGGTTCAGAACTCAGTCGTGTACCTGCATCTTAAGGAAAAAGGACATACGTTTGAAGATTGTAATGTCAACATCTTGGCAAAGGAACAGGACTGGTTCAAGAAAGGTGCCAAGGAGGCCATTTATGTGAAAATAAAGAAACCAAGCCTGAATAGAGGTGGGGGGGTTCGACACCAACTGTCTGCCATGTACAATTCTGTTTTGACACCTTTCCCTGGGCAGTTTCGATAACACCTCTTAGCTTCAATGCATCCACACCTTGCATTCAGAAGGTCCCTAAGAACTGGCTGTCATATCTAATTGGGACTTTCCATGGGTGTATTGCCAACAGATTCTTGAACAAGTCATTCTGAATTGAGAAATTCAGTTGGATGACTAGTGAAACGTCTTCAAGAACTAAATTTAAAGTCAAGTTGATCTAACTGAATAAAACAGATATACCATGACCTGGATGAATGAGAACCTTCACAAGCATTTTGCAGTATCTTCCCCACCACTGATGTTAAACTACCAGGTCTATAATTACCAGGCTCTGAACGACTACCCTTTTTGAATATTATTACATTACATCAGCAATTTTCCAACCTAGAGGCACCTCACCAGGCAAAAGTGATTTTGAAAAACAAATGGTCTAGATAAAACTGTTCACACTACCCTCCCCCCATACACATACACAAAATATGTGTTTAAAAGTCTCTGAAGTCATTAAAATTTCTGCAGCTAGAACCTGAGACAGACAATTTAATGTTACATTGCACCCCTCTTCTCTTTACCTATTCACTCCTACAAATACTTTCACTTCTTCCTCTGAGCTTTGATTCAGTGCCGACGAGCAGTCCACTTGATCACAGCAGTGAGAATACAGAAAGGCTACATTGTGATAGAAACATAATGTGGGAGAAACTGAAAAATAGTGGCAGGTCTTCTGGATGCTGTGACAAAAGTGTCACTAGCAACAGCAGATAGAGCAAGAGGGTGGGACGTGGGAGTGTTGATACCAGACAAGTAGAGGAAGCTCTTTACTGGGGCCCTCCTAAGGCTGAGTACATACCTCTTGATCCTTCGTCCCGTACAACCATTCTCCACTAGCAAGTGGTCAGCCGGGATGAAACACTCAGTCACATCAAAAGTAGCCGTGGGTGACCGTTCACTGTGACCGAGTGTAAGTGGTCCATAGGGGGCCGCACATTCGCCCATGGTTTTCTGACGCGTCCGATTTGGGCGTTTAAAGTGGGCCAGTTTGGGCCAGTTGATCGGGTGGAAAAATTACATGGTGCAAGCCCTGGGCGATTACTCCGTTTGTCTCATAAAATTGTTAAAATGCATATTCACACCCTTGGGTGCTATACTTCTCCTCACAAACCCTTACTTTAAGGTCTAGCAATCAGAAAATTAAATTAAATAATTGAGAGTAGCACGCCTTTATTAATTCAGCAAACAATTAAATCCACCATATGCACCAATCATGATGTTTGGGGGGTTAATACCCCCGAAACATTGTGATTGATGCACTTGTTGGAATTGTTCAGTTTGTTCTGCCCAAATGCCATCCCTGTAGTAAAGAAAAATCCTTTAATGCCTGTCCAACAGATCATAAACAGGCTTCAGGAGGGAGTTGCACCTTTGTAATAGATCTGCAGAAGACTTCAACCGAACTTGCTACCAATGTACCCTCTAATTTTAAAAGGCATGTCTAACCCCCAAACTAAAACTTAACCCACTACTGGCCTCTCTTTATAGTTTAAAAAAAATTCCTTACCTTTCAACTCCTTATGGTTCCTCTGCAGTGTCCAGGAAACTGCACCTCTACAAAGTCCAGGAAACTGAAGAGTAGGAGCTGTCTTCCTGTTCAAAACGTTTCTGCTTCCTCCTTGTCCTCTAAGAGGACATTAGGATCCATCCATGGCTTGACATCTACCTAGTGTAAAAAGGTTTTTCTCTAGGGATGTAGGGCATCCCTAGGGGCCCGCTGTGTAATTTTGTTAAAAAAAAAGATTTAGAATGCTACTTACAGCCCCTCGATCCTCCAGGCGCACTGATACGGCTCCCTGCTTACCGGAACTTTCAAGCAAGTTGGGATTGTTCAGGGGTGCCCTACATAATATAAAAAAATGTAAATCTTATGTTTTCGCATATATATATTTTCTGTGCACATTCAAAATGAAAATATGTGCGCTACATATAGCAGTATTTATATTCCAGCATATTTGTGTGCGCACTACTTTAACCTGTGCGCAAGCCTGCAGCGTTACATTGCAAGGTGCAAACCACTATGCCTATTACAGTTTACAAAAAAAGTTCTAAAATAGAAAAAAGTACGTAAGATACATGCAGGGTTATTCAACAAAAGTTCTTATCATTTAAAATGGTGCTAATTTTGCCCCAACCAATCAGATGTTAGCTTTCAAATGTTAAATAAAATATGATTGGTTGGGGCAAAATTAGCACCATTTTAAACGATAAGCAGGGTTATTCAATAAAAGTTCTTATCGTTTAAAATGGTGCTAACTTTGCCCCAACCAATCAGATGTGAGCTTACAAATGTTAAATAAGATCTGATTGGTTGGGGCAAAATTAGCACCATTTTAAACAATAAGAACTTTTATTGAATCTACTTTAAGAACTTTTATTGAATCTCCCTGATGGTTTTAAAGTTGTCCCATGGGGGCTGCCATCTTTGCTGCTCCTATTGTACCCACATGCCCAATAACCATACCTTATGGACTGAGGATAAGTAGCAAACTCATTTTGCATGTGTACTTACTTATAAGAAGTAATTAATACTGCACCTACATTAGATTATAAATAATTATAAATTGTAATGCACTTTCATGTCCACCAAAAACAGGGTATAGAAAAGAACGGGCTTGCTAAATCCTGTTTAAACTGGATATTTAAAAATATAGGTATGGTTGCGTGATTTTTTTTCTTCTAGTAGGTAAACTGAACAAAGCAACCCTTTTCTAGTAAACTTTAAGTTGTAAGGGTGGTACTCATATTTATCTGTGATTGCTTTGTCATTTAAGGGCATGTCAACCCACAAAACTAAGGGTATCTGCACACCATGCAAAATTTCAGTCCAAATGACCGATAGTCATAGTGTCCGACTGACTGTTCGTCCAAATAGGACAAAAGGATGATGAGAGATGGTGGAAAACCATGTCTGATCATGTGGTCCTCTACAGCCACTATTGCCGCGACAGACAGTCCTTCCTCCTAGCCGGAAGATCTGAACGGTTGGTCAGGAGGAACCATTGCATGGTGTGTAGTGTTAAAAAATCCTTACCTAACATCTCTACTCCAGATGTCTGTTCAAATTTGAAAAAAAGAGTAGGAGTAGAGGAGTGAAGAGTAGGAGGTGTCAGAGAATCATCCGTTCCCTGCTTCCTCCCTGTCCTCTGAGAGGTTTTTGGCACGCGCATTCTATACTGGGTGCCTGCTACTATAAACCTTTACAGCCCTTAAAGGGCATGTCCACCCCCAAAACTATAATCCCCCCAACTACTGGCCCCATCATGTAGTGTAGTGTAATCCTTACCTCACATCCCAGCTCCATAGGGTTCTCCTGTAGTCCCCCCCCCCCAAAGTCCCAAAAACTGCCCACCAGGAGGATAGCAGGGCTCTGCCTGCTACCTGGCCTCAGGTAGATTTTTGCCATGCGTACTGCAGCTCTTCTCCCCCCCCCTCCCCCCCCCCCCCCCCCCGTTTTCCCCCCCCCCCCCCCCCCCCCAGCATAAACCCCCTGTAATATAGTAATCCCCCTGGTCTCCCAGCCCCAACCGCATGGTTTTTAATTTTAGAAAGCTCCCCAAACTCTTACTTACCGCTCCTCTTTCCTCCGCTGCACTGAATGACCGCTCAGCCAATCACAGACGCGACTGCCGGTCCCGCCCCTCTGCTTGCATTCTCGCAAGCAGAGGGCCGGCAGCGCGGCGAAGGAAAGAGGGGAGGTAAGTAAAAGTTTGGGGGGCTTTCTAAAAATAAAAACCATGCGGTTGGGGCTGGGGGACCAGGGGGAAGGCAATATTAAAAAATAGAAATAAGGGTGGACATACCCTTTAAACTTAACCCTCACCCTTTGCTTGTTCCCCCATATAAGAGCCAGACACCAGAACCAGAAAGGTTGCAGCATCCTTTACTCAAAATTTACAAACCGTGCAATTGTAAAACATGTTATGAGGCTTAAAGATCAATTTCAGTTCACATAAAACATTACAACAGTGTATAACCAGATATTTTCTTACCTATCCTATCAAACCATCTTAAAGCCTAATCGCCCTTTAAGCCCCCCACTTTTTCCTCTACTACCACTACCCTATTTATGCTGCGCTGTGGAGATGACCTAACTGTCCTTCTCTTGGCCCCACCTCTGATCTAGCACAGCAAGCCCCGCCTCCGCTCTCTGCTTCCTTTCCCCTTTCCTTACCTGACCGGGACTTAGACTACCCTGGAGCATCTCCCCTATCCTGGCCCAATCAAGCCCCAACTCCTTTCCACAAGGTAGGTCCAGGGGGTTGCAGTACAGCTGCTTGAGATTGGACTAATGGTAAGGAGGGGCTATTTATAATGATTGGAAGGGTCTGTTTTCTTCTGTCTCAGCTGACAGTGAGTTAACCCGTTGTATGCTGCCTGGGGATGGTCAGGATATCTACTTTGTGTAACACCTTTTTGTAACCAATTAGCCTTTAAAATGTTGAGGCAGTCTACGCTAAAAAAAAATCTAATTTTAGATACAGCAAGAGCTTTAGATTCCAAGAAATCATTATTTGAAATCACAGCATTTACAGAGAACTCCAGAAGCAAAAATTATAACATGTGTCCTATCCCGACCTCTTACTAGGATCTTTAGCTGCCTGCCAGCCAGAGCAGGATTATCCACAAGGAAACTTCTGGGGGCCCAGCTTCAGAAGCAGTAACAAAATTACAGTCTATACAGTATATGTAGCAAAAAGGGGGCCCTAAATGATGGCCCTGCCTTGGGCCCCATATGATCTTAAAGGGCATGTCCACCCCCAAAACTAAAATTTAACCCCTTACTGGCCACATCAAGTAGTTTAAAACAATCCTTACCTTACATTCCTGCTCAAAATAGTTCCCCTGCTGTGCCCCTCCAAAGTCCAGGAAACTGCTGTGTAGGAGCAGTGTGTGACTCATGCTGTGCCTGAGACTTCCTCAACCTCATCAAGGTTGAGGCATGCTCAGTGCAGCCCTCCCTGCCTCTCAGCCAATCACGGACGCGGCTGCCGGTCCCGCCCCCTTCTTTCAATTCCATGCAAGCAGAGGGCCTAAAGCAGGGGAGAGAGGGCAGGTAAGTAAGAATCGGGGGACTTTCTAACAATTATATTAATGCGGTTGGGGCTGGGGGAGCATGCCCTAACACATATCAAAAGTTACATTTTGGGGTGGACATGCCCTTTAATCCATCTCTGCTGCCAGCACACTTTCTGCAACATTTAAGAGATTCAGCAGAGAAAAGAAAGAAGAGGGGGGGATACGTAAGCGGAGCAGTATCCATGGTGAGGCTGTGCAGAACTTACAAGTATCGCAAACACTACAAGAAGGTAGCATGTAAGGGAGGGTGGGGACAATTAGGAGCACTGACTAATCATAAATAACTTAATAACAAGGCTAGCATAGCTAAAATATGCACGTACCACCATTTTAATTCAGAAAATGTAAAGATGTTTGAGTATCGTGATCATTTAAATGTAAACTTTTTGTCAGAAGGCTCTTTAAAGGGCATCTATAGTGGGAAAATGTAAAAAAATTGTGTTCTATAATTCCCCCAAACCCCCCTCTGTCCTGAGATATACAAGTTAAAAGAAGTCAAGAGTTTTTTTGCTTGAGCGGTCAATCAAATCAAATTAGGCTTACACAAGTTTTACAGCAAGTCTCCCAATAACTCCTACCTGCTCACTAAAATACTTGGAAAAACACTGGGTTAAAAACACAAGTAAAGGAAAGAGAATCAATTTCACCAATTTTTTCTGTCAAAGGGAAATCGGGCTGCAGTAAAAAGGCAGGAGGCGGGTCTCTCCTAACTTACCCCCCTCCCACTCCTTATGTAGTAAGTGTCTCCAGGCACTTCCTCTCTACAGGCTTACATACCGTGTTTTTTTCTTTTTTACAAAGGTTAGAGTAACGTGTAGGAGGATTACTGCGCATGAGCGGATTGTTGAGGGCAAACACAGAGACACAGAGGAAGGTGGGAATAAGGACGCATACACTAACCTTTTTTTATGTCTGGATTGGAGCAATGTATAAATTTCACTATAGACGCCCTTTAAATAACTTGTTTAATTAGGCTGAGACCACACCCAATGCACAAGATTCATGCGCGCTAATATATGCTTGCTCTTCTGAAGCTTGTACTGCATGTACAGAATGAGTTTTTTGGTGCTGTTCAAAGCTGTTAATTATCTCCCATATCCCTTTTAGAGCTCCTTGGAGTAAGTACTGTAAATGAAGCCTGTGATTGGTGGAGTCTGGGTGTTCTACTCTATGAAATGCTAACAGGGCAGGTAAGGGTATTGTAACCTTTATATATATATATATATATATATATATATTTTTTTTTTTTTTTTTTTTTTTAACAAACTGTATATTTGTCATAGTAATTATTAGTATTATATTACAGCACATACCACATATTTCCAAATAATGAAATATGTTTAGTCAGCCGCTGAAAAAAGATGAAATACTGACAGAATACAATTAATTGGAACTGTATTAAAGGGCATCTATAGTGGGAAAATGAACTTTTTTTTCTTTCTTTCCATGTGTTCTATAATTCCCCACAACCCCCAGAGTGTCTTCACTTTTTTCAGATTCCCTCTCTGTCCTGAGATACACCAGTTAGAAAAATATGTGATTGCATTCTTCTACTCCTACTTGTACTGTCAATCAAATCCCTGTGACGTGATCCCCCCTCCCTGCTCTGTAATAAACATAGAGATAAGAGCATTAGCAGGGGGACAGAGGTAGCTTTGATGTTGGATATAAGGCTGCACTTGACCCCCCTTCTTAATAGCTTTCACTGATTGATAATGGGTTACAAAGGGCCCTATTTATAAAAGATCGGTATCGTTATCGTAAAATACCGATCGTTATCGTAAAATAACGACCGGGTTTTTACCGATAACGACCGTTATTTACCGATAACGACCATTATTTACCGATATCGTTAAATACCGGTCGTTATCGGTAAATACCGGTCATTATTTACCGATAACGACCGTTATTTACCGATATCGGTAAATTTACCAATATCGGTAAATACCGGTCGTTATCGGTAAATAACGCCCGGTATCGGTAAATAACGGCCGTTATCGGTAAAAACCCGGTCGTTATTTTACGATAACGATCTTTTATAAATAGGGCCCAAAGTGAGAGATCGTAAACTGTACTGTTCTTCTTCTTCTTCCTCCGCCTCGGTGTCTCCAGGACAGCTTGCTTTCTATTGGCCACTGTGCGTGGGTGTGTTTTTCAGGATGTTGAACTTTTAGCTCCTACTGCACATGAAAAGCTTGTCGGTTAGCCGGAGTTGAGACATGGAGGTGGTAACAGAGGGGAGGGGGAGAGTGCTGCACACAGATCTGGCACCGTGGTTAAACAGAGTCACTGACATAGATAGAATTAAGGCAGCACAGAGTACATGAATTTAAATTTGCAAAGGGGCAATGTGTTTTTTTCACTATAGATGCCCTTTAATTCAGTATGCTCAGCAATTGAAAATATCTTTCCTGGACTCTATGAATGACTATTTCACTGTTCCTATCTTTAGTCTCTCTATAACAGTTTAACCTCTGGAGTTAATGCTCACATGCAGCTCCCCTTACCAGATACTCTCAGTTCTGCTGCCATTTCTTTTCTTACGGAGGTAAGATTCAGTTTCATTTCTTAATTGTCTATCTCTGTTGACATACAGTTCCCCTAGTTGTCTTGCTTGCTATAATTTCTGTCCATTTCCTACTAATTATAATTAATAGTGTCACAGCTAAGAAGTTTAGGGCCATATTTATATTTACAATACCACGCCTTAACAAATCGCTTTACTGATCGTAAATCTATATCCTCAATTATAAATTTACAATCCCCATAGAATACCATTATGGTAGATTACTACCACACGGTATTCTACGACTGAACGTTTGTAAATTAACGAATGTTCAGAGTAAATGTACGAAAGTGGCCGTACATTTACGGCCACCGTCGTAACTTACCAACGCATGCTATCACTAATGTGCAATACTGTACGTTAATAAATATGCACGGTTATTCAATAAAAGTTATCGTTTAAAATGGTGCTAATTTTTCCCCAACCAATCAGATGTAAGCTTTCAAATGTTAAATAATATCCGATTGGTTGGGGCAATATTAGCACCATTTTAAACTCTCCCCGATTGTCCTTACTACTACTAAGTGATAAATAATTCAGGCATACATTTTACATGTATATACTGTAAAGAAGTGTTTAACATGTATTGCCAATGTTTATCTGAAACATTGCTTGTCCTTATATAAATAAGTAAATTAATGAACGTTCATGGCCATACTTTTATGGCCACCCTCGTAATTCACTGATAACGTGTGGTATTGCTAATGTGCCCTTTATTCCATCTGGCTCCAATGAAGCACTGATGGTTATAAAAGCCACACCCCATAAGGCTGGGTACACATGTGACTAGATCATTGTCAGTCACAGCAAAAGTAGCCTTGGCCATCAGTTCGTCACAACCAATCGTGCAGTTCCATAGGGAACCGTATTTATAAAGCATTGTTATTAAGTAACGGGTGTTCATTAACGGCCACAGGTGTTAATTAACGACTGTGTCATTATTTAACAATACTGAAAAGATAGAATAGTAGGGTTTAATTTCCATTCATGTTTTCCCAATGTTAATAAATTATGTAATAATTCTGTCTTTCACATTGCTTTGCAATGATATGTAGGCCCTTAGATATTTAACGACCATTTTAGTCTACATAGTGTTAAATAACTATAACAATCGTTATGGCATTACTTACCAATAACAATGCTTTATAAATTTGAGTAACGTCAGCAATGATTTGTGGAGAAGCGTGCCTGGGGATTATAATGATCAATAAATAAATATCCCTATTGCATTGGTTTACATTAAAATTGTGTGGGTATGGAATGTGCTGAATTTCTCTCTTTAAAGGGTAACTGTGGTCTCCATACATTTATTTAAAAAAAAGTACATTACTACCTTTAAAACAACTCCGGATCATGCTTCTAGCTGAAGTTTATCAAAATTTACAGCATTAAAAAAGGGTGGTGTTTCCAGCTAGCACATCACCAGCAACATTGCTCCGCCCCAATGCCTGTGGCACGGAGCTTGCCCAGTTATATCCTTCTGCTGTAACAGAGCATCATCTGCTGCATCATAAACCCCATCCCTAACCTTTTAATCATTTTAAAGCCAGCCACAAGTATTAGATACATATACATGAAGACCAGTTACCCTTTAAATGGTATTGTTCTACCTGTCATTAATATTAGATTTAGTGGTCAAAAAAAGAAAACACAGAAGATCTTTTCTATTTTAGCTTCTGTGCTATGATCCGGAGCGGCGACTTGGTTCAGGTCCTGGGGGTGTGCAGAAGATCAAATCTCACCCTTTTTTCCATGGAATCCAATGGAACAAACTGATGTAAAAGTTGAAGTCTTAATTCCAATAGTGACAACGCTGATATCGGGCTCACAGATTGTGCAGTGCATGGATTAGGATAATAATTCAAAAGGCAACATGGTCAGTTTCTTCCATTTCAAAATGGATCATACACTAACAGAATTTACTTCCTCAAATTATTAAAAGGTCTAGAATGTGTCTGTTTCACATTATCACATATGTTTAGAACACACAACCAATGCCAATTAATTGTCTCAAATAAATAACCATTTGACAGCTGAAAAATGATTGTGTGAGGTATTTTCTTTGCAAGCAATATAGGCTTACTAGTACAATGGTGTACATGCAAACATGGCGTGGCATTCAAGAAAGAGCAACTAACCACATATTGAAATTGAAAAATTACTTCCTCAAATTACATTATATATATATATAACCAGCAAAACAAGTCTTAGCTTACATATACATACATAGAATACAAGGATTGTGGAAGCACTCCAATTAGGCTAATTTAGAACTACATTTAGCGGAAGTGCTACTGATCTGGTCAAACATTTATACAAACATAGAAAAGATAATCAATGCACATTCCTAGGCCCCATACAATATCATATTATCTGCACACTGGCATACTTTATAAACAAAGGGGTTTTAGTATACATTACTGTGATCACATGAATGAAAAGCCCTTCCAACCATGACAAGGTAACCCCAGTCTGGGGGTTAAAAATCCAAAGGGCTGGGGGGGGAAGTGAGAGAGCCTTTTGCATATCGTAATTAAAGTAAAAAGGTTAGAAGTTAGGACCTTCCAGACTGGGGTTACCTTGACGTGGTTGGAAGGCTTTTCATTCATGTGATCACAGTAATGTATACTAAAACCCCTTTGTTTATAAAGTATGCCAGTGTGCAGATAATATGCTATTGTATGGGGCCTAGGAATCTGCATTGATTATCATATATGCAGCTAAGTATCAAGCACTCCAAGGACTTGTGAATCACACAAATTTATTGTAAAGAAAGTAGGTCTGAGGCCTACGCGTTTCAGCCTGTAGGCCTCAGATCTACTTTCTTTACAATAAATTTGTGTGATTCACAAGTCCTTGGAGTGCTTGATACTTAGCTGCATATATGATAATCAATGCAGATTCCTAGGCCCCATACAATAGCATATTATCTGCACACTGGCATACTTTATAAACAAAGGGGTTTTAGTATACATTACTGTGATCACATGAATGAAAAGCCTTCCAACCACGTCAAGGTAACCCCAGTCTGGGGTTCTGGAAGTTCCTAAACGTTCTAACCTTTTTGACTGGGAGGGTTATGTACGATATGCAAAGCTCTCTCAACTCGCGCCCCCCAAAAAAGCCGCTTTGGATTTTTTACACCCCAGACTGGGGTTACTGTTCAATGGTTTGAATGGCTTTTCATTCATGTGAATCACAGTAGGTGATAACTAAACACCTCTTGTTTTATAAAGTGTATGAACCAGTGTGTCAGTATTACATATTATATTGTATGGGGCCTAGAGAACAATGATCATATGAATTATCTTTTCTATGTTTGTATAAATGTTTGAGCTCCAAGATCAGTAGCCTTCCGCTAAATGGAGGTATTGCTGAAGCTTAGCCAATTGGAGTGCTTCCACAATCACTTGGTATTCAATGTATGTGGATAAGTAAATCTAAGACTTGTTTTATTTTTGCTGGTTATGATGATATAAATGATTGAGAATAATTTCATTTGGAAAGAAAATAAGTTTGTTCATTTGCATTGGTAGTTGCTCTCTTATCTTGAGATGCACGCACATTGTGGCATTACAAAACCATTGTACTTAGGATCCTATATGAGCAAATGTGTCAAAAGAAAATACCTCACAACAACTGCATTTTCAGCTGTCAAATGGTTATTTATTTGAGACAATTAATTGGCATTGGTTGTGGTGGTCAATAAACATAAATTAATGTAATGTGGAAACAGAAACACATGACAGACCTTTCAAATAGAATTTGAGCGAAGTAAATTACGGTTAGTGGGGGGTATGAGTGGCGCGGATTTTGTAAATGTAAGAAAACTGACCATGTTGCCTTTTTGAATTATTATCCTAATCCATGCACTGCACAATCTGTGGACCCGATATCAGCGTTGTCACTATTGGATAAGACTTCAAACTTTTGACATCAGTTTGTTCCATTGGATTCCATGGAAAAAAGGGTGAGAGTTGATCTTCGACTTCACTGCACACCCCCAGGACCTGAAACCAAGTCGCCGGTCTCCGGATCATAGCAACAGAAGCTAAATAGAAAAGATCTTCTGTGTTTGTCTGTTTTTTGACGGCACGTAACTCTAGATATTAGGTGACCGAGGTAGAACAATGGAACATTTAAAGGGTAACGGTCTTAACATGTATATGTATCAGTATACTTGTGGCGCAATGGCTTTAAAAATGATTAAAAAGGTGGAAGAAAGGGGAAGCTAGGGGTGTTATGATGCATCAGATGAGTGCAATCTGGTAGCAGTCAGAAGGATTATACTGGGTCAAGCTCCGTGCCACAGGCATTGGGGCGGAGCACACAATGTTCTGGGATGATGTGGCTAGCTTAAACACCACCCTTTTTTAATGCTGTAATTTGATAAACTTCAGCTAGAAGCATGATCCGGAGTTGTTTTAAAGGTAGTGTATGTTACTTTTTTTAAATAAATGTATGGAGGACCACACAGTTACCCTTTAAAGAGGAAGAAATCACGACACATGTCCATACCCCAAAAACAATTTAAATGTAAACCAATGCAATAGGGATATGTTATGTTATATGATCATTAATAAGCCACCAGGCAGCGCTTCTCCACAAATCATTTGCTGACGTTACTCACAATTTATAAAGCATTGTTATTGGTAAGTAATCCATAACGATTGTTATAGTTTTACACATATGTAGACTAAAATGGTCGTTAATATCTAAGGGCCTACAATATCATTGCAAAGCAATGTGAAAGACAGAATTATTACATAATTTTAACATTGGGAAAACATGAATGAATCATAAACCCTACTTTCTATCTTTTCAGTATTGTTAATATGACACAGTCGTTAATTAACACCTGTGGGCCGTTAATGAACACCCGTACTTATATAACAATGCTTTATAAATACGGTTCCCTATGGAACTGCACAGATTGGTTGTGACGAACTGATGGCCAAGGCTACTTTTGCTGTGACTGACAATGATCTAGTCACATGTGTCCACCAGCCTTATGGGTGTGGCTTTTATAACCATCATGTGCTTCATTGGAGCCAGATGGAATAAAGGCACATTAGCAATCCCACACGTTACATTGAATTACAGGGTCCAAAAAAGTATGGCCATGAACCGTTCATAAATTTACTTATTTTATATAAGGACAAAGCATTTTCATAAACTTGGCATTACATGTTAAAACACTTCTTTACAGTATATACATGTAAAATGTATGCCTGAATTATTTATCACTAGTAGTAGTAAGGACAATCGGGAGATTTTAAAATGGTGCTAATATTGCCCCAACCAATCGGATATATAATTTAACATTGGAAGCTTAGCATCTGATTGGTGTGGAAAAATTAGCACCATTTTAAACGATAACTTTTATTGATAACCGTGCATATTTATTACGGTCACAGTATTGCACATTAGTGATAGCATGCGTTGGTAAGTTACGACGGTGGCCGTAAATGTACGCCACTTTCGTACATTTACTCTGAACATTCGTTAATTTACAAACGTTCAGGTCGTAGAATACCGTGTGGTAGTAATCTACCATAATGGTTTCTATGGGGATTGTAAATTTATAATGAGATATAAGATTTACGATCAGTAAAGCGATTTGTAATAGAGCGTGGTATTGTAAATAAATATGGCCCTAAAACTTCTTACTTGACGACAATATAATTATAATTAGTAGGAAATGGACAGAAATTATATCGAAGCAAAGACACTAGGGGGAACTGTATGTCAACAGAGTAGTACAATTAGAAATGACTAAATCTACCCTCCGTAAGAAAGAAAAATGGCAGCAGAACTGAGAGTATCTGGTAAGGGGAGCGATGCATGTAAGCAGTTACTCCGAGAGGTTAAAAAACTGTTATAAAGATAAACTAAAGATAGGAACAGTGAAATGTATTCATGAATTCCAGGAAAGATGATTTTCAATTGCTGAGCATACTGAATTAAAGGGCAATCTATAGGTAAAAAAAACATGCCTGATTTGTTGCCCCTTTGCAAATTTAAATTCATGGTAATGCTGTGCTGCCTAATTCTATCTATGTCGGTGACTCTGTTTAAACCACGGTGCCAGATCTGTGTGCACACTCTCCCCCTCCACCTCTGTTACCACCCTCCATGTCTCAAACACTCCGGCTAACCGACAAGCTTTTCATGTGCATTAGAGCTAAAAGTTCAACATCACTGAAAAACACACCCACACACAGTGGCCATAGAAAGCAAGCTGTCTGGAACCACCGCGGCGGAGGAAGAAGAAGAAAAACATTACATTTAACGATCTCTCCACTTTGGGCCCTATTTATAAAAGATCGTTATCGTAAAATAACGACCGGGTTTTTTACCGATACGGAGAACCGGGTTATTTACCGATACCGCGATATTACCGATACCGGTATTTACCGATATTTGTAATTAACCGATATCGGTAAATAACGGTCGTTATCGGTAAATATGACCGGTATTTTACCGATAACGACCGGTATTTAACGATACGGTTAAATAATGGTCGTTATCGGGTAAATAACGGTCGTTATCGTGTAAAAACCCGGTCGTTATTTTAACGATAACATCGGAATTTTACGATAACGATACCGATCTTTTATAAATAGGGCCCTTGGTAACCCATTATCATCAAGTGAAAGCTATTAAAGAAGGGGGGTCAAGTGCAGCCTTATATCCAACATCAAAGCTACCTCTGTCCCCCT
Organism: Hymenochirus boettgeri; assembly: GCA_019447015.1. NCBI lineage: Eukaryota > Metazoa > Chordata > Amphibia > Anura > Pipidae > Hymenochirus > Hymenochirus boettgeri. The sequence continues at coordinate 228,384,017 of CM033476.1, read as the reverse complement.
GCTAATGCTCTTATCTCTATGTTTATTACAGAGCGGGGAGGGGGATCACGTCACAGGGATTTGATTGACAGTACAAGTAGAGATAAAAAATGCATCACATATTTTTCTAACTGGTGTTCTCAGGACAGAGAGGAATCTGAAAAAAGGGAACACACTCTGGGGGTGTGGGGAATTATAGAACACAGCATGAAAGAAAGAAAAAAGTTCATTTTCCCACATAGATGCCTTTAATAACAGTTCCATTAATTGTTTCTGTCAGTATTTCATCTTTTTTCAGCGGCTGACTAAACATATTTCATTATTTGAATATGTGGTAGTTGCTGTAATATAATACTAATAATTACTATGACAAATAATCACGTTTTGTTAAAAAAAAAAAAAAAAAAAAAATATATATTATATAATTATATATAATATATATATATATTATATATATATATAAAGGTTACAATACCCTTACCTGCCCTGTTAGCATTTCATAAGTAGAAACCCCAGACTCCACCAATCACAGCTTCATTTACAGTACTTTACTCCAAGACTCTAAAAGGGATATGGAGAAATAATTCCAGCTTTGAACAGCACCAAAAAACTCATTCTGTACATGCAGTACAAGCTTCAGAAGAGCAAGCATATATTAGCGCGCATGAATCTTGTGCATTGGGTGGTGTCTCCCTATTAAAACAGTTAAAATATTAAAGGCGTCGTATAGTGATTATACATTGCTAATAATCTCAATCGCACAGAATAAAAAATAGTGTATGCTCCTTATTCCCACCTTCCTCTGTGTCTCTGTGTTTGCCCTCAACAATCCGACCTCATGCGCATACAATCCTCCTACAACGTTACCTTACCTTTGTAAAAAGAAAAAAACACGGTATGTAACCTGTAGAGAGAAGTGCCTGGAGACCATTACACATAAGGAGTGGGAGGGGGTAAGTTAGGAGAGAACCGCCTCCTCCTTTTTACTGCACGCCGGATTTCCCTTTGACAGAAAAATTGGTGAAATTGATTCTCTTCCTTTACTTGTGTTTTTAACCCGGTGTTTTTCCAGATTTTAGTGAGGCAGGTAGAGTTATTGGGAGACTTCTGTAAAACTTGTGTAAGCCTAATTTGATTTGATTGACCGCTCAAGCAAAAAACTCTTGCTTTCTTTTAACTTTGTATATCTCAGGACAGAGGGGGGTTTGGGGGGGAATTATAGAACAACATTTTTTTTACATTTCCCACTATAGTGCCCTTATAAAGAGCCTTCTGACAAAAAGTTTACAGTTATAATGATCACGATACTCAACATCTTTACATTTCTGAATTAAAATGGTGGTACGTGCATATTTTAGCTATGCTAGCCTTGTATTAAGTTATTTATGATTAGTCAGTGCTCCTATTGTCCCCACCCATCCCTTACATGCTACCTTCTTGTAGTGTTTGCGATACTTGTAGTTCTGCACAGCCTCACCATGGATACTGCTCCGCTTACGTATCCCCCCTCTTCTTTCTTTTCTCTGCTAACTCTTAAATTTGTTCAGAAAGTGTGCTGGCAGCAGAGATGGATTAAAGGGCATGTCCACCCCAAAATGTAACTTTTGATATGTGTTAGGGCATGCTCCCCCAGCCCCAACCCATTAATAATTGTTAGAAAGTCCCCCGATTCTTACTTACCTGCCTCTCTCCCCTGCTTTAGGCCCTCTGCTTGCATGGAATTGAAAGAAGGGGGCGGGACCGGCAGCCGCGTCCTTGATTGGCTGAGAGGCAGGGAGGCTGCACTAGCATGCCTCACCTTGATGATGTGTGAGAAGTCTCGGCACAGCATGAGTCACACACTGCTCCACACAGCAGTTTCCTGACTTTGGAGGGGCACAGCAGGGGAACTATTTTGAGCAGAGATGTAAGGTAGGATTGTTTTAAACTACTTGATGTGGCCGTAGGGGTTAAGTTTTAAGTTTTGGGGGGGGAAGCCCTTTAAGATCATATGGGGCCCAAGGCAGCCATCATTTAGGCCCCCTTTTTGCTACATATACTGTATAAGCTGTAATTTTGTTACTGATGCTTCTGAAGCTGGCCCCCAAGAGTTTCCTTGTGGATAATCCTGCTCTGGCTGGCAGCGCGGCAGATCCTAGTAAGAGGTCGGGATAGGAACACTGTTATAATTTTTGCTTCTGGGTTCTCTGTAATGCTGGATTTCAATAATGATTTCTTGGAATCTAAAGCTCTGCTGTATCTAAATTAGATTTTTTTTTAGCGTAGACTGCCTCAACATTTTAAAAGGCTAATTGGTTACAAAAGGTGTTACACAAGTAGATATCCTGACCATCCCCAGGCAGCATAACAAGGGTTAACTCACTGCATGTAGACAGAAGAAAACAGACCCTTCCAATCATTATAAATAGCCCCTCCTTACCATTGTCCAATCTCAAGCAGCTGTACTGCAACCCCCTGGACCTACCTTGTGGAAAGGAGTTGGGGCTTGATTGGGCCAGTAGGGGAGATGCTCCAGGGTAGTCTAAGTCCCGTCAGTAAGGAAAGGGGAAAGGAAGCAGAGAGCGGAGGCGGGGCTTGGCTGTGCTAGACGTGGGGGCCAAGAGAAGGACGTTAGGTTAGTGTCTCTCCCACGCAGCATAAATAGGGTAGGGTGAGTAGTAAAGGGAAAAAGTGGGGGGCTTAAAGGGCGATTAGGCTTTAAGATGGTTTGATAGGATAGGTAAGAAAATCTATGTTATACACTGTTGTAATGTTTTATGTGAACTGAATTATGATCTTTAAGCCTCATAACATTGTTTTACAATTGCACGGTTTTGTAAATTTTGAGTAAAGGATGCTGCAACCTTTCTGGTTCTGGTGTCTGGTCTTATTGGGGGAACAAGCAAAGGGTGAGGGTTAAGTTTAAGGGTATGTCCACCTTATTTCTATTTTTAATATTGCCTTCCCCCTGGTCCCCCAGCCCCAACCGCATGGTTTTTATTTTTAAGACCCCCCAACTTATTACTTACCTCCCTCTTTCCTTCGCCGCGGCTGCCGGCCCTCTGCTTGCAGAATAGCAAGCAGAGGGGCGGGACCGGCAGTCGCGGTCTGTGATTGCTGAGCGGTCATTCAGTGCAGCGGGGAGGAAAAGAGGGGGGTAAGTAAAGGTTTGGGGAGCTTTCTAAATTAAAAACATGCGATGGTTGGGGCTGGGAGACCAGGGGGATTACTTTATATTAAGGGGGTTTATGCTGGGGGGGGGGGGGGGGATAGATATAGAACGGGGAAGAGAAGAGGAGGGGAGGGAGAAGAGCTGCAGTAGACTCATGGAAAAATCTACCTGAGGCCAGGTAGCAGGCAGAGCCCTGCTATCCCCTGGTGGGGCAGTTTTTTGGACGTTTGGGGGGGGGACTACATATAAACCCTATGGAGCTGGGATGTGAGGTAAGATTACCCTACAGGGGCTACATGATGGGGGGTCCATAGTAGTTGGGGGTGGATGACAGCCTTTAAGGCTGTAGGTTATAGTAGCAGGCCCCCGTATAGAATACGCGCGTGCCAAAACCCTCTCAGAGGACAGGGAGGAAGCGGGAACGGATGATTCTCTGACCCACTCCTACTCTTCACTCCTCTACTCCTACTCTTTTTTTCAAATTTGAACAGACATCTGGATTGGATGTTGGGGTAAGATTTTTTAAACACTACACCCATGCAATGGTTTCCCCTCCTGACCAACCGTTCAGATCTTCCGTGAGGAGGAAGGACGTCTGTCGCGGCAATAGTGGCGTGTAGAGAGCCACATGATCAGACATGGTTTTCCACCATCTCTCACATCCTTTTGTCCTATTGGACGCAACGTCAGTCGGACACTATACTATCGTCATTTGGACTGAAATTTTGCATGGTGTGCAGATACCCTTAGTTTTTGTGGGTTGACATGCCCTTAAATGACAAGGCAATCACAGATAAATATGAGTACCACCACTTACAAACTTAAGTTACTAGAAAAGGTTGCTTTGTTCAGTTTACCTACTAGAAGAAAAAAAATCACGCAACCATACCTATATTTTAAATATCGCAGTTTAAACAAATTTAAGGCAAGCCCGTTCTTTTCTATACCTGTTTTTGGTGGACAATGAAAGTGCATTACAATTTATAATTATTTAAATCTAATGTAGGTGCAGTAATTATTACGTTCTTATAAGTAAGTACACATGCAAATGAGTTTGCTAACTTATCCTCAGTCCATAAGGTATGGTTATTGGGCTGTGGGTAACAATAGGAGCAGCAAAGATGGCAGCCCCCAGGGACAACTTTAAAACTAACCACAGGAGGATTCATAAAAGTTCTTAAAGTAGATTCATAAAGTTCTTATTGTTAAAATGGTGCTATTTTGCAACCAACCATCAATCTTATTACAATTTGTAAGCTCACATCTGATTGGTGGGCAAAGTTAGCACCATTTTAAACGATAAGAACTTTTATGAATAACCCTGCTTATCGTTTAAAATGGGTCTAATTTTGCCCCAACCATACATATGTTATTTAACATTTGAAAGCTAACATCTATGTGGTTGGGGCAAAATTAGCACCATTTTAAATAATAAGACTATTTTGTTGATAAACCCTGCATGTATCTTACGTACTTTTTTCTATTTTAGAACTTTTTTGTAAACTGTAATCGCAAGTGGTTTCACCTTGCAATGTAACGCGCATGAGGCTTGCGCACAGTGTAAAGTAGTATGCCGGCACACAAAATGCTAGTAAATCATAATACTGCATAATATGTAGCGACACATATTTTCATTTTGAATGTGCACAAAAAAATATATATCGCAAACATAAGATGTTACATTTTTTTATATTATGTAGGGCACCCTGACAATCCAACTTGCTTGAAAGTTCCGGTAAGCAGGGAGAGCCTATCAGTGCGCCTGGAGGATCGGGGGCTGTAAGTAGCATCTAAATCTTTTTTTTTTACAAAATTAACCAGCGGGCCCCTAGGGATGCCCTACATCCCTAGAGAAAAACCTTTTTACACTAGGTAGATGTCAAGCCATGGATGGATCCTAATGTCCTCTTAGAGGAGCAGAGGAGGAGCAGAAACTTTTGAACAGGAAGCGAGCGTCCTACTCTTCAGTTTCCTGAACTTGTTAGATGGCAGTTTCCTGACACTGCAGAGAACCATAAGATTTGAAAGGTAAGGAATTTTTTTTAAAACTATAAAGAGAGGCCAGTATTGGGGTTAAATTTTAGTTTGGGTTAGACATCCTTTTAAAATTAGAGGGTACATTGGTAGCAATTCGGTTGAGAGTCTTGCTGCAGATCTATTACAAAGGTGCAACTCCCTCCTGAAGCCTGTTTATGATCTGTTGGACAGGCATTAAGGATTTTCTTTACTACAGGATGGCATTTGGGCAGAAACAAAACTAGAACAATTCCAACAAGTGCATCAATCACAATGTTTCGGGGTATTAACCCCCAAAACACATGATTGGTGCATATGGTGGATTTAATTGTTTGCTGAATTATAAAGGCTGCTACTCTCATATTTAATTTAATTTCTGTATTGCTAGACCTTAAAGTAAGGGTTTGTGAGGAGAAGTATAGCACCCCAAGGTGTGATAGCATTTTACAATTTATGAGACCAAAGTGAATCGCCCAGGGCTTGCACCATGTAATTTTTCCACCCATCAATGGCCCAAACTGCCCACTTTAAACCCCAAAATCGGACGCGTCAGAAAACCAGGGCAATGTTGCGGCCCCTATGGACCACTTCACACTCACAGTAAGAACGGTCACCACACGGCTACTTTTGATGTGACTGATGTTTCATCCCGCTGACCACTTGCTAGTGGAGAATGGTTGTACGGACGAGTCGAGAGGAGGAGGAAGAGGTTGTACTCAGCCTTAGGAGGGCCCCAGTAAAGAGCTCCCTCTACTTGTCTGTATAACACTACTCCCATCCCACCCTCTTGCTCTATCTGCTGTTGCTAGTGCACTTTTGTCACAGCATCCAGAAGACCTCCACTATTTTTCAGTTTCCCCCCATTATGTTTCTATCACAATGTAGCCTTTCTGTATTCTCACTGCTGTGATCAAGTGGACTGCTCGTCGGCACTGAATCAAAGCTCAGAGGAAGAAGTGAAAGTATTTGTAGGAGTGAATAGGTAAAGAGAAGAGGGGTGCAATGTAACATTAAATTGTCTGTCTCAGGTTCTAGCTGCAGAAATTTAATGACTTCAGAACTTTTAAACCATATTTTGTGTATGTGTATGGGGGGAGGGTGTAGTGTGAACAGTTTTATCTAGACCATTTTTTTTTCAAAATCACTTTTGCCTGGTGAGGTGCCTCTAGGCTGGTTGGAAAATTGCTGATGTATGTGTAATAATATTCAAAAAGTGTAGTCGTTCAGAGCCTGGTAATTATAGACCGGTAGTTTAACATCAGTGTGGGGAGATACTAGCAAATTCTTGTGAAGTTCTCATTCATCCAGGTCATGGTATCTCGTTTTATTCAGTTAGATCAACTTGACCTTTAAATTTAGTTCTGAAGACGTTTCACTAGTCATCCAACTGAATTTCTCAATTCAGAATGACTTGTTCAAGAATCTGTTGCAGATACAACACCATGAAAGTCCCAATTAGATAGTGACAGCCAGTTTCTTAGGGACCTTCTGAATGCAAGTGTGTGGATGCAAATTGACTAGCTAAGGTGTTTATCGAAACTGCCCAGGAAGGTTATCAAAACAGAATTGTCAATGGCAGACAGTTGGTGTCAACCCCCCCACTCTATTCAGGCTTGTGTTTTTTATTTTCACAAAATGGCCTCCTTGGCACCTTCTTGAACCAGTCCTGTTCCTTTGGCCAAGATGTTGACATTACAATCTTCAAACGTATGTCCTTTTTCTTAGATGCAGGTACAAACGACTGAGTTCTGAACCTCTTCTGTGCTGGGGCATACGTTGGTGCAGTTGCTGTTTGGTCTTCCCCACATACAATCAACATTCTTCACTCGCTCGCATGCATATATGATGTCATTTCTTGTGTTTCTGTATTGGGTCTTTGTATGTCCTACCAGATGCTATTGCCTGCATCAGTGTGTTTTTTAGTTAAGCAGACAGGTATCAGTGTTTTGAAAAGTTCTTCCTATTATTTCTCTGAGACCCTACTATATGGGTGACCATGTTCTTTTTCTGTCATGCTTTCCCCTCTCACTGTTGGTATTTGTCACACGGGGGAAGAAAGTAAAGGAAAGAACACAAAGCCGCTTCCGATATCCACAAGTTTTGAAGATGAGATTGTTAATTTCTTTAAGCTTTGCCTCTGTGCTAGTGGATGTTCTCTGCTCGTGTTGCAAGATTCTGAGACCCCCAGCTTTTAATCCAAAGGGTGGTGGTAACAACATCAAATCTGTTCTTGTGGGGTTGGTTTTCTGTAAACATCTACTTTCAATTAACCATTCTCCCTTACTTCTACAAAAAAAACAGTCCAAGAGCCATGTGTTGCGTTTGTACCTCTTCCATGTAAATTTGATTTTCTGTTCTACGGCACTGGTGTGTCTGTGAAGGCTTGTACTTCCTTCGGGTGGATTTTAACCCCAGTTGTCACCACGTATCTGAACACCAGTGGCTGTATTAGGCCCTACTTCCTCCATATAAAGTTTTGCCAAATGGGTGAAACTGGAGATCCCATAGCACATCATGTTTTTGCTTATGAAACTTATCCCTGCATTTGAAATAGTGATATTCAGGTTTTAAAAAAGAAGTTCAGTGAAAAATATATCATATTTTAATCAAAAATTCTTGTTGTATTATGCATACCTAGCTATTCTACATATCTCTCTCCCGTTTTGAAAATTCAGTTGATTTCATACCCTTGCTGTTCCCTGCTGTTGACATGACAGTGATTGCCATTTCAGGTTCCAACGGTCCTCTTCTTCCAGAATGCACACTACACCTTGAAATGTTCTTAACAGTAATTATACTGATTAGCTTTGGATGGGTCAAACATGCTCATCTCTCTGAGCAACTGAATCAACACAAGGCGCTTGTCAAGGGCAAAAACCATAACAGTCTCTATTAGGAGTCCTGCACACAGAGTTCAGTATTTTGGTTGCATTTATTTTTACAACAGACAAAATGTTGGAATGGGCAGGTAAGCTCATTGGAATTGAAATTACTGCTCTTTTTTCTTAAAAGCAAATGTATTTGCACTGAACTTCCCCTTTAAGTCCAGTAGGAATAAACTGTTATGGGTTAAGATCTGCTGTTCTGCGTGGTAATGGTGCTGTCTTTGCCTCGCTGTTTTCTCACCATGTTAACGCCTCCTTAGGGGGTATAACAGGTGAAGAGAGATTTCACATCATAGGGCACATTGTTTCTTCTGCACCGAGTAATACATCTTGAATCTTGTTGTAGTGGCCATTTTTCGGGGCGATCATCAAGAGGCCCAAAACAATGGTCATAACAATGTAACCCTGCATACACACCATAATTACTCATCTACACTGTTTAAAATGTGGTGGAGGATGCAGCCAAAGGGGCGATTGAGACAGGAGGTGGGACCTTAAGAGTGGGGAAACAGTACATTACTGCAATGCGGAGGATGCAAGGTGTTGGAGCTCTGTCTGTCTAAATTAAAGTGTGCAAACTTCCCATCCCAATGTGATGGTGTCCGCGTCTTACCCTCCCCCCCTGATTTACAGTATAAATAGAGTAGTACTTCAAGGGCAAGTCAGCCCATACATGAAAGGAACATACATGCAGTATCACCCCCAAACCCCTTTACTATAATATTTGAAATCTAAAAATATATAAAGTCTAACCATGCACATATCCTTTTGTCCTTGTTTCTGGTCTCTGATTCTTCCATGTTATTAAACTGTCTGTTAAGGATTTGAAAGTTGACATCACAGCCAATGACTGAATGTAAACCCCTAGCTCCTCTTCTGAGCATGCTCAGGACTCAGTACATGTGCACTGAGCCTGATATTTGGTTAGCACCAGCACATAAAATCTGCTCAAGACCGTTTATCTAATACCTCTGCTAACACATATCACTACAATTTACATAAACTTGATTCGCTGATTGTAAACCTCCAGGTATAGATCAGATTGATTTGGCAATCTGAGACAGGTTGTACATGGTTTGTGTTTTTGACCCATGACCGCGTGTATAGAGAGAGGAGGTTTAGAATCGTAGAAAGTTTTTGGGTTTGTTATTGATGGTATTCCCAGGTATAAGAAAGTGGAATTGTGTGTATATCCCAGGTCCATATCTAAGGCATATAGGACCCACAGTATTGGAATATTCGTAATCTAAGGCACTCATATAATCTCAATCGTGACATTTACGATCGATATTGTACATTTACGATAGTGATTGAAAATTAACGACTGCCATAGCGATCGTTAGGTGGGATATTGCTAAAAGTGTATACAGCGCCTTTATAAATTGGCCCATAGTGTGGAGAATAGTTGCAATAAGTGTGTGTAGTGCCTGTAGGGCCCTGTCTGTTGCGTCCAGGAATAGAATTATGTTATCCCGCATACAGTCCTATTAGTTTTGTGTGTGGTCCTATGTTGAAGTTCGTGGGATATCAGTATGGGAACGGATCTTAGAGGCTATAATCTCTCTTGCATGGCAAAAGGTAGTGTGACAGGGAAGTTGACCCCACCACCCTCCTGTTGTGAGCCCTAGTCCAAAACTGTGATGTGTGTAACCATTAAGTGATATTCTGGCTGTGGGCTATATTGTATAGGAAGTTGTACCAGTTCAAATAATTGGCTTCCCGCGAATGCAAATTTTGGAGAACACCCCACATAAAGGGTCTTCTAGGGAATCGAATGTTTTTTTTCGCATCTAAAATAAATATTACTCTACGGACTTTCTTGTCGTGATCCATTGCGTTTGAATTAATATGCGTTAGAGGTTACAGTTACTGTACAGTTACTGTAAAAAAATGTTAATGGATCCTGCACACCTTTTATAACAATGTCCAATGGCATGTGCTTAGGGTATTTTGTGCTCGGTAAACAGGAATTGCAAATTCTACGACAAGAAAAGCTGGGCACACCAGTCTTGATAGTAGACAAAATGTATTTGTGATATTTTGGCACAAATTTGTGCTTTCTTCAGAAAACTATTACAAACACCAAAGTCTCCCTCCCTCAATAACAATGGCTCAGTAGTTCTATATTCTGTAACCGGAACAATAACAAACTGATCACAAATGCCTATAGTCCCAATTCTCTCCTCAATATTGATTTACAAACTTCTCAAGAACAATCTAATTGCCTGCAGAAGTCATAAACCAGAGAACAGGTTTATGCCTGGCAAAAGCTCCTCTATTAATTTATATGTACCCCGGATAATCACACAGATAATATGATAATTATGAGATAGAGATGCATACTATCATTGGATGCCTGCAAGGCTTTTGACTCCGTGGAGTTTTCCTGTGTCACGTAGAAGATTTGTCTATGGTCTCAACTATTTTGCGCTAGATCCAGCTGCTCTACTTTTGCTCCTCATGCCACAGTCCTGGAATAAACGAGTAGGCCATTCCATGTCAAGTCCACTATTTACTGAGAACGAGGCAAGTATGTCCTCTCTTTCCTTACCTTTCTTCTCACTGGCCATAGAGGCCTTGGAAATACAGCTCCATAACCGACCAATCAATTAAAGGATTGAGAGGAGGATCCATACAGACTTCCCTGAATCGTACCGCTAGAGATAATTGATAGATTAAGTACTACCCCGGTTTATATATTAACTGGCAAAAAAACACGGACTCTGATAAATTAACCTGCACCACACTCCTGTGGCCATATTACTATAGTATTTTAAATTTCCTGGTTTATGGAATTCTAAAGGTGTGTACAACAAGCCGTTTTGTCCGTATCGGCCCTGCGTATGGGACTTTATCGGCAAAACGGCCGCTCGGTGTTCGGGATCATTGCCCGATCCTTGGAATCTCTGAAGCGGACCGTTTCAGCTGATAATGCCCATACCTGGCCAATTATCGGACCGTTGGTACACATCGTACGCTGCGGGTCGGCAACCGCATTTGTACGTGTGTACAAACCTTAAGATTTCAAGGAGATTCCATGAACTTACATACTCTGCTCTCCACAAGCACACAATCCACAGTACAAAACTAGGACGATCGTACCCCTAAGGAAGAAAGGATTAATCTGGTAAAAATAATCCTTCCCTCCAAAATCCTTTATAGTGGGAACCCTCACGTAAGACCAAACCAAGAAAGTCTTTTTCGATCTCACACATTACTGATATCCCCTTCTTAGCTGGAGAGCTTTGCTACATGCATTATGGCTGGTTGCCCCTTCTACTGCAGAAAAATGCTAGCCTCATATAGCACAGGTTCCATCCTAACCTCATTTTAGGTTTAAGGCTTTTCACATATGTGTTGCTTTCAAAACATTTTACTACAGTTTTGGTGTAAATTTACCTTGATTTGGTCTCTAATTTTTTTATTTTAGAGAAAAAAAGGAAAACACGAGAAAGAAACTTCTGTCTGGGTATCTGTGTTTTGAAACCTCACTCCCCATAAAACCTTGGGTATGTAGGTGTTTAAAAATGTCTCACTGGGAGGTTATTTTAGAAATAAATTTAAAGGTTATCTTCATTATCCGTCAGAAGGACTTATACATTACAATTCTAGAAAGTGCTGTTTTATCCCATTCTGTGTGATGAATATAAATACATACTGTGGTGGACCATGGGTCACTATTCTGTACATACTGGTAGCCATGGGCATTTTATTAAATATTATAGCCATGGGCATTTCATTACATAATGGTAGCCATGGGCACGCCAACACATACTGGTAGCCATGGGCATTTCATTACAGACTGGTAGCCATGGAAATTTTAATCACATACTGGTAGCCATGGGCATTCATTACATATGGTAGCCATGGGCACGTCAATACATACTGGTAGGCCATGGGCCTGTCAATACATACTGGTAGCCATGGGCATTTCATTACATACTGGTGACCATGGGCATTTTATCCCATACTGGAGCGATGAACATATTATTACATACTGGTAGCCATGGAATTTTATCAAAGACTAGGTAGGCCATGGGCATTTCATTACATAATGGTAGCCACAGGCATTCTTACATATGGTACCACAGCATTCATTACATAATGGTAGCCATCATCACATACAGTAGTGATAAAAATTCGCATGGCTACCATTATGTAATGAAAGTCCCATGGTCACTAGTTTTGATAAATTCCCTGGCTACCAGTTTTAATATATGTTCATCGCTACCAGTTGTGAAATGCCCATGGCATGTAGGTGTTAAATGTCTCATAGTTGAGGTTATTTAGTAATTTAAGGTTATCTTTACATTATCCACAGAAGGGCTATACTACATGAGTCCTTGACGATAGAGGGAATCTATACATATGTCTGCTCTTGTAATTTAGGATAATGAAGAACCAGCGATTTTTGAACATAATAATATTTGTAACTTAAGCTTTCCTTTTCTAACAAAAGAATTTGCTAATTTATTTTTTTTTACATACCCAAAACAACCATTCAATTCTCCAGAAGAAAGTTACAAAATTCTTTATTGCTATTAAATAATCTATATAAATAAATGTCCCTATTTACTGGAGGGGTTTCCTATTGTAAACCTGTTGGCTAAACCTGATGGGCAACATCCTGAAATCCTCTGGGTGACTGGGCACAAATGAATAGTCCTGCGGCACTGAAGGGTAAACCAGTGTCCCGGTATTGAATTTGGACACCTTGCTCACCTGGTGCCAACATAAAAAGTTCAGCAGCCAGCAGGGCAAGTAGGAATTTCCCCCTCACGCCACTGTCCAAAGTAAGTAGGTGGACAGCCCCTATATCAAATAAAAGAGAAGGAAGGCAGATACCATCATATTCTGAAAGTTATTATGGGCGAGGAGGCCCCACAAGGGAGCTAACAACAACAATAGATGCAGTAATAATAGAACTTCTTGACAATACTATTAATTCTAGATGGTAAACATATAAGGCAAAAACATCACAGGCTTTAACAACTTTTTTCTCACAGCCAGACCACATACCTTCAAGTAAATGTTCTTTTTCGCTATAAATTTTTTACTACTACCCCAGGTTGTCCCCCTGTTCACATCACGTGAATTATATATATTATATGGATTAATTTATGTCCTCTGTATTTTTTATGATTCTCCAATGCCCCTGTCCCAATGTATTATTGTCCTGTCTGTATACAGTATTTTGGTTGTATTGTTTAATGTAAATACCACAGTAACTTTGTTAGGTATAGTTAGCAGATGACGTGGCCCAGTGTCTAAACAGACTCCGACTCGCAGGACGTAATGATGCAACACTCAGGGCCTCTCTAGGGTTCTGAGATGATCGGGGGCACCTTCGTGCAGTCTATGTGCTTGTGTGTTGTAAAATTGTATAGGCCATGCCCCCATTCCTGCCCATTAGCCACCCCACTAGGTACTTATAGCAAACTGGCAATTTCATATATACTGGTAGCAACTGCATTTTTATTGCATACTTACACACTGGCAATTCATTATATACTGTTAGCAATTGGCATTATTTCATTTATACGTAGTAGCCAGGGCTGTCATTCAACATACTGGTAACCATGGGCATTTCATTAATCCTGTAGCCATGGGAATGTTATATCACATTATAGTAGCCTAGCATTCATCACATACGTCGTTGCAATGGGCATTTCATTACTGACGGGTAGTCTCTTGAAGATCATAATTCATTCACTAGGGCTTGTAGCCATGGGCATTTTATCATATACAGTTAGCCATGGTGACATTTCATACATATTGTCCATGGGCATTTTCATATACTGGTAGCCATGGAATGTATCACTTATGGTAGCCATGGGCATTTCATAACATACTATTGCCATGGGCATTCACTACAACTGGTAGTCTGGCAAGTTCATTACATACTGGTGAGTCATGGGCATTTCATAGCTTACTGGTAGCCATGGGCATTTCATTACATACTGGTAAGCCATGGGCATTTTATACACTATCTGGTACCATGAGCATTTCATATACATACTGGTAGCCAGGGCATTTCATTACATACTGGTAGCCATAGGAATGTTATAACATTTGTAGCCATTGCATTCATCACATACTATTTATCATGCAGTTTCATTACATACTGGTAGTCATGCATTTCATCACATTCTGGTACCCATGGGCATTATCTTTACATACGGTAAGCCTGGCTTTTTCATTAAATACTAGTAGTCCTGGGCATTTCATTACCTACTGGTAGCCATGGCTTGCATTACATACATGGTAAGAGCCATAGAATGTTTTGACATTATGGTAGCCATTGGCATTTAATCACATACTAGTTACCATGGGCATTTCATTAAATCAACTGGTATCATGGGCATTTCCATCACATATGGTAGCCATGGGAATGTTATCATCATTCTGGTAGCCACATGGGCATTTCTTACATACTGGTAGCCATGGGCATTTCATTAAATACTGGTAGTCATGGGCATTTCATTACATCTTGTAGCCTTGGCATTTCAATACCTACTGGTAGCCATGGGCAATTCATTCAGACTGGGTAGACCATGGACATGCTATCAACATACTGTTAGCCATAGCATTTCATTACATAATGGGAGCCATGGGTATGTTTTTCACATACTAGTACCATGGCATTTTATTACTACTGGTGGTAGCCATGGGCATTTGTATCATACTGATGCCATGGCATTTATTAATCCCATACTGGTACGATGGACATTTATACATACTGGTAGCCAGTGGAATTTTTATCATATACTGGTAGCCATGGGAATGATTATACATAAAATGAGCGCATGGCATTTCATACAATACGAGTTTGCCATAAAAGGGTGGGCATTCACTACAACTGTTAGTCATGGGCATTCATTACATACTGGTGTACATGGCATTATCCACGTACTGGTAGCCATGGGCATTCTATACATAGCTTGTCCCATGGGCATTTTATCACATATGGTAGCCTGAGCATTTCATTAGAAACATACTGATTAGTCCATGGGCATTTCATTACATACTGGTAACAGCAAAGGAATGTATAGAGACATTATGGTGAGCCATTGTTTTTATCTTATGGGGGACATCATGGCACCTATAGTTACATCGCTTGTATCATATGGTAGAGCAGCTTTCATCAATTCTGTAGCCATGGGCATTTCTTTACATATGGATAGCCATGGGCATTTCCTTAAAACTAGTAGTCATGGGACATTTCATTACCCGGGATAACTGTAGCACATAGGGCATTTACATTACATTGAATGGATAGCCAAGAAGATGGGTCATGTAGCAGTTATGGGTAGCCAATTGGCATAGTCACATACTAGGTTATCCATGGTAGTCATTAAAATTCATTACATAACTGGTAGTCATGGGCATATTCATCACATAATGTAGCCATGTGGAATGTTATCAACATTCTGGTTAGCAATGTGATATTCTTACATACTGGTAGCCATGTGATTTCAGTTAAATACTGTAGTCATGGGCATTTCCATTAATACTGTAGCCATGAGGCATCAATACTACAAGGAGTAGCCATGGGCAATTCATACAGACTGGGTTACATGAAATCTAATACATACTGGTACGCGTGCTATTGAAGAGCTTCTTACAGAAATGGGAGCCATGGGGTAGTGTCGGTTTATTCAACATACTCGTAGCCTGGCATTATGATAAATTACATACTGGAGCCATGGGCTTTTATTACAATACTGATAGACCATGGCCATTTGAGTGCAGTCCCAGGTACTGGATATCGATGGTGACATATTAGGTTTACATATGGTAGCCATGGGAATTTTTGCAGAGCTCTAACTAAGTAGTCCGGTGGTAATTGTATTCAGTTACTACTGGTAGTCCATGGGGCATTTCATTAAATACTTACAGCATTGGCATTTCAGTATAGATAAGGGTTAGCACATGGGCACTTCAATAATACTGGTAGGCGGCTGCATTGGGAGTCTATTGAGGGTTAAGGGGGTGGGAGCATGAGCTTGGTATAGCGGACCATATGCAACACGGACTTCAGCTCGAACTTCAGCCCAGGTCCATAACTATGTGTTCTGGGAGCAAAATATATGGTGGGATTATACGACTGTCTGTAACCATAATTTCCCTAATCTGTTATAAGAAGTGGACATGGGGTAAAAGGGGTTTCATGGATCAAATCGCCCATGACAACTTGGTGTGAAGACACTTTTTGCGTGTTTTATGGATTAATAAATAGATCACCTATCAAAATTTGTGTATCCACATGGTCTCTTAACCACCACTGCAGATAGGATTTGTGGAGTGTGGTGTGGCTATTAGCGTCTTACCTACCAATATCTTGGATTTGGCAGGGATAGCACCGTTGTTGGGTATGCAGGGGACCCCTGAAGTTTTCTAACACTCCTCTAGCTCGCCCACCACACCTTTATCTGATGATTGGTGGTGTGTCTGGTTACCACCCCTAATCTATGGGTATACAAAATGACTATGAAACCCAAATAAGGAGCTCTTTTCCTGTTATCATCAAAATTTGGGGATTAAAAGTGATTTGAGGGCCAATCTTTTGTTGTCA
Organism: Hymenochirus boettgeri; assembly: GCA_019447015.1. Taxonomy (NCBI): domain Eukaryota; kingdom Metazoa; phylum Chordata; class Amphibia; order Anura; family Pipidae; genus Hymenochirus; species Hymenochirus boettgeri. The sequence continues at coordinate 228,367,411 of CM033476.1, read as the reverse complement.
CCATCTTTTCGATCTATTCCTTCCACTTCATCCTGGTAACCTCTAAAGACTGAACTAAGTATTATTTTCACATATTCATGCTCCGATTTTGTTTTACTGTGCTTGTGATGTGTTTTGTTGTTATATTTTCTGTAGTTTATGTTTTGCAACTGTTTTGTTATTATTAAACAATATTGAATACATTAGCGAATCTCTGATTGCTCAAATAAGCAATAAGGAACTCTGCAATCTGAAACAGCTAGTTTATACCAGTATCAGATTATTATTTATATCTTGTATTCCTCAACTGTAAACGTGGTATTGAATGAACAGGGCCTCTGGTCATTTTATTAATCAATTGTAAGCTGTGCATGCCGGGTAGGTTTGTGTACCTTTAAACCACATATGGTGGCAGTTGACTGATGGTTTATGGTAAAAATAATATTAGTGACAGGGCACCTCTCAGTTGGGGTTGGTGGGTTTAGTCGCTGAGCGCAACCCTGTGTGATGAGGGTTTTAGTGTTAACTGATCCCAAGACTCACCCCTATACACCATTCTTTTATTCACCCATTTTACCTCTGTTTTACCGAACATTGAACGTTAATGCACAATGTGACAATTTAAATTTGTCTGACATTCCAAAATACTTCAGTGAATCTGATTTACAATCACAGACCAGTTTCTAACCTTTACATTATATGGGAACCACCATAACCTAAAACAATAGTACACGGCCGTTGAAACAAATTTCAATCAAACACCACTCGACAATTCAAACATAAAAAACTTTCATCAAACAGTCCAAGATCAAAAATGCTGCCTTCAGACAGGGGAATTAAAGGGTTTTCCGCAATCATTTTTAAAACATTTTTTTCTGTTTAAGCTGAAGAACAGAGAGGTTAATGAGTAACCATATAGTGATAGAACTCAAGTTTAAACACCTGAGTATACCTGGGTCCTTATTTTTACTTATAATGATAAAAGACGGATTGACTCGGGTATAATAGCCGAGGTAAAGAAATTATGACCCCGACTGCCCCCAGAACCACATACCGGTATTGGTAGGGAAAAAAGGGGTGGATGTGTGCATGAATTTTAAGGGTTTTTTGATTGTATGGGTGCATTTCATTTTTTATTTTTATTAATATGAAAGTATTTTAGGGTATATGATACGAACGTGGGAATGGGGACGGGCATTAATAATTACATTTGTTACATCATAAGAATTCCGGACGGGAAAAATAACTTCCTGGAACGAAGTATTTCCAGGAAGTGATTTTTCCAATTCATTAGTGCAAAGAGTCAATCATTAGATGATGAGACTGATCACCATTGTTTTTTAAGTCTTGATAAGTAACAAGACTAGAAAAAAAATAAAATTTTTGTGAATGGAACTTGAGCCCATTCACAAAAACTGCGGTATTGATCCAGTTGCGACTCGTCTCTTACACAGAGTCCACCTCCCTTGCTGTGTTCGCAGTGTGAACACAGTGCAAAGGATTGGGATGTTTGAAATGTCGGAGCATCAAGGATTTAGTAGTGAGGATTTTCTTTTCGTGTCGTTCTCTCCTGGTCAAGTTTTTACTGAAGAATTGAGGGCAAGACAATATCTTTGTTTACCTCTCGTGTTTCTACATTGGTAACAAGAAAAAAGAAGTTAAAAAGAACGAATGGGAGCGTACCCTTTATTAGATTGTGATAAATAGGCCACAGAATCCTCCATCTGTAACAATAGATTTGTTAAGGAGTCAGCTTGCAATTTTACTCACTAAACAAAATGAAAAATGAAGTAAAAGTTCAAGCAAAAAATGGGACTAACAGAGGAGATAACGCCAGGCACAAAGCGGTGCAAACATTTTGCCCGTGTTCTTAATCTGCCTAAGCTGTTATTTAACAGCTTAGGCAGTTTTGTACATTTTATAAATAAGCCTAAAATTTGTGTAGCATAGGGTGTCTGAAAAGTTTAAGCTGAGTGAACACATGTAATTCTCGTGTTCTGCACTGAGCATTCACAAATAGAGGACTGGACCCGTCAGGTTTTACAAGCGTGTTTCGATCACCTTCCATGTCATCCGTTTTTGGATGAACAGAAACGGTTGGACGTCGTTTACAGACGCCCAACAAAAATCCAATATTTTCGTCCCAATGCGACAGATAAATCTGAAATGGTGTGTACCCCCAGCCTTCCTTAGAAAGAAGTTTTTAGCAGACATCACAGTCCGCATGGGTTTTAAATGAAACATTGACAAAGAATTCACATTGCAGCGATGCCCAAGCAATACTGCTGGAAGTCAGCATTATTCCTTCATTTAATATACAAAGTGTACTGTCTAAGGAGCACAAGGGGTTACCAAAGTAGTAAGACATGGCTATCTAGTGGTAAAAAACCTCCCTTTGAGGCTTTCATCAAAGCATACAAAGCAATTTTAGTAATTTGTAAACACAGCAGTTACTAATACCAAATTAAACTGTGCGAAGTAAAACACGGAATTGTAAGAAATGAAGCTTGACGGCCAAGATCATTTGGATGATTGGGCATTTCGCGACCAAGTGAACCTCATACATTACACATACTCGCTGCCAACCAAAGCCGTTTGGTAACACAGTCCACGTAGGGTCAGCTCCGACAAATGTGTTATGTGTAGATAGCTTAACTTGAAACTGATGATCTTGTAAAGAATAACATAGCGTAAGGATAAAAAAACTCTACCAAACAAGATGAAATAATGGAACGCGCAACTTGGATTTGGCCATTTCGTTAGGTGTTAAGAACAGTTTAAACCTTAAATAGAATACTGTTCGTATTACACAGTACTTATGCTTCCCATGGCTACTTGCTGTGTTAAACCACTTAAAATACCTTGACTCCATGTTTATCATAGTTGCTAACGAAAAGGCTAACCAAATGCCACGTCACTGTTTTGTTTCTCGTGTGAACAAACAATGCACCCACAACAAAACTGTGCTATGTACACATGCATTTGAATAAGTTAAAGATCACCAACATTACACTTTCTTTATCAACTTTCTTTTATAAAAAAAATACTATTCTAGTTTAAAATCTTGGGGCTTAAGGATAGTAACATATAATTTTTTAGGAAAAAGGAACTGTCCCAAAGGGGCCTCCTAGAATAAAACGACTACGTTAACAAATAGATGGGTATTTCAGTGACTATCTTCTGAGTTGTCTTGGGCATTTTTAATTTGTTTTATTATGACTATATATTGTTACATTGGCTCCGTTCCAACAAGAGGTTGCGAGGATTCAGGTCTCCTGCACAGTACAACTCCTGATGGAGCGTTTGTCCCGGTCCAGAGGACAAGCACATTTTCTCCCCAAAGTCTGACCTTTGTCGTCGAGATACCGCCCAGGCAGACCACTGTCATAAAAGTCCACAAAATGATCAGAGCAGAATAAACTTGTGTAGCAGATGATGCATTGGAGTATGGTAGACTTCTCTATCAGATGGGATGGAAATCAACTGAAAATCTGCGATCCATAGTTGTGGGAAGGCTCACGGAATTTAAGGCACAAAATAATATTCGTGTTTTAAAATCTGTGCTATAGAGGGCGGCTGCCTGATGAACTTCTTGAGCATTCTCATTAAAGGCGACCATCTCAAGAAGAAATAAAAGGACAAAGGATACATTAAAGTTTTTAGCTATACAAGAACGATGCAGGAGTGTAACCGATATACACTATGATAAACGAAGTACTGGAACACACTTGATGCAGGACACGTTAGAACCTACAAAAACATTTTTGGAAAGCTTTAATGTTAAGGGCAGTAACAAGGGTAAACATAATTATAAAAAAGTCATGACATATAAATACAAAGGGTATGCAACATATTATATAAATATATGATCAGTTAATAGAATGTTATACAAGGGAAAAGGACCACATTGAGCATCAACAGCAACAAATCAGATAATTAGTTTAGATCTGTATGTGGTAGCGCAGTGTACATAACATCTAATTGTTGAACTGCAGATTAATAGCATCTTAATTATTGCATCAGCCCCTTGGTACCGATCAACAGAACGTTCATCGGTCCTACGTTTAGTTTGGTCTTTCACTTCATGGCTGGATATCTTAGTTCCTAAAAGCTCCTACTTTGCAATAACATACCAAACTACCATGAAAACGGAAATATCAGCAGGAAAGAAATGCTTGAATTTACTGGAGTCTTCAAAATGAGGGTCCAGTTTTAAGAAAGTTTGTTAGAAAGCCGTGACCCGCTATAGAACGAAGTTCTTAATGATTAGATAGTAAATTGTTGTGTAACTTACGCAATATTGCAGTTACTTAAAAGGGTAGTGTGGTCTATCATACAGTGTGCCGATATGTTAAAGAATTACTATCGTCATTAAAAACTAAAGTTGTTCAACCGCATCGTAAAGATCTAGCTGTTCTAGTTTAGTTTGGAAGGCTTTAAAGTTCAACTCACTGTGCTGTGTAAAGAGCCCCGCCCAAAAATTATATTTTTCTGATGCAGGGTTTATTAGAGAACAAGTTACAAACATTTGGATACAACGACATGCTCTTGCTCGTGGCAGGGGGGCAGAGCAAATGGTTGCTGGTGATGTCCACCAGCTGGGAAAGCACCACTAATACTTGCCTAATAAGTTGCATCTAGGATTGCAGTTGTTCTCATTTTAATAATAAGGTCACTTGGTTGGAGGACAAAACACAGGAAAAAACAGCAATAGAACATGTCAAAACAATAGCAGGCTATCATTAAGCTAATGTTTATATAAAAACATCAAAAATGGGAGGGAAACTAATTGTGAAGACGCCTAAAACAATTGGACTGATAACAATTGAAAGCATTGATCTTACAATGTTAAAATTTTTGTACAATATAAAATCTCCTATGAACACATTTACGTTATCATGGAATGAGTCTTCAGTACTAAGCCTGTGGTAGTTCCCCCCAAATTTCAAACCAACAAAACAGTGACGGGTTACATAGTGACAAGAAGCACAACAAAAAATACAGTAAAAAAAAACAAATGGAAGCATCCGAGATTATTCGTTTGGCTGGGTACAACCAGACCAATGCTATATATCTAGGAGTTAGTCCGTAGCAGGTATTTTGTTGTCTTGAAAGAGGTAAGAGCTTTTTCATCATCCAGACTGGTAAAAAAATTCACAAAATCAATGCAAGACTCACACCAGGGATGTTAACTAGCAGTTGACGGTGCAATGAATCATCGCTTACATAAAAGCTTCTGAAGCATCGGACCATGAATGGTGGACACATTGAGGAATGATCGTAACTGTACCATGTCCCAGCACGGCCAGCGATTACATTCATCGGTAGGAAACGACAAATAACAGTCATGTTTACTAAGTAGTCTACCCATATACACCAGGTTTGAATTATTTTCTATAGCTATCTGAAACTTTCATAACATAAAAACAAAGAAAGACTTTCCAATAACTGTACAGGTTAAATGTTAGGCAAGAACTAAAAGTTCTGTATCTGTATAATGTTTATTTTAATAGAAAGTGTTGGTTAACTTTGCAATAGATATGTCTCCATAAATGTCACAATTTGTACTAATAGGTGGTCATTTAGTGCATCGACGGAGGCTCATCCACTGCCACTCTATCACTGCAGTATTTAAAGGAGTAAGTGCACCTGTTAAAATAAGTTATGTTCATTTGGAAGCTGCAAATTTAAAATATGTTGCCATAGGGTTTTTTTTTTACCTATTGCCCTCCAGAGCCTAGTTTGTGCCCTTGAAGATGCGACAATCTTGTTACTTGACTAAGGAGATTCTGAATGTTACAGCTCCGCCCCTCTGAGATTAGTCCTCTGCTTATCTCCTGCTGTGAGCCTCAAAACAGTAATGTTGTGAGTTCCGTCACCACGCATCGTGCGCGGAAACTCACAGGATGTACTTTTGAGGTCAAGCAGGAGGAGTGCACGGAACTCCCAGTTCATTACTGTTTGAAGCCAAGCAGGAGAAAAGCAGAGGAAATCTCAGAGGGGCGGAGGTTAACATTCAGCAAACCGACAACAAGATGTGCAATTCCAAGCACAAAGTCTAGGCTCGGCGGAGACCCACGGAGCATAGGTAAAAGAAAAAAAAAATATGGCAACAGTATATTGTAAAGACTTGCAATAACTTGCATTAATTTACAGTGCCGCTATCCTTTAATGTTAAATATTGACATGTGATTGACTCCGGGCGTTGTCATTAGGTCTTTTTGACTGTAATACGGAGCTTGTGGGTAATGGTGAACCAAGGTTATCAAGAAAAACAAGGAACTGTATTCTGAAGAACAGGCTGTAGCTGAAGTATTACCATAGAACTTCATAAACAGCAAGAGAAAGAGCGAGCAATAAACAAAATGTGAGAGTCCAACACTCTACAGCACTAAGCACAACAATTGTATCAAACCCAATAAGACCTGTGACTACGAGGCTGGCTCAGTCTAAAGTCACAGCAACTAGGTATGTACGAGGGACTCGGCCATCTTTAATTAAGTTTACCCTTCATGAGTCTAGACTTAGGAATTTTGTATCCAAACAAATCGGACTCATTTCCTTACTAGTTCAGTATGTATATGCTACTTGACAGCTTACTTTCACAGATCTTCCAAAGCGGGTGGTTACACTGTTGGACTTTGGCTTTGGGGGCTATTGTTGTGCATGGACTAATCACCTAAATTGTCTGAGGTACACCAATAGCTGAGGAGATACTCTGGGGATTATTAGAGGTACTGTGATTCCTTCCTTATGTTAGATCAACCAGTCTTCACCAGCTGGGAACAGTTTGTCATATCTCTAAATGACTCTTATTTGTAGTCTGCGAGGTTTACTCTTTAGCAGGGACTACTGTATATGACCGTGCGGTTTCAGCAGATTTTGACTGAAATAACAAGGGAGCAAGGCTGGCAATCCTTGGGAGGTTTGCATTCTCATCTGTCTCCCTGAGACAAATGGTCAAGTACTTGTAGCACCACGAATGTGTATGTACTTTCGGGCTTACGTGAGATTTCGCAGTGTTCAACATGTTTGTTAAGAGCATGGGTCCACCTAAATTATTAGGTTGAAGAACTTCTAGGTTGTTTTCAGGCAAAGTTCTTCTCAACACTCTGCCTCAGGGCAGGAGCATTGGTTGGTCAAGGAAGGGGAGAAAGGCGTGAGTGCAGAGAGATGGGTGGTAATGTTGCCTGAGAAATGCAAAATGCCAATGTGGCTACTTTCTTTACAATAAATTTGTGTGATTCACAAGTCCTTGGAGTGCTTGATACTTAGCCACATATTGAACATTTTATCTATAGCACCCAGACAGCTGAGATATATACTACTGATTATATACATATATATACATATATATATACATATACATACATACATACATACACACACATACATACATACATACATACACACACACACACACAGGGAGAGCCACCGTGCTGCCCATATATATGCGTTTGTTTTTTTACATGTACACCATTATACTAGTAATTATGTTACTGATGTAATTCATTACAATATTCATTATGGTATTCCAAAAAAGAAAACCAGAAGTTAATTGTGGCTCCGTATTGTGGCAAATTCTTCGTAAATACAGGTGGTGATGTCTCCCATCTTGTGGTGCATTACGATTCTTTGTTAACTTTTGCATGAGATATACAAGTGTAATAAGATGGCATTATACAAGGTCATTTGAATCTCTCCTGTGGCTGCAAACCAATTAAAAGGTCTGCACAACAAATTTCATATTCCTGTCTTTATTTAGAATGTAAAAGTTAAATCTAACTTTCCATTTACTACCATTGTAAAAAAAACAGATTAAGATTCTGAAAATGTCCTTCCTCTAAAAACAGCAAGACAAAAACATTTGGATAGAATTTATTTAACATTTAAAATCAAGATAAATATCATAGCTCCATACATCTGCATTTAGCAAGGTGTCAGCAATGGGACACCCACTCTGGGCTTCAGAAGCTTCTTTAGAGCAAGGATGCAAGGCAAGACACTCACTTGATATGGGAAGTTAAAGATAAGTGTTTGTACTTGCCCTGCCCAAACAGGTCTTTGCTCAAAGGCTTGCTTCATTTTTACAGGGTTGAAAGTCTTTGAAATATATTGTCATCTGTTGCCAGCCCGTGAATTTCTGGTGAAAAGGGTACTTAGAAGGTCCCATTCATAAACTAGAAACAAGCATAAAAACAGGGAGGTGGTAAATGAATAAATGTCTTTTGTGTCTATTGGAAGAACCTCACAAATCAAGCAGTAAGACACGAGGATCTTCAACTGCAGACTTGATCTTGCGCAAAAAGAGAACAGCTTCTCTGCCATCGATTAAACGGTGATCATAGGTCAGGGCTACATACATCATTGGACGGACCTCCACCTAGCAAAGCAGAAAGATAGGGACAAAATTAAGGAAATGACCGAGTATGAATGAAAGACTAGACTTAGCAATAGGTTGTTGGTACAAAAACTGGACCAGAATGACAAGCACAGTAGGTGTAAGAAATCAACGAGAATATAGCATTGTATACAAATGCAAGAATGTTCACTGTATAGTGGTATATCATGGACATTGTATCATTACAGTTTTCCACTACACTGTAAAAGTTCAAGGCTGCATAAAACAACATTTGTACATATACTAATATATTCTCAGGGCGATGCACCACCAGCCACTAGACAAAAGATGTAATGATGTCAGTGCGACAATACTAGTTAGTGTGACTTTAAGACCAGTATTGTGTCAGCTGCAAAGTTTTTATAATAGATACCAGTGCAGCGGTCAGAAGTAATGTAATTTACCATTGCAATAAAACACAAAGGGCTTAAGGTGCCCATACACTGGGATGATTTTGCGATCAATCCGATATGTGATTAGACATTTCTATCGATTGGTCCAAAATTGTACGTTTTCCCGATCTTACTATGCTGTTATTCTATCGTAAAACTATACTTATGTGATCGGGAATGCGGTTTTAAAGGGCATGTCCACCCCCAAAACTAATTTAACCCCATGCTGGCCCCAATGTTTAGTGTTAAAAAACCTTACAATGCATCCAAATAGTTCCTCTGCACTGCCTGTTCAAAGTCCAGCAAAGTGAATAGTAGGAGCTGTCTTCCTATGTAAAGGTTTCTGCCTCTACTGTTCATATAGGCCCATCATAGAACACAGAACCATATAGGCAAAGCAATATAGAACACAACCATCATAATTCATACAAAATATGAGTGCCGAAACTGCAACCCAAAAACCACTAATTTATTGTAGTGCCAACATGATCATTTAACCTGAATACAGAGTTTTTACTTTAGAAAAAAACAACTAAAATAGACAGACCAATACAGTAGATAGATAATTATAGATTACCTATTAACCTCTACATCGCCGCACAAGAGTTTGAGATCTAAAACAGTGACTATTAACCCCTACATTATTAGACAGGAGTTTGAGATCCAAAACAGCAGAGATGAATGTTATAACAGGTGGTGACCTCTCTCTGCTACAGACAACCCGCTACACTTTCTCTCTGGCAACAAACTCTGGTGAACTCTGCTGTGTATGAGTGCCCACAGAGAGGGCTCCAAGTGCCACCTCTGGCACGCGTGCCATAGGTTCACCACCACTGATCTAGGGGGTGGGCGGAGGCAGGAGCCAAAGGGTGGACAGAGGCAAAGTTAGGGGTGTTCCGGGGCATGGCATCCAGGTAAGGGGCATTCCAGGGGAGGAGGCTGACAGTCTTTGCAGTTGCAGGAGTTCGGGGTAGCATTGTGGGAGACCACACCAAAAAATCGGGAGACTCCCATGACTTATGGGAGTGTGGGATACCTGCCAGATAAACATGTTTAACTAAGAAAGTAAAGAGCAAGTTGTATTTAAGTCTAAGATTAAAGTTTATTTTTTTTTCTGTGTATAAATAAATGCTTTCGAAATACTGACTTCCAGTTTGCAGGACCCCTTATAGCGGCCATTATGGCCTTGCCCTTAACACAGTGCCTGGGTTGATTCAGTTGCTCAGTAGAGATCTGAGCATGTTTGACCCATCCAACAGCCAATCAGTAGTAATTACGGCAGGGAATAGCAAAGGATATGAAATCAACAGATTTTTCAAAACGGAAGAAAATATGTAAAATACCTTACCTTGTAGTATTCCTTGTTATAGAAAAACAATAACTAGTCAATGTTAAGTTAAATGAAAGCCTGCAGTATTTCATTTAAAATGAGCCAACAATCACATCTCTGGCTATAGCCTGTAAGAAATTACACTTGGGTGAATTTTCAAATTTCCTGTTTCTAGTAGGTTGTGTGACATCACCAGACCTCTGCCATGCCCTCCGCCCCCTGGGGAGAAGGATGCTCAGTAAAGACTAAATATGCTGGTGAAAACAGGAAGTGCTTGGGGGAAAAAATTATAGTTGAGAAGAGGAGCCTATTAACGCAGGCAGAGAGAAGTAGAAGGAAAGAAAAGAACACGAATACCAACAGTGAAGGGGAAAAGCAAGACAGGAGGAAGAACATGGTCATCCCATATGTAGCAGGGGTCTCCGAGAAATTAAGAAGAATTTTCAATAAACATCGTATCCCTGTCTGCTTTAAACCGAACAACACACTGAGGCAGCAATTGGTACATCCGAAAGACCCAATACCGAAACACAAGAAAAGCGACATCATATATGCAGTGCAGTGCAGTGCAGTGAAGAATGCTCTGATTTGTATGTGGGGGAGACCAAACAGCAACTGCATCAATGTATGGCCCAGCACAGAAGAGCCAATTCCTCGGGTCAGGACTCAGCCGTTTATCTGCATCTTAAGGATAAAGGACATACCTTTGAAGATTGTAATGTAAATATACTGGCGAAGGAACGTGACTGGTTCAAGAGAGGTGTTAAGGAGGCCATTTATGTGAAAATAAAGAAACCAAGCCTAAATAGAGGTGGGGGGGTTCGACACCAACTGTCTGCCATGTACAATGCTGTTTTAACACCTTACTCTGGGCGTTCCTATAACACCTCTTAGCCACTATCTAATCACACCCTTAACACCTGGCTGTGATATGCTAATTGGGATTTTCCAGGGTACATAATTGCCACAGATTCTTGTACAAGTCATTCTGAATTGAGAAAGCCAGTCGGATGACTAGCGAAACGTCTTCAAGAACTACATTTCAAGTCCAGTTGATCTAATTGAATACAACAGATGTCACACAGGTTATTAAATTTGCCCCTATATGAATTTAACAGGCTAACAATTTTCATGAATTGATAACTTGATTGATAACTTTAAAGTTCTCTAAATTGCCATAAAGCCACTGAAGGATTGTGGGCATCATTCGAAGTTAGCAGAGTCTCAAACAATATGGAGTAACTAATTTACCACTGCTCCAATTCACACCCTAAGCTTCTGTTTAACATAGTATGCATTGCAGGAAACAGTACAATTATCCACACAATATTAAATTCATTATTTTACAGACCTTGCCAGATACAGCTACAGGGCGATCAAAAATTCCATGCATTCCCAGAATAGCAGACTGTGGAGGATTAATGATAGGTGTTCCAAACATCGAGCCAAACACACCACCATTACTTATTGTGAAGGTGCCACCATCCATATCCTCAATAGCCAATTCGTTTTTGCGTGCCTGCAAAAAAAAACAAAGATTATCAAATTATTTGGGCATAATGAAAAAGCACAACACATTAAGCTATAACACATTAAGGGCCAGAGGGAAATACACAGTCCCGAGCGTTCTACCTATGTGTATGCAGATCTTTGCAAAATGACAGACAGGATCTGCATCTATCTATCGTGTAAACGTTTATTTACACGATATAACACTACATCTACATGTTGCGGTTCTGAATAAGCTGTCCTCAGGATTGTGACATCACCACCTCCACAGGTGTTTAAATAGCCTCAATGCCAACAGGCCCAACGTGAAGAATATATTAAAATCAAAGCTAAAAACCAACATAAAATACAAAAATAACACAAAGCAATAAATAAAAAGGATAAACCCCTTGCAGAGTATCTATAATGTATGATTATCTGTACTAGATGCATGATGAATACATGTCTCAAATAGATACATTTTATATACAAACAGATAGGTTATAGTAGCAGATCTCTATGTTCAGTCAGAGGAAACAATGCAAAACAAAAACTTCATGCTACCTTGACTTTTTTAGCTGCTATACAATTTTTTACAAAATTGAGCCTATTTCACTTTAAGACCTGTTTTTTAAAGTCCCTTTTCAGCAAAAACAAAACACACTCTCATACTCTGAGGGGACCTCAAGACATAAGGGAAAAAATGCTTGTCAAAAGACCTTATAGAAACAGATTTAAAAGTTTGTAAACATTCCAAGATGGCGCCCATGATATCCCTTCCGGTAACATGGTAGAAACCCGGGACAATCCGGTATTTAATTTAAACCACGAAACGCTTTGAGTACTGCCTAAATTCTGCATCACAGCAACAGATGCATTTTATAGGTTTTAAAATAATCTAATTTTACTTGCACTGAATAAAGACACCTGCACTCATTTATTCCAGGAAGTGGTTGTAGTTTTTCTGGATGGTCAAATCCCATACTGTGGTGTAAGTTTTAATCTTTTAATATGTTTTTTGTAATTACTGTATCACGATTTTAAACAGATATTGGACACTTTTTAATACTATACATTTTTATCTTTTATTTATCACACTAAAGCAGACACACAAAACCAAAGATACCTATATTACTAATACAGTTATCAGCTCTATACCAATATTGTTTTTAACCCCAGCAGTTTTGGCAGTGCTTACGGTAGATTCACTTCTGTACAGCCGATTGTACAGAAGCATGCCATGCCTCCTAGACATCACTAGGCACAGGAAGTTCCCATAACAAACATGGCTGCTCCTAGAACTTGAAAAATGGAGGAGCAAATGCACAATAAAATGGGGGTGGGTGGGTTTATGTTAAAAACCATTAAGAACATATTTAGCCATTTTGTTTCATAACAGTTCCCCTTTAACTTTACAAGTCAACAAACACCATGCTTTGCAGTTTTGTTAACTGAAGATTAAGTCATTTTTCTGTTGCAACATGTAGGTTGATTTATATAACCAAAGATACAGCTAATAAAAGCCAAGAATGCGTGTGTAGTGGATTAATTAGCAATAGCATGTTATCACCTTTTCTCCAAGCTCAGCAATCGTCCTCTCAATGTCTGCAAAGTTCATAGATTCAACATTTCTCAGCACAGGAACCACAAGACCCTAAAAGATTAGAAATCGATTATGGATTTGCTTTAGCCCTTCCCTACCATATATGTATGTATGTATGTTATTCAAACTGTATGCTGTATTTGTATGAACCAATCTCTGGTACATTGTTTTTATCTTGTACATTTATGGGCTACAAGTCAGGAAGTGTAATTTCTTTGAACAGTTCTTCAAAATGAAGGTTATTTTGGATACATCCAATGTTTATTTTTTAGCTCTATTGCTTGGCAGCATCCAAATAGCATTTAAAACAATGCTCACTTAAGTTCATGTGATTCACATATACCAAGCAAAAAATCTTTAAAAACAATACAGTATATAAAGGTTGACACTATAGCGAATTTATTTTGAACGCATCTCCCACCATAGAGAAGGTTCTTACCCGAGGCGTTGAAACTGCCACACTGATATCTATATAGTCCCTGTACACAATTTCTTTAGTGGTGTCGTCAATCACTAAAATAAATAAAATATAAATTTGCACGCAATATTTTAATAATTATATGTAGCAACCTGGATGCAAAATTCTTTGTATTTTTGCCAGAATGTGTACATGAACATTTTTATTTGGGTGTGTGTGTATAAATGTAGTTTGAGGGTTTAATATTATGTCAGATTTCATGAACTAATACATTTAAAATAATGTGAGTTCACAGCAACCCTATGATGGCAATACATTGATACATTGTTTTTTTTAAGTTGTACCATAGGGGCTGCCATCCTTACTTCAACTCCTGTAGGTAACTACACAGTAGGTACAGGATTACCTACTGGGCCTAACAGCACTGATTTAGGGACGGATACAAAAAAGTAAATTCCTAAATCTTTTGCATTTCTATTTGCTTATCTGAACCAATAAATTCTAAACTTCATTTAAAAAGTACCTCTTTACTTTATCTTTACACTACAACTCCCAGAATTTCATACTGGACCCTAGTAGGTCTAGACTGCATTAGGAGGATACTGTTTTAGGAAGTAGGGGAAAAACTTAACCCTGAGCACAAACAGATATGATAATATTGCTCAATTCCTAAACCCCAAGTAAGGCTGTTTTCCCCAGGACACATGCTCACTAAAATACAAAAAACAGGCCAACATGTAGAGGCAAACAAGGTCCTGTTATAGGAATTGGTAACATTCAAAATGCAACTTCTTCAAACAAATCACTTACCTGCATTTACTGCTGGCTGATCTTGGAGAGCAAAGGCAGCAGCTTTCACAAAGGCAGACATAAAACCCAATTTCAAGCCATGTTTTTTCAGAAAAGAATCTTTGTGCAGTGATCTCATTTGCTGAATGTTACTGTATAGAGCAAGGGGAGTTAACGCAGAACCATAAGCATCCACAAGGAAGTTTTATCCATTATCTTTTAACACACAAGAGTGAGCAATTACACAATCTCTAAAGTCACATATAGCACCATAGATTCTTCTGCATTAAAAAGTACTTTACAAACAATTAGATCCCACAACTACAAAACTTAGATAAGGGATAAAATATAATGACCTCATGTCAACTTCATTGAAAGTAGTCAGCATTGCACATGTGTTTTGTGCTTCCTTCAGTCGTTGTGCAATTCTCTGACGCATTCGATTCATTTTTACCTGAATGTGTAAAAAGAGTATAAAAACCCAAAACATTCTTAATTATGCAATTATGGAACTTTAATGAAATTCTATTCATTATCAAGATAATGGTTTTATATCTTATCTTTTACATTTTCTATTTTTATATTACTATTTTCACATGGTGTATATTTATTCTGGTGTTATATATGTTCTTTCCTCTAGGTGTCACTAGAGATATACTTCCTGGGTCTATATAAGGTTCTATTTCAATGTTTCAGTGTAACAAATTTTGTCTGAAGAAGGTACTCTACCGAAACGTCACTTTAATGTACCTGTGTATGACACAATAAAGTACACAGGATCATTCAAGTCTGGTGTGCATGGCTTAAATTTGCTTTCTATATTAATGAAATACTAAGTATTAAAATACTACCAAATAAGTACATACTTTCCCTGATTAATAGCCTAGAAACTGCTTATCAAAACAATGCATCACTTCCTATACAAAATAAGTACAATTTCTCTCACTGCAACAGCTACTTTATTACTTTCTTTTTCATTCTCTTGCACTTTTCTTTGCACAGGTAGATAGTAGTGTATGAGTCAACTTCTCGCTCTACACTAGAGGAAGCACAATGTGATGTCCTTAATAGAATGTGGAGGCGGTGTAAAGGAGATAAAGATCTTTACCAATGTCATACTAGTGTTTTTTTGATTGGGATATATAGCTATAACCCCAGGCAAAAATATATGTAAGACAAGATTTTGTAGTTTTAGGATAACCAATGTTTCCTTTAAGTGAAAACTACCATTTTGCCTGGTGTCCCCAAAAAATAGTTGAGAGCTGCAGTTACAGTCATTCAAGGAGGTTACATGACAAAATTTCTCAGAGCCTTCTTTTTGTAGGCAGCCTAGAGCTGTTGCCTTGCAATATTGCTTCCACAAGCTAATTTACAGCTGAAGTGTGTTATGGCTTTCTAGGTAACTAAGCAAAGCAGAAATATTCCCCAGGGAAGGTATGGTAAGTATTACAAATATACAACAAAGAAAAATAATTTGGGAATTTTTAACAACGCTGTACTTACCCTATGTTCTGACCTTGCACTAGCTTTTTGGGTTATCTCTGTTGCGATAGAAGCAGGGGATGGCTTAACAGCAGACACTAAATAAATAGGGAAAAAATTATCATTTCTAAACCCATATTCCCTTTGATCCCATTTGAAGGGCAACTACAAAGAAAAAAAATTACTCACCTTAATCTTTAAAATTACTACATGTAATTAGCCCTGTGTTTGCTGCATGCCCTCAGTCCAGTACTTGATTTGCTTAGGGTCAGTATCCCCCTTCATCTCTTAACCAACACTAACGTCTATCTGACCAGACTTTCTATGAGGGCAAGCATGCTCATAAATCAATTTAGAGTTAGAATTCGAATATATTTCCCATCATGCAATTCACATGGACCAACTGTGACCATTGCAGTTACAACAAAACTGCACACAGCACAAGAGTTTCTGATAATAAGGCACTTGGTTAACAGCTGAAATGTGTTTCAGACTGGATATTTAAAGAAATAGGGGGAAGATCAACAATAAAATGTTACAGTGATAGTTGGGAAGGATAATAGTTTACAGTAATGGACAATTTAAAAAGAAAAAAAACTAATTCAGTATAGATGCCCTTTAATGACATACTAACTTAAAGTGATATTACTAACTCAGGGCTGGATGCATGTGTCGAATATGCTTATTTGGTTTGAAGTACCTCTATGCCATACATTGTTATTGCTTCTCAGCTATGCTTTGTCCCTGCATCTTACCAGGTTTGGTTTCCAGAGGCTGTGTAGATACAGGTGGTATTGGTGGGATAACAGAAGGAATAGGCCCTGCAGTAGCTTCGATGGGAGAAACCGGTGGAGCTGCCTGGGCAGGAGGTGTTGCCACAGCTTCTGCAGGTTTTGCCTTGACTGGAGTAGCTTATAAATATAATCGTGAGAGGGAATAGAGAAACACAAGATAAAACAAACAAACCCATTCTGCAATTTTAACTCTTGACCCTCCCCATGTTTTATCCTCATTACAATGAACATGTTTCAATTTTACCTCCAGTTATCTTCTGTATTTCCCACCTTTCCATGATCTACATACCTCCAGACTTCCTCAGCACAAAAAGTGGGGTTCCACCTTCAACTTTTCCCCCATCAGGAACGAGAAGAGCCTCAATCACCCCTGCAGATGGGGCTGGTACCTGTACGGAGGTCTACGAGTACACAAATGTAAAGATATTCAATTCAATGTGTGCCCACATATTTAGTAAGGTAATGTAACATTAACAAACCTAATAACAAACCTTATCAGTTTCAATCTCACACACCACCTCATCTTCTGAAACAGTATCCCCAATGGCTGAAACATACAACATGGAGGCATTAAGTGAGCTTATAAGGCTTTTAGAATAAAAGATGGACAGCAAATGAAAAATGTTTAGAACCATTTACAATTTTAATGCTAGTAGGTAACTATGCAAAATACAATCCCAGCAACAATGGCCTTTCCGACACTACATGGATTTGCCCTCAAGGACAGATGAGAGCATCGGTAATCTCTTATATATTATTAATCCCCCTAGCACCCTAACTGAAATAATGACAGCTGATGCTCCTATGCTATTACCAGGCAATTTGCTTTTTTAGATCTATTATTACTGGCGATAAGTAATAATAAAGAAAGAGAGGCACAAGTAACTATTACTATTGCAAGGAGTCGCAATTTATTGTTTACGAAAACACTATATACAGTTTTTTAATATGCTAGTGTTAAGGTTGCACACTTAAAAAAAAGCAGAAAAAAATAGAAGGGCAGCTGACAAGACCAAAGTAGGGTAGATAAAAATCATTTTTTTAAAAGAAAAAAAAAATGGATTTTTTTTAATTTAAAGTGGATTTTTTTTAAATAAAATACTTTGATGAAAATATATTACCATCCAAAGGGTATTCCATCATGAAATACATATTAGTTTTTTTAATTATGTAGAATATGTTTAATTTTTTTGGTAAATAAATTCCATTAATTCATTCACAATATCATGCTCTTCCAGAGGTTTTTCTAAGATCATTGGGCAGTTTCTCTGCCTACAAGATGAAGATGACGAGTGAGCTACAGAGGACAGTATTAGGTTTTTCATGTTTAGGCTGGGCTGACAGTCTAAGTTTCTTAAAATATATATATTTTATTTAGCCAAATTAGTAAACAAACATGGATGTTAGTTTAAGCAAATAACATACGCTGTAATGTTATTTGAGTAAATCTATTTAAATTGTTATTATTCTAAAAATCTTCATCTACTTGTACAGTATATTAAAGTTATACCAGCAAGAATTAGTCTTTATGTAAAAAACTATGATTTAAATCAAGCCTTACCGACTAGTGATTTAAATCAAATCTACCCTGGACCAAAGTCAGTCAAGCAGTGAAAATCTAGTTACCTTTTTCCCACCTGACATCTCCTTCTGTAACAGATTCTGCAAATGCTGGGGTATTAATAGTTACTGCATCTTGTCCTGAGAAGTTAAGAATACGATGTTAAAAGACAAATTAATGAAAATATTTAAGTTATACCTGTGACTAAATTACTCACTGTAAACAAGAGATGTTCTGTAGAATCGGACTTGGCTCAGGAGAGAACCTGATGCTCTGTAATAAAGAAATAAACATTTGGAAGAAAGAAAACCTATTAAGCATGTATAACCTTGTGCTCTTAACCCCCTTAATCCGTCAGGCTCACCTGAATGCTTTACTCTCACTAATAGCAGTTATGCAGCGTACAGGGATCACTGTAATACAAAGAGTATGAATTGCTAACAGGTCCTTCAGGTTGACTACAGACACACCAAAAGCCAATTTTACTTACCTACAAGATGGCGACTCTGTACCTCACCTGGGCCCTAAGAGAGAAAGAGAACACAGAACATCTTAAAGGAGAACTGTGGTCTCCAGACAAATTTTTTTAAACGAAAGGCCATTTTCCTACCTTTAAAACAAGCCATCAACTACCACTCTACATGCTCCAAAGCCCAAGATTTAAAGAAATTACTGACCAGAAAGTTAATGGGTGGGAGGATGACATGTGACATTCCAAAGGCTGCTCTCCTCCACCTCGCCGCCGGCAGAGCACAGCCTCAGACTTCACAGTGTGTTAGGGAAAAAGGAAGTCCCTGCTGTGTGAAGATCCCCTCATTTTGCCTGAAATGGCTATTTTCACAGTTTTCTGTTTGTGTGTGTGTGTGTGGGGGGGCGAGGTCTGAGTGGGGAAGGGGCCATGGCACCCGGGAGCGGCAGGGCCAAGTGGGGCTGCAAATGACAGGACCAAGGATTTGCCTGCAAGTGGAGGGGCAATGGGGTCCATGAGTGGGAGGGGCCAGGAGGATTTGCAAGGGGAGGAGACGACACAGGGCAAGTGTCGTCTCCTCCAGTAACTATCTGATGTTTTCAGAGCATGAAGCAGGAAGTGCAGGGAATCTGGTGATGCCAATACCATATCACACAGAAAAATGTATTAATATCTTCAAAACTATGTAAAAATAAACAAAAAAACAATGAAGTAAATTGCAAAAATACTCAGTAGAGCAATTCCTGTAAATTTACATTTTTGGACCACAGTTCCCCTTTAACTTATTTTTTCAAAATCCTAATATGAAAGCTTTTCTCCCCAGAACACCTATATATTGTTAGATTATTCTTACAATTCACCTAAACAAGGGTACTTTCTATTACATGATATGGACATACCCATGTATACAAGATTACTAGTACCAAGTCCTAACTTTCCTGAATGAATATATGGTATCCCCAATAGGTCTAGGTCCAAAGGTGTGTCTATTGGGAATAATGGAACATGTGCAAATTGATAGATATCAGAAATTGTTACTGTGAGGTGATTTTTGTAGCCAAAAAAATGTTAGCAATGGTCTGGAAACAGGTATTGATTCCTGAAATATCACAGGCTGTTGAATGGCCGATTACCCTACAAAAAACTAATTTACCAACACAGAGGATGTCCAACTAAATATGACAAGATCTGGGGTAGATTGGAGTCCTCATTTCAAACCTAAGATAAATAATTCATACACCAATAAATACACAAAAAACAGATATGGTATTCTATAGAAAATAATATGGGAATAATCTGATAAATGTTATAATTAGGTATTTTGTATGATTAAACTACACAACTTATTCATATGTATAAAATTCCTGATATTTTCATTGCAAGGTGAACAAACAAGATGTTTTATGTTTGAAAGGATCCCCTAGGAGAGATTTGTATTATTTGCTTAACGACCTTATACGTTTTCAGAAGACAAAACCCCCAAACACTGTAGCATCTTTATTTTTTTTTAGAAATTTTACAACTATAATATTATTCAATGCTTTTACTTGCTCCACCCCTCGCCTCCCCGCTTTACTTGGTCCTCTTCTTTTCTCAATTTACACCTATGGCCTGGCACAGCTTATTAGCTCATTTGGATTTCAGTATCACCTGTATGCGGATAATACCCAAATTTACATCTCTGCACATGATCTTCCAACACAGACATCCCAACTGTCTTATGCTAGGTACACACCATAAAATAATTTGGCCCGACTGACATTCAATGTTTCAGTCAGGCTGAATTATTTTATGGTTCCTTGTGGCGGCCCCCGATCTACGTACCAACGCACAATCTGATAGGTCGGAAAAATGGCCGATCGTGTGGTCCTCTAACTCCTCTCTGTCAGTCCCTCCACTGGCTGCCCATCACGCTAAAGATCCAATTTAAGCTGCTAACCCTATCCTATATAGCACTATCCAATACAGCCCCTCTATACATCTCAGAACTGATCCACAGATATTGTCCCAGACACAACCTCAGCTCTGCAACCGATATCCTCCTCTCATGCACCCTTGTCACCTCTTCCCATGCCCGCATTTAGGATTTTGCTTGTGCTACCAATCTGCTTTGGAACTCCCGTCCTCCATCTGTCCATCACTCACAATCACTTAATACCATCAAACGTAACCTTAAAACCCACCTCTTCAGGCAAGCATATAACCTGGCCTAGACATTATCCCTCTCACTGACCCTACCTGATCCTAACCGCCGATCACACTCCACTGCCAATCTATTTACAGCCTACCGATTCTCATAACCTTGTCTCACCCCCATTTCCTCTAGATTGTAAGCTCTTTGGGCAGAGTCCTCTTTCCTATTGTATCACAGTATTGCTCTAAGAAACTCATAATTCTGTGTACTTTTATTATGTATTACCTGTGTATGTAGTATGTATGACTTTGTATAATATGTTTTATCTAGTATGTAATGTATGACTATATAGTTGTAAAGCACCACGGAAGATGTTGGCGCTATATTTATCAATAATAATACCACTGTGTAATATGTATATGGCATGTCTAATAAACAGAACCTCCTCTTGGAAGGGATTTAAAATATATATATGTATATACATATAATCCTATATCAGAAAGATAGGTGCACTCAAGAGGTCTTTTTTGTGAAATTTTATTGTGCCTTATTTGTTGCACAATAAAAAAAAGACCCGAGTGCACCTATCTTTCTGATATAAGAGTGTATGTGAATTTCTGGGTAGCACCAGAGGCAACTAAAGGTTGGAATGGAGTGTATCCCTTATATTATATAAATAAATGTATATTCAATGGAGAATACATTGAGTTTTTAGGCTGTACTATGTAAGTAGGGGTGGTAAAAAATAATATACACAGGGAAAGTATTATAAAAAGTAATAAAAGAAGTACTTACATTTTAGAATCCCCCTACGTTTGAATAGACTGGTCAAAATGGAAGCTATAGCCACAGCTCGGAAATTTCTACATTGTCTCCATGTAAAAAGTAGAAGGAAGTGTGTTGTCACTTCCTATTGCTTCTGCTACCAATAGTGTGGTTCTCTCAGCCAACGAAGCAGCAGTAGCCAATAAAAATATACTTTGTGTCTACATCACATCCGGCCGAAATGCATGCAGGACTGGGATGTCCGCCTGCATTGCATTCTGGAAGTGTTTACTGAGCGTGCACGACTATCCAATAAAAATAAACTTGGTCTTTGCAGGAAATGCGTGTATGCTGTATGTCACATCCGGACGCAGTGCATTGTGGATCTGAAGGTCTGCCTGTGCATTAAGGTACTGTGGAGTGCGTGAAAACGAATTGAACTAAAAAAGGATAGGACGTTGCGCAAGAAGCTGCAACGGCATATCCGTTTATAGTTTAATCTGTGAGCTACGTCTAGCCAATTCATTAAATCCTATGAGACCCTCTGTTCCTTTTGTTTAAATCTTCTGCTCTCCTAACTCCCCTACTTCCTGTGCAACATGCACGCTTCCTTCCCATTCCCAGTGATGTGATAGAGGGGCATCTATAGGCCCATTTGCTGGATAGGGACTAGATGGAAACACCGCGGTCACTGGGATACAGACCAGCAGTGACCCTCACACAACCCTTCTCAGGAAATTTTTTTCCACCACATCACCCTGCAGACCCTCTTTGTGGTCGCATAGAGGGGCATCCAAATGTCCGTCTGCTGGATAGGGACTGGATCCTAATGCTACGATCACTGGGATAAAGACCGGCACTGACCCCTTCACAACCCTGCTCAGGAAATCTCCCCCCACCGCATCACCCGGAAGACAGTCTTTCTGGTCGGTAAATAGATTGAGGCTGTTCAATGGGAAATGTTTTAGAAAGGATCGGGAGGGAAGATGACTGTGACAGGCTCTTTTTGTTTCTATACTTTACACTGTAGTTCCTGCCAACCCCAGACAGAGCTTACAGTGACAGAACATACTAGGTAACTTATTTAGCTCGGATCAATGATAACCTGATTGTATAGATATTACACTAATATAGATACTAGTTTGCATATGAGAGACTTTTAAGTTGCTATGGACATATTACCAATATTAGTAGGCCGCCTTATTGCTTATTGGTCTCCACCACTGTCCATATCTTCTAACTGGGATTTTCACATGTTGGCATAACTAGGGCTGGAGAAATCCTAGGAGCCAGGTAACCAATGGGTTTCTCTTCATGTCTATGGGACTGACTCTGTTAGTAGTTTGGTGCGCTACGTCATACCCGGATATCACATAGTGCACTCATTGCAATGGTGTATTCTAGGATGATACTTCCAGGACTGCACACATTCCCTGGACAAGAGGCAATAGCTGCAAGCACCCAGACCACATTCTGCTGCTGTATGTGTGCTGCCTTAATTTCAAACTAGAGCCTTTGCCTAGAGAGCAATCTGTTCTTAGTGCAGCTGTTCACCACATTCAGTGCTATGGTCTTCCCCACACGTGGGTTACTACACTGAACCCTCCCAGCGGTTCTACGAGCTCACCCTGCTCCCAGTCTATACTGCATTGCGATATGCAGGGAGGAAGGAGGTGGCAGTGGTAAATGCACTGTTAACACATATCTTCCTTTTTCTGCCTGCACAAACACCGTGTACAAATTATAGAGGGGTAGGTAAAAGTAATATACACAGGGACAGTGTTTATGTGTTTAAACACTAAATAAATAGTTATATCAATATTTACAAATATGTAGTAATGACATTAAAGTACGGTATATAGAAATGTAAATAAGGCAAAATATATAAATAAATAAAAGTACTTGCATAGTCCCCACTCCTGTTTTGTAATGGGATCTTCAAAATGGAGTGTTTAGCCACACCCCAGAAGTTTTACATGGAGGCAATGTAAGGTTAAAAAGGAACATATTTATCACTTCCCTCTTAGTGTTGTATCCAATGGTGTGCTTAATAGATTGACAGCAGTGTTAGTAGGAAGTTGCAAGTGAAATATGTCACTTCCTTTGTAAAACATGTGACAGTCTCTCACCTCACACCACCCTCCCCTCTCAATACAAAAAAAAGGAAAGCTGCTGTTTGCTAAGAGAGTTTTAAAACATGTGCATATTCAAACCTTTGGGTAGGAATTGTGCATGGTCTTTTAATGTCTGTAAGTCGGTAAAAGGGCTGTATTCCAGGATGTATGAAAAATAAATTTAAGCATTCTTTGCAGCCAGGGAATGTTGGTAGTTTTTAAACATGGGAAAAGTTCAACACCCATGCTCTATATCATTACACTGTATTGCATATTAATACATTCATTAGCCAATGGACATGAAGAAACTACTAACAGAGAATGCTGGGAGTTGTAGTTTTCAAACATGTGAAAATTCCCAAGTTCAACACCCTTGCTCTATACCATTAGGCCATTAGTTATAAGAAGGCTCTACTTCATTATTTACTCTGTGGGGAGCTTTTAGCTCCATTAAAAACATCTCTCCCTAATATTTATAGCTAATCACTATCCTGTGTTCTCCTAACCCCATCGTAATTGTAGATCTGGAGCCTGCTGTGGTTAATACTAATAAGTATGTACCTTGCATGTTATTCTGGATCCTGTAAAGGGTATCAGGTTGTCCTATGGTGCTGTTTAGTTAGAATTGCACATTGTGGCAAGATTGCCTGACACTTGCTGGCAGGTCAAATAAAAATGGGAGGGTATTTGTGTGTTTGATCATATTATGCGGTGGGATTGCCTGGGTCCTTTTTAGGACTTTCAGACTTATCCCATTTGAACCTCCCCCCGGATACTTGCTGAAAGTTGAAAGGGCCTTACAGCTTAACAGCTATATGCATAAGGGAAAGGCAGACAGATTCCAAATCACTTGCATGTTTGTGCACTTTGTGTTGGTATCACTGAAAGCATAACCCCAAGCTTTCAATAAAAATAATTACCTAGCAAAACATACACATAATTTCCACTGTGCACCAACGGGCACACTTTTGCTAATTATATATATAACACACACACACACACATATTTCGACATACATACAGAAGGGGCCGTAATTTGGGAAACCTATTGGTTCGTGTTGATCCAGAGGCATCTCCCACCAACAGTAATATGGGAATATGGGGTATCAACAAAAAAACAGGTTGGTGCCCAGACTGTACCACTTGTTGCTCCATGTTAGTTGGTAAGGACTTTTCCTACCCCCACAATGGTAGACGGATAAAAATTAGACAAAGATTTTCCTGCGAAAGCAGATATATACTTTATAACCTGTCCATGTGGATTATTCTATGTGGGCAAGACCATTACCACCTTAAAAAAGCAGATGGCAAACCATTGTGCCTCAATAAGATCAGCCTTGGCAACCACTAGTATCACCATGAATAACACCAAATATGCAGACATGCCTCTCGTTCAGCATTTTAAATCGGCTTCCCATCCCTTGTCCAGCCTCAGATATAGGATATTTGATAGCTTGACCAATGGTGAATTTAAAACATGTATTGACCACAATAAACTGTTGCTTCAAAAAGAATCCAAACGGATCCACAGGTTAGAAACTTTAGCCCCTTAGGGTTAAACGAACAGTTGTCATTACATTGTTTCCTTTGAATCCTACAGCTGCTTTGTTACAGATTATACCTCTTATATTGTAACTTATGCTATATTGTGATTTGCAACTACGGTATCTACATTTCTTGTTATTTCCATCTTGTAAATATTTTGTGTTAGATTTTATGGTTTTAACTTGTTTTATTAATCAGTACATGCTGTGTGGCCAGGTATTGTGACTATAAAAACTCATTTGCTTAGGTACCACGTCATATCCTGATGACGGCTCGATAGCTGAAACGCGTAGATAGAACGTGTTTTATCTTGCTTAAATAAAAGTTAAGTTTTATCTTTTACAAAAAGACCTGTGAGTGCCTTCTATTGACTTTATACTATAAATATATATATATATATAGAGAGAGAGAGAGAGAGAGAGAGAGTTATTATTGCATAAATCACGTAAGTAATGGATTCTGTAACTATGAAGGCTTCCGTGCTGTTGCCAGTACAACCCACAGCCCATGTAGTCTTCAAAGAGCCAAGCCCCCTGATCGCACTAATATGGAAGTCTCTGAAAAAACTTTGAAAGCTGCTTGTTACTCTGCAGTTTATTTACCAGCCAGCATAAATTTCATACAGTCTTCCTGGGGCATTAAAAATAAATTCAGCGCATTTTACAGATATTTTTTTATTCTAGTTCCTACTAAAATGTAAAGCTTCTAAATGTAATCAAGTTCTTTGCATTTGCTGTGATGGATCACCTGCTAAAGTGCATATTTTAGGAACACATAGGTCAAAGGTTCAAATCCCCAGACTTAAAGGGAAAGTCCAGCCCCAAAATGAAAACTTACATACAGGTAAATCACCCCCCAAAACCCTAAACAGTAATAGTTTGAAATGTGAAATATAGAAGTCTAACCTGAAATCCTGCACAATGTCCTGTTTCCCCTGTTTCTGCTTCCTGGTTCTTCCAGTTAGTAACTGTCAATTATGGATTTGACAGTTGACATCACAGCCAATGAATGAATGTTAATCCCCTGTCTGCCTCTTTTGAGCATGCTCAGGCTCAGTACAGGCCACTAAATGGCTCAGTTTCCATGAGGCCTCCAGAAGCATAGGAGGCATACAGTAATGAATTCATAGGACAAACTATATATATCAACATATTATAAAGAGGCCGTTCTTTCTAAAAAATGTTCTTGTGAGGGCGGAGTTGTCCTTTCAGGTTCATACACATGTACGATCGCAGGGGCTGAGACACACGTGAGCCCGCTTTTTGGGCGACAATTGTACTGTGTATGGTCGCTTTGTCGGTCGTAACATCTGTGTGGCAGGGACCCTGTTGACAGATCTGCTCTGTGGATCACCAACAAGCCTAGACCCCATGGCTGTATGGGGCAAAAAAGTGCCCATACATGGCACAATTGTAGTCCGAAAAGCACGTTCATACACATTGTGTGTTCCGGGTCAGCCCCCCTGCAATCGCATGTGTGAGCCTTTATTTTTATTTTTCCCATTATGTTCCTAGCAAAAGATTAAGATCATCATGTAGTAGTACTCCACCTAGTATGTCTGGTGGGTTAGGGGTAAAAGCTCTAATTTTAGCCAGACAGAGTACATAAAGTTGCAGGTTCAATTCCCCAGACCCATAGCTTATCTTTATCCTGCATTATTAAATGTGTAACTATAGTTTCGCTGTGTCATTTTTGCATTTGAAACTGCATTAAGCAGGGAGGTAGGAGGCAGTACTACAACATTCCCCTGCAACTATAGATTTTTATTCTGGGGATGGACAGGCTCTTTAATTTAGTAAAATGTGTTTTCACTACTTATGGTCCAGTTTCAGACTTATCTTCCAAACTGACA
Organism: Hymenochirus boettgeri; assembly: GCA_019447015.1. Classification (NCBI taxonomy): domain Eukaryota; kingdom Metazoa; phylum Chordata; class Amphibia; order Anura; family Pipidae; genus Hymenochirus; species Hymenochirus boettgeri. The sequence goes on along the minus strand of CM033476.1, from coordinate 228,340,296 downwards.
GACTACCGATCATTATAGTAACATAGTTATTGAGGATGAATAAAGACATACATCAATCAAGTCCAACCTTATCATCCTCCTTTATAACCCTAACAGTTGATCCAGAGGAAGGCAAAAAAAAAAAAAATCAGCTGAAAAGGGGGGGAAAATTCCTTCCTGGCTACAAACAGCAATTGGAAAATATTCCTGGATCAACCATAACTACACTATGTGTATTAATACCAGTAATTCATATCAGCGGACTTGTGGACAGCCTTGAAGATTAAAGAGTTTCATCTTAAGGTTAGGAAAGGCTTATTTACAGTGAGAATGGTGATACGGTCTTCCAGCAGATGTAGTAAGGGCAAGTTCATTGAATAGCTTTAAAAGTGGGCTAGATAAGTTTCTAAAACTAAAAAAAGAATTGAGAATTACTGGTATCAATATATATACTGTAGTTCTGGTTGATCTAGCGATACTTTTCGATTGCCATTTGGAGTCAGGAAGGAAAGATGTGTTTTGTAAGCAAAGGAGGTAAACAAAATATGATGCAGAATGCCCATTGGACCTTTACCCAATCAAGGGCACTCACGGGTCTTTCCCGACTGAAATTAGTGTTAGGAATTTGTGATCATTGCATTTCGGCCATTACTCAGACCGTCATTAGGATCCACAGTTCTGGTAACTCTCACCATCTTAAAGGGCCGTGGGAACCACACACCCACGAACCCTTAACCACTCGTGCTCATATTAAAAACATAAAACCACCAATCACCTATTATCATAAAAAAACAAAACACACAAGTAACCAAACACTATTGCCTCTAGGCATTTCCTAATAGGGGGTAGTGCTGACTGACTTCTGTATGTTCAATAATGTTTGGTTACTTACGTGTTTTTGTTTTTTAAGATAATAGGGGATTGGTAGTTGTATGTTTTTAATATGACCATGTGGGGTTAAGGGTTCATGGGGGTGTGGCTCCAACGGCCCTTTAAGATGGTGAGAGCAACAAGAACTATAGATCCGGAAGACTGTCTCAGTTATGGACGAAATGCACTGATCACAAAGTCCGAACACTAGTTTCAGTCATGAAAGACGAGTGAGTGCCCTTCATCTGAGTTGTTTTTATGTGGGGAAGTGAAGGTTCAGCATCTGGGCAATGATTATGAGCGTGGTAGTGCAGACAGGAATGGGACTGTTTATATAATATATAACAATCGCACAATCTAATTATAAAGTGTTGTTTGGTTCTACTGCGTGTAATCATTCCCAACAAAATAAACACTAATAAATGAAAACTTTCATGTGTCTATAAGGCCTAGAAAGTCATTTTAACATACACTAAATTGACACTGTTTCCAATGTGTATTTGATGGCTTTACAGTCCTTTAATATACTGAACAACTCACTTAGCTTTATAGGGCCAGTATAAATGTAAATTAGTACCAACAATAAGTTTACATTAACAGCACAAATACTAATCTATAGTCAGAGTATAAAGACACAGCTTTAGGCTGCACGCTGTATTTCAATCATTAGAAGAGATTAAAGGGCAAAGTCTTACTCCCAGCTACAGTCCCTGAAAGAGGAGAAACCATATCCCAAGTAACTATGGCAATAACTTAAAAGAACCGATAACACAATGAGAGAGCACAAGGATCCTTAAGCAAGACACCGGGGGTCCAGCAGATGAAAACTCACCCGTCTAAGTGAGGTAACAGGGCTACGCAGGGCCCGGGTTAGGCAGCGGGACAGCATGGCCGCAGATACAGCTCAAGGACAAGCCGGAAACAGGGCCGGACCAATGACCCCAGCGGAGGAAGTCAATCAACGACACTTCCGGGAATAATATCACGTGGAGATGTTGAAGCGCTGTAAGTTGACGGTACATTATAAATTGCAGGATTTGGTGATTGGGGAGTCCAGGGATGTTCAGGAAACAGTCAATTATTCTCCTTCACTAAACAACATCTCTATGTAACAAATTACCCCAGCTATGCCGTGCTGTTTATATTTAAAGAGAAACGATGAGAGGTCATATAATAAAGGAAATTGATTAAGGCTTCCCCATGGAGGAACAGGGCAATGGCCCAACACTGGCTTATACTCCATTCCTGCTAGGAAATGTCAAATGGTTCCCTTTCCATATTGTCTTTCACTCAATTATGGCTGGCTAGATTTTCATGGTAAGCAGTCGGCTGGGCCGAAATTACTGTAGGTTGTCAGCAAATGTCGCTGTGACCAATCGTGTGATCCATAGGAGACCACATGATCAGTGGTGATTTTCTATCATCTGATCCGACCCTTGCTAATGACATTGGCTGCCGAGTCACCTCAGATTTTTTTAGCCTACCCAACCAAGGGGTGTTTCTAGGGTTTTTGCCACCTGAGACAAACTTTGATTACCGTCTATATGCGGCGAAAGGGGGTGGGCATGGCTAGCGATTATGTCATTTTGAACTTGGCATCATTTATTTGTACAGTTTCTTTAAATAGACATTTATCCACGCCATAATTCCAGATGAATAAAGAATTTTGTCCAAGAGCCTGCCACCACACTCTTGTAACTAATGTAACCTAACCTAGCAAACTATCTAAAGCTAACCTAACCATATGATATGCCTTTTAACAATATCTAACACAATTATTTTATTAAAAGAAAATATGAAAAAATGACATCTGCAGCAAACTATATGTTTGGTTGAGCAATCTAGTGCAATCAATGAGAACAGACAGTAAAGGTCCCATACAGTGAGAACAGTCAGTTAAGCTCCCATACAGTGAGAACAGTCAGTTAAGGTCCCATACAGTGAGAACAGACAGTAAAGGTCCCTAGGGGAGAAGAAGGACGTAAAGGTCCCTTAGGGTTGGGAACAGTCAGTAAGGTCCCATACAGTGAGAACAGACAGTAAAGGTCCCATACGGCGATAACAGGACAGTTAAAAACTCTCAGGAGAGCAATTCCTATCAATTTACCTAAAGTCATTTTTGGACCACAGTTCCTAAGTTCTGCTGCTTCTGCCAAGGTGCCACACTGTGAACATTTGCTCATGTCGCCTCATTAGCGAGACGGCCCAATACATGAAAACAAGTTTAGCAGCATTTGCTAGAATTTAAAATGTAGAATGACAAGCAGCATGAGCATACATGGACTGTTGGAATGGGTGCATGTGGTGTTTGAAAAAATGGAAAGATTAGTAAAAAAAAAAAAAAGGACACACAGGTGCTTTTGTGTGTGTCTAATATTACCAATAAACTCACCCCTTGAACTGTGCTGCTTTTTGCACTTAATACAGTCTATTGGGTTCGTATATTTTCACATACAATTTGTGTACTTCACTTATGTGTTAAAGGTATTTGTACTGAAAGATTTTATAAACTCTTAGTCTATGTACATACATTAAGATATAGGAGAGTGAAGTTGGTTTCTTATTCAGAAGTTGGCTTGTTTAAAGAGGAACTGTGGTCCAAAATGACTTTAGGTAAATTGATAGGAATTGCTCTCCTGAGCGTTTTTGCAATTTATTTCCATTGTTTATTTACATAGTTTTGAAGATATTTACATTTTTGTGTGTGAAATGGCAGCAGCAGCAGCATCACCAGGTCCCCTGCACTTCCTGCCTCGAAAGCTGTCAGTCAATCTGCCTGTGTCTCCTCCCTTTGCAGCCCCCCTGGTCCTCCCACTCATGGACCTCATGGCCCTCCAGTTGCAGGCCCCCCTTGGCCCATTCCCTACAGCTCCATGTGACCCCACCCACTCGCGGGTGCCGTGTCCCTGCCCACTCACGGGTGCCTAGGCCCCACCCGCTCACAGGTGCTGTTGGGCCAATCTGACACCCCCCCTACCCCCCCCCCCCTGAAAACTGTGGAAACAGCCTTTCAGGCAGAGTGAGAACTCTGCCTAAAAAGGCTGTTTTCACATTGTGAGAGGGAAGGGCTGTAGATTCCATTACCTTCTCTGCAGCTGCAGGTCCTTCACACAGCAGAGAGGAGGAGGGAATTCCTGTCTCCCTCACACACTTAGGGAGTCTGAGACTGTGCTCGCCGGCGGCACTATGCAGGAGAATCTATAGCACAAGGGGTACTAGCGTCCCCCCTTCCAAAGTATACTATATTAAGCACAACACTGTAAAGCAGTAAGAATTGAATTTATTAGGCCATAAAATCAAACTTCGCAAACAATGAAAATACTCCCATTTACCCCCCTCTTTCCTCTACAATACGGGGCGTCCCCCCGTATAAAGATTAATACAATGTTATTATCCTGCTTACACTGGTAGTTATTGCCCCCTATAGCTCCTGCTAGCCGAGTATGACTAATAAAACAGTATCTATTTTCTGCTAATTCTACAAATATAAATAAGCTGATACAGTTACCACTCCCTATATGGAATCCCCCGGGTTTATACCGTCCTCCAGCGGGGCTATATCTCCCGATCCGACTGTCGAAGCATGCCGAACACTATCTCCGCTCTCTGCATGTTCGTCCCACTCTCGATCTCTATCTCGGCGTTGTCTTCACCCGCCAGAGTAGGTGGTCCCGCACAGGGGTTTCCGGAGAGCTGTGGTAATGTAGAACTCGGGCATAGCAGGTTGAGCCAATGGAAGCTGGACTTATCCTAATTCCTATAGTGAGACAAAATGCTGGACTGAGGGGATCACCGACGCGCATTTCACCCAACTAATTGATTGCACATGTGGGCTTCCTCAGGGTGCAACGTCACACTGCATCTCCTCTGCTTATATAGATTGCATTTAAAGTGATAGTTACCAATACAGTGCTAAGAGTGTTAGAGAGGTTTAAATGACCTTAAATTAATGTATATACCTCACTCTGTCTATTGTGTGATTCCTTCACCACTTCGTGGAGAGGATCGTTATGGGAAGCACTGCTGTGTCTCACTATAGGAATTAGGATTGTCCTGTTGCCCATTTCTGCTTCCTGGTTCTTCCAGTTAGCAACTGTCAGTTATGCATTTGACAGTTGACATCACAGCCAATGACTGAATGCTAATACTTTAGCTGCCTCATATGAGCATGCTCAAGCTCAGTGCAGGTCTCTCAATATCTGTTTCCACTAGGCATCCAGACGTATAGCAGGCATATTGATGATTCCAGAGGAAAAAGCAGGATATATCAACATATTTTAAAGAGGCCATTATTTCTAAAATATGTTATTATGAGGGTGGAGTTGTCCTTTTAATCTTTGTTATTATCTATAATAAGTAAGTACAGTGGGGAGCAGCTGTACTGAAAGTGGTTCATTGACAAGTCACTTGATACTTTATTCATGCTGTCCAGTTTATGCTAATACTGGTACCATGGCAATAAGCCTGAAGTTCCCATTTGTGCTAATGTGTGGCATTATTTGTTCAGTTTTACACATACTCAAACAAGTAATACTTCAACATTGTTCTGTGTGTTGTATCAATGCTGGAAACAATACAACAGCAGTCTTTTGGTGCAAAACAAACTCCTACAGTATGTTTATACAAATAAACACTGCAACCTATCCTCAAATACTAATTAATCACTTCCAAACTACAACAAACTACAACAGTGAGACTAAGAAGATCTGGGTTGGTTGTTGAAATGGGTACAGCCCAACCGACATTTCAGTGTATCGGTCGATCGGACCAAAGTATTGGAAGGTTCGTTTGTCCATGACCGTCCTCCCATGCTGCAGGAAGTCTCCTGATTGCTAGAAACTGCATTTTAAGAAAGGAAAGGAACCAAAGAGGGGTAGTGATATTACTTAAAACCAATTCCTTTCGAGTAATCCAGTGCACCTTTAACGGTAACATTTGCATTTGCTGATTGGATAACATTAGAGAAACATGAAATTCATTCTCAGTCTCAGGAACACTCTGGTTATCTAAATCTGCAAGATCACAAATTATACACCAAAATAATCCTTACACCCTCAACAGTTTTCAAATCTGGGACAAAGTGATGACAAACTTTCACTTCGCACCCCACATTCTAACAATAAAAGAGCATGTCCACACCCAAAATTTGCTGGCCCCACTGTGCAGTGTAAAAAAATTCTTACCTTACGCCTCTGCTCTATATGGTTCTCCTGCAGTGTTTGTCCAAAGTCCAGGAAACTGAAGAGTAGGAGCTGTGTGTCATCCAATCCCTGCTTCTTCCTTGTCCTCACTGAGGACTCTGATATGTGCAAGGGAACCCTTTCCCCCCTACCTCCCACCCTCCAGATCCCTATATAGCTGCCTCACCCCCTACCTTTAAATGCAATTTCTGTAGTGTAGGGCACCCCTGCCCTACTTGAACCTTCAGGTTAGATTTGTAAAAAAAAACCAGCAGAAATGTACTTACGCTTCTACGTTCCCTCTGGCTGTCTGCATAGCCGGCAGCTGCCTCTCTGCAACTTCTGGCAAGCAAAGTGGCAGGACCAAACGGGCGTACATTTCTGCTGCTTTTTTTTTTTTATTTACAAATCTAACTTGTCACTTGGGGGTGGGCAAGTGTACCCTACAGTATGTAAAAAAAAAAAAAATTCAGGGTGGAGATACCCTTTCACCAGATTAAATATATTTAGGATGCTTAATAACCACTAGATTGGAAGGAGGCCCAATGCAAATATAAACCGCACCCAAAGGTCTGGTTACAATACCAACAAATGAACCATTTTGTTTTAAAATACAAATGCCAGACACTAACCCCGCTGAAGTGTCAGTTCCAAATGCAAGTCCTCCAAAACCCAAAGGACTAATATTAGCTATTCCCTTCTACTTTCTGAACTAATAGACAACAAAGCCAGGTTCATAGAAAAACTGGACTGGAATTAGATTATCTGTAACCCATTTACAATGGGCAGAGATGTTCCTAACAATGAAAAAATGCTCAGTGAATGTATTTAAAAAAGAAAAATCAAGTTCCTGGAAATGATTCATACGAGGAAGGGAGGGACCCCCTTTTAGACAACTAATATATTACTATTTAACGCATTTGACTAGCAATGCGCAGAACTTTGTGTATTTAAATTATTTCGACAGACTTCACCAAACTACAGAATCCGTACTACTTAAGCCAGTAAACATAACTCCATTTTAGATTTGCCATACACAAATTTAACTTGCCACCAGATATAAACATGTTAAGGACCTCAAGTTCTAATGGAAGAAGCAATGGAGGCTTTCTCCAAAATGTATTTAAGGTAAGTAGGGCTTAGGAGATATCTGCATCATTATGGAACTTCTAGCTTGGGAACCCTTTTAACAGCCAATACCAAATGAGTGTAGAACTGCAAGCCGTATGAAAATAATTCTATTTAACCACTAAAGGATTATAAAGTACCTTAAGTTTGGTCGCAAATTATAAAGCATAAAACTTTTTCACAATTAATAATAATCCCATACAACCCACAATTAGAAAAAACAAGGCTACTGTGCATTTAAATTGCAACTTTATTATCCCAAAAAAATTCTCAAAACACTTGCAGGCTTATTCAATAAAAGTTCTTATCGTTAAAAATGGTGCTAGTTTTGCCCCAACCAATCAGATTGTTGTTAAACATTTGAAAGCTAACATCTGATTGGTTGGGGCAAAACTAGCACCAGCTGTTATGGTTTAATACTAATAAGTATGTACCTTGCAGTTATTCTGGATCCTGTAAAGGGTATCAGGTTGTCCTATGGTGCTGTTTAGTTAGAATTGCACATTGTGGCAAGATTGCCTGACACTTGCTGGCAGGTCAAATAAAAATGGGAGGGTATTTGTGTGTTTGATCATATTATGCGGTGGGATTGCCTGGGTCCTTTTTAGGACTTTCAGAATTATCCCATTTGAACCTCCCCCCGGATACTTGCTGAAAGTTGAAAGGGCCTTACAGCTTAACAGGATATGCAAAGGAAAGGCAGACAGATTCCAAATCACTTGCATGTTTGTGCACTTTGTGTTGGTATCACTGAAAGCATAACCCCAAGCTTTCAATAAAATAATTACCTAGCAAAACATACACATAATTCCACTGTGCACCAACGGCACACTTTGCTAATTAATATTATAACACCCACACACACAATATTTCGAATACATACAGAAGGGGCCGTAATTTGGGAAACCTATTGGTTCGTGTTGATCCAGAGGCATCTCCCACCAACAGTAATTGGGAATATGGGGTATCAACAAAAAAACAGGTTGTGCCAGGACTGTACCACTTGTTGCTCCATGTTAGTTGGTAAGGACTTTCCTACCCCCACAATGGTAGACGGATAAAATTAGACAAAGATTTTCCTGCGAAAGCAGATATTACTTTATAAACCTGTCCATGTGGATTATTCTATGTGGGCAAGACATTACCACCTTAAAAAAGCAGATGGAAACATTGTGCCTCAATAAGTCAGCCTTGGCAACCACTAGTATCACCATGAATAACCCAAATATGCAGACATGCCTCGTTCAGCATTTTAAATCGGCTTCCCATCCCTTGTCCAGCCTCAGATATAGGATATTTGATAGCTTGACCAATGGTGAATTAAAACATGTATTACCACAATAAACTGTTGCTTCAAAAAGAATCCAAACGGATCCACAGGTTAGAAACTTTAGCCCCTTAGGGTAAACGAACAGTTGTCATTACTTGTTTCCTTTGAATCCTACAGCTGCTTTGTTACAGATTATACCTCTTATATTGAACTTATGCTATATTGTGATTTGCAACTACGGTATCTACATTCTTGTTATTTCCATCTGTAAATTTTTGTGTTAGATTTATGGTTTTAACTTGTTTATTAATCAGTACATGCGTGTGGCCGGTATTGTGACTATAAAAACTCATTTGCTTAGGTACCACGTCATATCCTGATGACGGTCGATAGCTGAAACGCGTAGATAGAACGTGTTTTATCTTGCTTAAATAAAGTTAAGTTTTATCTTTACAAAAAGACCTGTGAGTGCCTTCTATGACTTTTACATAAATATTATTATATATATAGGAGAGAGAGAGAGAGAGAGAGAGAGAGTTATTATTGCATAAATCACGTAAGTAATGGATTCTGTAACTATGAAGGCTTCCGTGCTGTTGCCAGTACAACCCACAGCCATGTAGTCTTCAAAGAGCCAAGCCCCCTGATCGCACTAAATGGAAGTCTCTGAAAAAACTTTGAAAGCTGCTTGTTACTCTTGCAGTTTATTTACCAGCCAGCCATAAATTCATACAGTCTCCTGGGGCATTAAAATAAATTCAGCGCATTTTACAGATATTTTTTTATTCTAGTTCCTACTAAATGTAAAGCTTCTAAATTTAATCAAGTTCTTTGCATTGCTGTGATGGATCACTGCTAAAGTGCATATTTTAGGAACACATAGGTCAAAGGTTCAAATCCCCAGACTTAAAGGGAAGTCCAGCCCAAAATGAAAACTTACATACAGGTAAATCACCCCCCAAAACCCTAAACAGTAATAGTTTGAATGTGAAATATAGAAGTCTAACCTGAATCCTGACAATGTCCTGTTTCCCCTGTTTCTGCTTCTCTGGTTCTTCCAGTTAGTAACTGTCAATTATGGATTTGACAGTTGACATCACAGCCATGAATGAATGTAATCCCCTGTCTGCCTCTTTGAGCATGCTCAGGCTCAGTACAGGCCACTAAAGGCTCAGTTTCCATGAGGCCTCCAGAAGCATAGGAGGCATACAGTAATGAATTCATAGGACAAACTATATATATCAACATATTATAAAGAGGCCGTTCTTTCTAAAAAATGTTCTTGTGAGGGCGGAGTTGTCTTTCAGGTTCATACACAGTAGATCGCAGGGGCTGAGACACACGTGAGCCCGCTTTTTGGGCGACAATTGTACTGGTATGGTCGCTTTGTCGGTCGTAACATCTGTGTGGCAGGGACCCTGTTGACAGATCTGCTCTGTGGATCACCAACAAGCCTAGACCCCATGGCTGTATGGGGCAAAAAAGTGCCCATACATGGCACATGTAGTCCGAAAAGCACGTTCATACACATTGTGTTTCGGGTCAGCCCCCCTGCAATCGACTGTGTGAGCCTTTATTTTTATTTTTCCCATTATGTTCCTAGCAAAGATTAAGATCATCATGTAGTAGTCTCCACCTAGTTAGTCTGGGGGTTAGGGGTAAAAGCTCTAATTTTAGCCAGACAGAGTACATAAAGTTGAGGTTCAAATCCCCACCCATAGCATCTTTATCCTGCATTATTAAATGTGTAACTATAGTTTCCTGTGTCATTTTTGCATTTGAAACTGCATTAAGCAGGGAGGTAGGAGGCTAGTACAACATTCCCCTGCAACTATAGATTTTTATTCTGGGGATGGACAGGCTCTTTAATTTAGTAAAATGTGTTTCTCACTACTTATGGTCCAGTTTCAGACTTATCTTCCAAACTGACCGACACTACCGATATTATAGTAACATAGTTATTGAGGATGAATAAAGACATACATCAATCAAGTCCAACCTTATCATCCTCTTATAACCCTAACAGTTGATCCCGGGAAGCAAAAAAAAAATCAGCTGAAAAGGGGGGGAAAATTCCTTCCTGGCTACAAACAGCAATTGGAAATATTCGGATCAACCATAACTACACTATGTGTATTAATACCAGTAATCATATCAGCGGACTTGGGACAGCCTTGAAGTAAAGAGTTTCATCTTAAGGTTAGGAAGGGATTTACAGTGAGAATGGTGATACGGTCTTCCAGCAGATGTAGTAAGGGCAAGTTCATTGAATAGCTTTAAAAGTGGGCTAGATAAGTTTCTAAAACAAAAAAAGAATTAGAATTCTGGTTCAATTAATATACTGTAGTTCTGTTGATCTAGAGATACTTTTCGATTGCCATTTGGAGTCAGGAAGGAAAGATGTGTTTTGTAAGAAAGGAGGTAAACAAAATATGATGCAGAATGCCCATTGGACCTTTACCCAATCAAGGGCACTCACGGGTCTTTCCCGACTGAAATTAGTGTTAGGAATTGTGATCATTGCATTTCGGCCATTAACTCAGACCGGCATTAGGATCCACAGTTCTGGTAACTCTCACCATCTTAAAGGGCCGTGGGAACCAACACCCACGACCCTTAACCACTCGTGCTCATATTAAAAACATAAACCACCCATCACCTATTATCATAACAAAACACACACACGTAACACAACACTTGCCTCTAGGCATTTCCTAATAGGGGGTAGTGCTGACTGACTTCTGTATGTTCAATAATGTTTGGTTACTTACGTGTTTGTTTTTTAGAAATAGGGATTGGTAGTTGTATGTTTTTAATATGACCATGTGGGGTTAAGGGTTCATGGGGGTGTGGCTCCAACGGCCTTAAGATGGGGAGGCAACAAGAATCTAGATCCGGAAGACTGTCTCAGTTATGGACGAAATGCACTGATCACAAACAGAACACTAGTTTCAGTCATGAAAGACGAGTGAGTGCCCTTCATCTGAGTTGTTTTTATGTGGGGAAGTGAAGGTTCAGCATCTGGGCATGATTATGAGCGTGGTAGTGCAGACAGGAATGACATGTTTATATAATATATAACAGCACAATCTAATTATAAAGTGTGTTGGTTCTACTGCGTGTAATCATTCCCAACAAAATAAACACTAATAAATGAAAACTTTCATGTGTCTATAAGGCCTAGAAAGTCATTTTAACATACAATAAATTGACACTGTTTCCAATGTGTATTTGATGGCTTTACAGTCTTTAATTACTGAACAACTCACTTAGCTTTATAGGGCCAGTATAAATGTAAATTAGTACCAACAATAAGTTTACATAACACGCACAAATACAATCTATAGTCAGAGTATAAAGACACAGCTTTAGGCTGCACGCTGTATTTCAATCATTAGAAGAGATAAAGGGCAAAGTCTACCTCCAGCTACAGTCCTGAAAGAGGAGAAACCATATCCCAAGTAACTATGGCAATAAATAAAAGAACCGATAACACAAGAGAGAGCACAAGGATCCTTAAGCAAGACACCGGGGTCCAGCAGATGAAAACTCACCCGTCTAAGTGAGGTGGTAACAGGGCTACGCAGGGCCCGGGTTAGGCAGCGGGACAGCATGGCCGCAGATACAGCTCAAGGACAAGCCGGAAACAGGGCGGACCAATGACCCCAGCGGAGGAAGTCAATCAACGACACTTTCGGGAATATATCACGTGGAGATGTTGAAGCGCTGTAAGTTGACGGTACATTATAAATTGCAGGATTTGGTGATTGGGGAGTCCAGGATGTTCAGGAAACAGTCCTTATTCTCCTTCACTAACAACATCTCATGTAACAAATTACCCCAGCTATGCCGTGCTGTTTATATTTAAAGAGAAACGATGAGAGGTCATAATAAAGGAAATTGATTAAGGCTTCCCATGGAGGAACAGGGCAATGGCCCAACACTGGCTTATACTCCATTCCTGCTAGGAAATGTCAAATGGTTCCCTTTCCATATTGTCTTTCACTCAATTATGGCTGGCTAGATTTTCATGGTAAGCAGTCGGCTGGGCCGAAATTACTGTAGGTTGTCAGCACAATGTCGCTGTGACCAATCGTGTGATCCATAGGAGACCACATGATCAGTGGTGATTTCTATCATCTGATCCGACCCTTGCTATGACATTGGCTGCCGAGTCACCTCAGATTTTTTAGCCTACCCAACCAAGGGGTTTCTAGGGTTTTTGCCACCTGAGACAAACTTTGATTACCGTCTATATGCGGCGAAAGGGGGTGGGTGGCTAGCGATTATGGCATTTTGAACTTGGCATCTTTATTTGTACAGTTTCTTTAAATAGACATTTATCCACGCAATATTCCAGATGAATAAAGATTTGTCCAGAGCCTGCCACCACACTCTTGTAACTAATGGAACCTAACCTAGCAAACTATCTAAAGCTAAACTAACCATATGATATGCCTTTTAACAATATCTAAAACAATATTTTATTAAAAGAAAATATGAAAAAATGACATCTGCAGCAAACTATATGTTTGGTTGAGCAATCTAGTGCAATCAATGAGAACAGACAGTAAAGGTCCCATACAGTGAGAACAGTCAGTTAAGCTCCCATACAGTGAGAACAGTCAGTTAAGGTCCATACAGTGGGAACAGACAGTAAAGGTCCCATACAGTGAGAACAGACAGTAAAGTCCCATACAGTAGAACAGACAGTAAAGGTCCCTTAGGGTGAGAACAGACAGAAAGGTCCCTTAGGGTGAGAACAGTCAGTTAAGGTCCCATACAGTGAGAACAGACAGTAAAGGTCCCATACGGCGATAACAGACAGTTAAAAACTCTCAGGAGAGCCATTCCTATCAATTTACCTAAAGTCATTTTGGACCCAGTTCCTCTAAGTTCTGCTGCTTTGCCAAGGTGCCACTGTGACATTTGTCATGTCGCCTCATTAGCGGACGGCCCCCCTACATGAAAACAAGTTTAGCAGCATTTGCTAGATTTAAAATGTTGAATGACAGCAGCATGGCATACTGGACTGTTTGGAATGGGTGCATGTGGTGTTTGAAAAAATGGAAGATTAGTAAAAAAAAAAAAGGCACACACAGGTGCTTTTGGTGTAGAATTTACCAATAAACTCACCCCTTGAACTGTGCTGCTTTTTGCACTTAATACAGTCTATTGTGTTCGTATATTTTCACATACAATTTGTGTACTTCACTTATGTGTTAAAGGTATTTGTACTGAAAGATTTTAATAAACTCTTAGTCTATGTACATACATAAGATATAGGAGAGTGAAGTTGGTTTCTTATTCAGAAAGTTGGCTTGTTTAAAGAGGAACGTGGTCCAAAAATGACTTTAGGTAAATTGATAGGAATTGCTCTCCTGAGCGTTTTTGCAATTTATTTCCATTGTTTATTTACATAGTTTTGAGAGATATTACATTTTTGTGTGTGAAATGGCAGCAGCAGCAGCATCACCAGGTCCCCTGCACTTCCTGCTCTGAAAGCTGTCAGTCAATCTGCCCTGTGTCTCCTCCCCTTTGCAGCCCCCCTGGTCCCTCCCAATATGGACCTCATGGCCCTCCAGTTGCAGGCCCCCCGGCCCATTCCCTACAGCTCCATGTGACCCCACCCACTGCGGGTGCCGTGTCCCTGCCCACTCACGGGTGCCTAGGCCCCACCCGTCACAGGTGCTGTTGGGCCACTCTGACACCCCCCCTACCCCCCCCCCCCCCCTGAAAACTGTGGAAACCCTTTTCAGGCAGAGTGAGAACTCTGCCTAAAAAGGCTGTTTTCACATTGTGAGAGGGAAGGGCTGTAGATTCCATTACCTTCTCTGCAGCTGCAGGTCCTTCACACAGCAGAGAGGAGGAGGGAATTCCTGTCTCCCTCACACACTTAGGGAGTCTGAGACTGTGCTCGCCGGCGGCACTAGCAGGAGAATCTATAGCACAAGGGGTACTAGCGTCCCCCCCTTCCAAAGTATACTATATTAAGCACAACACTGTAAAGCAGTAAGAATTGATTTATTAGGCCATAAAATCAAACTTCGCAAACAATGAAATACTCCCATTTACCCCCCTCTTTCCTCTACAATACGGGGCGCCCCCGTAAAAGATTAAACAATGTTATTATCCTGCTTACAATGGTAGTTATTGCCCCTATAGCTCTGCTAGCCGAGTATGACTAATAAAACAGTATCTATTTCTGCTAATTCTACAAATATAAATAAGCTGATACAGTTACCACTCCCATATGGAATCCCCCGGGTTTATACCGTCCTCCAGCGGGGCATATCTCCGATCCGACTGTGAAGCATGCCGAACACTATCTCCGCTCTCTGCATGTTCGTCCCACTCTCGATCTCTATCTCGGGCGTTGTCTCACCCGCCAGAGTAGGTGGTCCCGCACAGGGGTTTCCGGAGGTGTGGTAATGTAGAACTCGGGCATAGCAGTTTGAGCCAATGGAAGCTGGACTTATCCTAATTCATAGTGAGACAAAATGCTGGACTGAGGGGATCACCGACGCGCATTTCACCCAACTAATTGATTGCACTGTGGGCTTCCTCAGGGTGCAACGTCACATGCATTCTCTTGCTTATATAGATTGCATTTAAAGTGATAGTTACCAATACAGTGCTAAGAGTGTTAGAGAGGTTTAAATGACCTTAAATTAATGTATATACCTCACTCTGTTATTGTGTGATTCCTTCACCAATTCGTGGAGAGGATCGTTATGGGAGAACTGCTGTGTCCACTATAGGAATTAGGATTGTCCTGTTGCCCATTTCTGCTTCCTGGTTCTTCCAGTTAGCAACTGTCAGTTATGCATTTGACAGTTGACATCACAAGCCAATGACTGAATGCTAATACTTTAGCTGCCTCATATGAGCATGCTCAAGCTCAGTGCAGGTCTCTCAATATCTGTTTCCACTAGCATCCAGACTATAGCAGGCATATTGATGATTCCAGAGGAAAAAGCAGGATATATCAACATATTTAAAGAGGCCATTATTCTAAAATATGTTATTAGAGGGTGGAGTTGTCCCTTTAATCTTTGTTATTATCTATAAAGTAAGTACAGTGGGAGCAGCAGCGTATGAAAGTGGTTCATTGACAAGTCACTTGATACTTATTCATGCTGTCCAGTTTATGCAATACTGGTACCATGGCAAAAGCTGAAGTCTCCATGTGCTAAGTGTGGCATTATTTGTTCAGTTTTACACATACTCAACAAGTAATACTTCAACATTGTTCTGGGTGTTGTATCAATGCTGGAAACAATACAACAGCAGTCTTTTGTGCAAAACAAACTCTACAGTATGTTTATACAAAATAAACACTGCAACCTATCCTCAAATACTAATTAATCACTTCCAAACTACAACAAACTACAACAGTGAGACAAGAAGATCTGGGTTGGTTGTTGAAATGGGTAAAGCCCAAAGACATTTCAGTGTATCGGTCGATCGGACCAAAGTATTGGAAGGTTCGTTTGTCCATGACCGTCCTCCCATGCTGCAGGAAGTCTCGATTGCTAGAAACTGCATTTTAAGAAAGGAAAGGAACCAAAGAGGGGTAGTGATATTAATTAAAACCAATTCCTTTCGAGTAATCCAGTGCACCTTTAACGGTAACATTTGCATTTGCTGATTGGATAACATTAGGAACATGAAATTCATCTCAGTCTCAGGAACACTCTGGTTATCTAAATCTGCAAGATCACAAAATACACACAAAATAATCCTTACACCCTCAACAGTTTTCAAATTGGGACAAAGTGATGACAAAACTTCACTTCGCACCCCACATTCTAACAATAAAAGAGCATGTCCACACCCAAATTTGCTGGCCCCACTGTGCAGTGTAAAAAAAATTCTTACCTACGCCTCTGCTCTATATGGTTCTCCTGCAGTGTTGTCCAAAGTCCAGGAAACTGAAGAGTAGGAGCTGTGTGTCATCCAATCCTGCTTCTTCCTTGTCCTCACTGAGGAATCTGATATGTGCAAGGGGACCCTTTCCCCCTACCTCCCACCCCTCAGATCCCTATATAGCTGCCTCACCCTACCTTTAAATGCAATTCTGTAGTGTAGGGCACCCCTGCCCTACTTGAACCTTCAGGTTAGATTTGTAAAAAAAAACCAGCAGAAATGTACTTACGCTTCTACGTTCCCTCTGGCTGTCTGCATAGCCGGCAGCTGCCTCTCTGCAATTTTGGCAAGCAAAGTGGCAGGACCAAACGGGCGTACATTTCTGCTGCTTTTTTTTTTTATTTACAAATCTAACTTGTCACTTGGGGGTGGGCAAGTGTACCCTACAGTATGTAAAAAAAAAAAAAATCAGGGTGGAGATACCCTTTCACCAGATTAAATATATTTAGGATGCTTATAACCACTAGATTGGAAGGAGGCCCAATGCAATATAAACCGCACCCAAAGGTCTGGTTCAATACCAACAAATGAACCATTTTGTTTTAAAAAACAAATGCCAGACACTAACCCGCTGAAGTGTCAGTTCCAAATGCAAGTCCTCCAAAACCCAAAGGACTATATTAGCTATTCCCTTCTACTTTCTGAACTAATAGACAACAAAGCCAGGTTCATAGAAAAAACTGGACTGGAATTAGATTATCGTGAACCCATTTACAATGGGCAGAGATGTTTTAACAATGAAAAAATGCTCAGTGAATGTATTAAAAAAGAAAAATCAAGTTCCTGGAAATGATTCATACGAGGAAGGGAGGGACCCCCTTTTAGACAACTAATATATTACTATTTAACGCATTTGACTAGCAATGCGCAGAACTTTGTGTATTTAAATTATTTCGACAGACTCACCAAACTACAGAATCCGTACTACAAGCCAGTAAACATAACTCCATTTTAGATTTGCCATACACAAATTAACTTGCCACCAGATATAAACATGTTAAGGACCTCAGTTCTAATGGAAGAAGCAATGGAGGCTTTCTCCAAAATGTATTTAGTAAGTGGCTTAGGAGATATCTGCATCATTATGGAATTCTAGCTTGGGAACCCTTTTAACAGCCAATACCAAATGAGTGTAGAACTGCAAGCCGTATGAAAAATATTCTATTTAACCACTAAAGGATTATAAAGTACCTTAAGTTTGGTCGCAAATTATAAAGCATAAAACTTTTTCACAATTAAATATAATCCCATACAACCCACAATTAGAAAAACACAGGCTACTGTGCATTTAAATGCAACTTTATTATCCAAAAAAATTCTCAAAACACTTGCAGGCTTATTCAATAAAAGTTCTATCGTTAAAAATGGTGCTAATTTTGCCCAACCAATCAGATGTTGTTACTTTGAAAGCTAACATCTGATTGGTTGGGGCAAAACTAGCACCATTTTTAACAATAAGAACTTTTATGAATAACCCTGTTATTCCCAAGACTTGCATGAATTGTGCACACACCAAATGTGTTATTTAGTTTTCTGATATTTTGTAGAGATTAATAATATTATAACGCTGTTGATTAATTTTCCATGTAAAACTTTTTAGGCAGGGATTATATTGGTTACTTGAAAAAGAGGGACTATGGACTCATTAGCCAAAATTACAATAACATTAGTACAAAGAAAAGGACCCACATAGTATCTCACTGTTGGTGCTAGTGCATACAGTAAAAACTTTTGGGATTTAATTATATAAATGTTTAGGATTACAAATACAAAAAGCATTTAAATTACTGTGTAGTCTGCTTTTCATCTTTATTAGCTAGTAACATTTTTATTACCATTCCCAGATTTTTTGAGTAATTAGGTACATGTCCTGGAAGTTTCACTTACAAATTTTGTTCTTTAAGTAATTTCAGTTGTACCTGCAAAATAAAATGACTTGTATGCTGGGTAGTGCATTTACCTCCTCCCAAATTGGTTGGGAGCTACCAGTCAGGTTGGAAATTGCAGCCAAATTATTGACCCATGTATGCTTTATATAAGTATATATGCTATACACAGACAAGACTTTACATTATTTTGGCATTCGATCCATCACGAATACTGAATGCAGTGGCAGTTTACCGGTTCACTATTTCCTGGCCAGATTATGGTTTGCAATCAACATTATGGGCGTAATAATCAAGTAGGTTCGTTATCAGAATATCTTTGAAATGTCGGAAGGTAAGAATGTAGTGTATGGTCAGTTTTGTAACATGACAATGACTGTAAACATTTATTTGGCGTGAAGAGCCAAATTACTATTCTTTCTATTTCTTCTTCCGTTTTATTCTTCTGCTTTTTAGGACTGTATATCCTCCCTAGGTTTAAGAATATAAATTTAATCCATAGGTTCATTGCATTGTTTCAAGCGGGGGCTGGATAAGTTTCTAGAGTAGGGAGTTTTAAACTAACAGTTTTTGAGCTAGAGACATGAAATTTGGTACAGACATGTGGGGCATATAGGAGAAGTGTGCTATCACCTAGCTAAGGAATCCGCGGAAGTGTTACAATGTTATCGGCAAATTTCAGGCCATTTTTTCCCATAGACTATAATAACAATCCTCAAATATGGATATTTCGAGGGTTAAGGGTTATGAAATCAAAACAGTTTGTTTCATGGTCATAAACACAAACTCTGATACCCCAGCCCCCCACACAGACACAGGTACACCCACTTTCCGACCTACCTTTCCATTCCCATGGAAGACATACTTAAAGGGTAACTATAGTCAGAAAAATAATTTTGATCAATTATCAATAAAAGTTAATTTTATGGTCATATGTGCAAAAACACATACCCCCAACCTTACACGGGTACACACACCTACTGACCTACCCTTCTATTCCTGTGGCAGCCATACTTAAAGGGTAACTATAGTCAAAAAACCAATTTTGGCCAATAATCAAAAGTACGGTTTTTTTTAACCCCCAACCTGACACAGGTACACACACCTACTGATCTACTCCTCCATTACTGTGGCAGCCATACTTAAAGGGTAACAAAAGTAATAAAAAAAACTAATTTTGACCAATCATCAAAAAGGTACACAAACCTATTGATCTACCCCTCCATTTCCGTGGCAGCCATACTTACAGGGTAACTATACTCAAAAAACTAATTTTGATCAATAATAAAAAAAGTTTTATTTTTTTAACTTCCAACCTGACAAAGGTACACACACCAACTGAGCTACCCATTCATTCATGTGGCAACCATATTTAAAAGGTAAGTATAGTAAAAAAAAAAAAAAAAAAAAATTTTGACCAATCCTCAAAAAAGTCTTTTATCCCCCAGCCTCACACGAGTACACATACCAACTGACCTACCCATTCATTCATGTGACAGCCATATTTAAAGGGTAAGTAAAAAAAACAACAATGTCCTCGTCATTGTGTTTTAAAATCTGCAGAACACACAATTCCCTTCTAAAATGTAGCCAATTCTGCACAGAAGAAATTGGAAGATCTGCTTTAAATGAAACATTGTTGCAAAACCATTATTTTTTTGATAATTTTAGTGAATATTTAGGTGCTTCTCATGATCTCAGCTGCCATGAATGCAGGGCCAACACTTAAGTACAAATTACTTTTCTATATAAACACCCATTTGTTAGAAATCTTGCCTAGAGAAAAGGCTCCATTTAATATAGCAGAGTAACTGCTGAAGGTGTATTTTTTTGCATTGTCCATAACTGTTTAATGAACAATGGCACAGCATTTAATGAATACCTAGGTATACGTTAAGTCCCCAAATATTTAATAAGATGACAAAGTACCATGATTTAAAAAGGAATTTGTGACTGTTTATTTTGCAGAGAATTGTTGGGATACTTACCTTATCAAGAGGTGTATGTGATGAAGTCTGATCTCTTTACATGTGATTAAGGTTAAAATATGCCGGGTGCACATGCACACTGCTGTTTGGAGGGCTTAAAGAATTATACTGAAAGGCAAGTGGTGACTGTTTAATAAACAGTACCATAAGACACTCTAAACTTCTCCTCAAAGTATACATATCTCCCAAAATACCCTTGTAAGAGAACCATGGCATGTGTTCAATTAAGCTTCACTCGCACCAACCAGAGGTCCCTCAAAACAGGACTGTCCTGTCCTCTTCATAGTTGGGCTGTAAGGCTGCAGCAACACTATCAACATGTAAAAAATGTTATCACAATGCAGCACTTTCCATGCACTAACACTGCAGTTTTTCAAATACTCACCAAAGAGACACCCCAGCACACTGATGTTGGTGTTATTCAAACAAAAGAAAAGAAGCAGAGGAGCACACTACTGTAGTAGTGCAAAAACACACATTTTGGGAGCACTATGTCCCTTCTTCAGGTACAACCAGTACAAGGTTTCCTACAAATATTTATACCCTCTTAACCCCACCTACTGACCATGTGGCAACGTGGATAACGGATCGCAGCATGTCACATTAGAATACAATTATCTTACGCACGATTCTAACCACGTGAGCAGTGTTGTCTAGCCATAAGAGTTTACTCTATAGATTTTGTATGCAAGGTTGCTTATGTTTCTGTTGACCAGCTATCAAACCTGACAGGGCTGGATGGATGAACTAGGGTAAAACTGTTTAATGTTTTTGCAGTTTAATTTTTTGTATTTATTCATGGGGCTAGCCTTTATACGACACTAAAAAGTGACTTTAGAAAAAAAGTGGTTCTTCACTGTGAGAGCAGAAAAGTTGTGGAAAATTCTACCTAAAAATGTGTTGGCTGAATCAAAACACATATAAAGGAGGCTAAAGCTGGCAATAAACTACCGTGAAATCACACTGATTCACACTCATTCATTAAATATTGAATTGATTGTAATGTCAAGTGTAGCAGCAGTTTTACCTGCAGAAGTTTCCCTGGCTAGACCATGTTTGTGATCTTAATTACAATTGTATTATCGATTGCATAATGGTCAGGCCAGGCGGTTGTCAGAACATCGACCCATACCTAAAATACTTACAGTATTACAGGTAAGGGTCACTTACATTTCCTATGAAAT
This sequence comes from Hymenochirus boettgeri, assembly GCA_019447015.1. Lineage (NCBI taxonomy): Eukaryota > Metazoa > Chordata > Amphibia > Anura > Pipidae > Hymenochirus > Hymenochirus boettgeri. The sequence goes on along the minus strand of CM033476.1, from coordinate 228,318,882 downwards.
TTGCATCATGTGTCTGCTGTGATAGCATAGTAAGCAAGAAGCATAACTATACAACCTAAAAAGTTTGTAAATGTGGGGGGTATAACTAGTTTATTAACCAGTTTATATAAATAAATGGGTCAGAGCCTTTAAGAATATGGTCAGAATATCTTCCCTTGGACGTAAATCTGCAAGCTTATACGTTTTTAATGTGCTTTTGTGGGTTTCCTCCAGGTACTTCGGTTTCCCCTAAAATCATAAAGACACATTGATAGGTTGTATGTGTAAATAAAGTGATTAGATTGTAAGCTTTTTGTGGCAGGGACTGATGCAAATTGATTAAATAATTCTAAAGCGCTGCGGAAAATGTTGCGATATATAAGAAATAAAATACATACATAATTACTATAATATTTTGAGGTTAAAGACCTACATACATCTAGTTCAAATTACTCAGCAATACCCATATTCCCTGCCTGTTGATCCAGAGGAAGGCACCCCCCAAAAAACAAAACATTAGGAATATGAAGGGGAAAATTCCTTTCTGACTCAAAGTGGCAATTGGAAATATCTCTGGATCAACACCAACTTTATGTATCAATACCAGCAAGCCTACCTACTAAGTAGCATTGGGCCAATTACAAACACTAGACTGCAGCTCCTCCCTCCTATGCACATCCTCTGCATGCTTGTCTTATAGCATTCCCAACCCTTTCAAACTAAGGCAACAAGCAGAACTCATATGTCAAGTCTTAAACACACACATCTTCTAGATGGTATGCCTGTGAAGGTCCTTATTCATCCAGGTCATGGTATTTTTTTTTAGTATGGAGTGAAATCAACTGGACTTGGGTTAAGTTCTTGAAGACGTTTCGCTAGTCATCCAACTGGCTTCCTCAATAAAGAATAATTTGTACAAGAATCTGTTACCAATAAATACCCTGGAATGTGTCTCAATCGACATATAACAGCAAGGTTTAAGGGACCTCCTAAATGCAAGGTGTAATTTGCACTGATGTGCAAGTCAAGATGTGTTATTAAAACCTTCCTGGGTAAGGCTTCAAAACAGCATTGTAGATGGCAGATTTATTACAACAGCTTCAAAATGACAAAGCCACTGATCGAACTGTACTATTTCCTCTACCATTGTGAAGTACATCCATGTATATATGGACTTTCTAAAGCTGGGTACACACAAAGAGATCCTTCATCCAGGCCAACCATTCAGCCCTCCTGACTGGTCAGGATGAAGGACTGTCAGTCATGGCAAAAGTAGCCGGGGCCAACAGTTCCCTGTGACCAAGTGTGCGGCCCACAGAGGACTACACAATTGTCCGTACGAATGGTTGGTTATGGTCAAACAAACACAATATTTCAGCCAGATACGCTGAAATGTTGGTTAGTCAGGTGTGTACCCAGTGTAAGGGCCCCTACTCAAACCAATAGTCAGTAGGAACAAGGAGGCAAAATACCTAGCCAACATCCTTGGGCCCTTTGATGGCTCCCATTATTTCACAAACAAGAGTTAAAATTTAGTACTTGGCACAACATTTACCTTTACCTTTTACCTCCTACAGAACTCCCGGGAGCCAGAGAGGACACTGCAACACTGCAGGATCTTTGATCTTCTGCTATCTCAGCTAGTGTGACAATATGGGAGAAATATTAAAAAAACTTTTCAGCAAGTTTATTGTTCCTTTAATGCATATAACACCATTAACAGACATTTACATATAGGTTATGAAGTTTGGATTACTGTGCATTGGAGTTATGTGTACAGAAACGGATTGTTGGACAGTCTTTCTTAATATTGTATGTATATTGATATATGTAACCCCCTGTACAGTGTACCAATCACCCATCCATCTTTTATAAAGAGCACCTTTCAGAAGCAATAAAATCGTTAAAGTTTGCAAAGAGGGAAAAAGAAACAGTTATCACATAGTTTCATAACATCAGTGACCAGTTCAATGTTGTGCTTAAATCTGCAAATATTTACTCATTTTACCTCATGGTTTTCCCCAATTGTAGAATTTGATTACAAATATCAATAATTGGATTGAAAGATGGCATCCCTGTAGTAAATACCTGGGCTAAAGGTTTCCGTCCGATCGGGCTGCAATCCCTGTAATATTCAGGTAGTGTAGCATGCACTACAATAAGCGTATCACAGCACAAAGGACACCAGTACACCTACAGGGTTTTTCAAAAAAAAGTTCTTATTGTTTAAAATGGTGCTAATTTTGCCCCAACCAATCAGAAGATAAGACCTGATTGGTTGGAGCAAAATTAGCACCATTTTTAACAATAAGAACTTTTATTGAATAACACTGCTAGTGTGGCCAGATCAATTATCCAACACTATATTGCACTTTTTAGCACACCTAAAACGGATTGGTGTGGCCTAGTCCAAAAGTGAGTAAAATAAAGGTAGTATAGGATATATGATCCAAAAGCTAAAACTAAGGGCTAGGCCACACTGCTGCACTTTTTTTGCATTTGCATTTTTTTCATATTATTGAAAATGCGGCAACGCACCAACGTGTTTTCGGGTGCGTTGTGACTTGCACTCGCAAACGCATGCATTTTTCAATAGTTATGAAAACGCATGCGCAAACGCAACAAAATCACAAATTCGATTGCGTTGCAGTGTGGCCGTGCCCTAAAGCTAGTCAAAAACCTTTGACTAGCATGACCAAATTACATGGTAAGGGTGAAGCCACTAATGCGTAATAGTGCGGTGGAAACGTGCAATTGCAAGTACGTTTCCGGAGCGCTCTTGCACATTGACTAATGTGTGTGCTGTGATTATGCAAAAAATGCTGATTGCATGTGCTCTGATTAGCGAACCGTAGGGCAGCGCAGTGTGGCCAGGACAATTGAGCAACACTAGTGTGTGCTTTTTAACGCGCAATTGGCCCATACGTTAAAATGTGCTGGTGGCCTAGCCCTTAGAGATTTTTTTTTTTTCTGCATTAACTGTGAAAAGTTAAATTACTCGATACTTAAACCAACTGGATTACATCATCCATTATACAATTTGAGGCACAGATATAAGAAATAAATGAATATTGGGTACACACCAGCAGATATTTTTGGCCGACCGACCAATCCACAGCACTATGGGTCGGTCGCATATCTGCTGGTGTGGGGCAGCCGGCCGTGACAGAGCTCGGTTGCCCATTCGTCCGAATGGATGTTGGTAAATCACAATCAATAGTGCGGTTCCCTATAGGACTGCATGGTCAGCCGTGTTAACTGTCAGCTGTGGCCTCTATTACCGCGACCGACAGACATTTGTCCCGGTCAAGTGCTCGCTCGGGACTATCCCCCCGTGTACTCATTGCCTTCTTGAAGTGTCTGCTACACTTGTAAATTCTGCACAGCCTCACCATGGACACTGCTCTGCTTGCACATCTCCCCCTTTTTCCTTTTCTCTGATAAATCTCTTAAATGTTGCACAAAGTGTGCTGGCAGGCAGCTAAAAGTCCTAGTAATAGGTCAGGGATAGGACACATAATTTTTGCTTCTGGAGTGACAGGTTTTTATCTGTAAATGCTGTGATTTCAAATAATGATTTCTCAGAATCTACAGCTCAGATTTATAATCTGAAAAAGGTTTGGATACCCTTTAAAGTAGAAAACTTGGCCATTTTCAATAAATTGTAAAATGTAACACATGAACTGTATCAAAATACTTAAATGTGCCTGACAAGTAGTTGGGGCCACAAGGATAGTATAAAGATGTTCCATTCCTTTTCTTAGTTATTATAGGAATTTCATATTGGCATTCCTAAGTGAGTTCAGCCAGAAGATTTTTACCAAGAGAGCTCAAGGAGTAGAATTTGTGATGCCCAACTCGAAACAGATACAGTAGACCTATTTATGAATAATACAAATGTTACATGGAAAGCCCATTTACATGGGTAGAAAGCTGTATATATACAGGTCGGGAAAATTACATTTAGCTTGCATTGCAGTCATGTCAGAGCCTTCCTGCAGCAGGGATTTTTATTTAGTGTGTGCCAGGGCATTAGGGAGAAGATATTGGACTAATTATTAAGAACAGCTGTGTGGAAAATTTACAGCCTATTGTTTTAGACATAGTTCAGGGGCAGCAGCAAGCGCTTAAATAGTGTCAGTAAAAGTGAATGGGAATTTAATTAAAGCTTAAAGGGACAGTTCAGTGGAAATGATCAATATTTGTTAAATTGTTAGTTTGTGTAATGCCTTCTTAGTTATTCTACATATTCTCTTCCATTTTGAAAAATCAGTTGATTCCATACCCTTTGCTGTTCCCTGATGTTGAGCTGACATTTCAGGTTCTAATGGTCCTTCTTCTTCCCAGGATGCACCACATTCTCAGAATGTTCCTAACAGTAATTTCTACTGATTGGCTGTTGGATGGGTCAAAGATGCTCAGATCTCTACTGAGCAACTGAATCAACCCAGGCGCTGGGTCAAGGGCAAGACCATAAAGGTCTCTTTTAAGAGTCCTGCACACAGGAAGTCAGTATTTCAGTTGCATTTATTTATACACAGACAAAATGCTGAATTGGCAGATTAAGGTCATTGAGATGAAATAACACTGCTCTTTTTTCTGAAAAGCATATGTATTTGCACTGAACTTCCCCTTTAAGTTAGACAAAATCCCACAAAAACAATAAATTCTTGTAAAGTTAACCAGGGGTGAATTTGAATCAGGATTCAATTCTGGAAGACATCAGTGCTACAATAAAAGGCAATTAGGACACGGCCACACTGCAACGTACCGAAATTGCACGATTGCGCGTATAATTTGCCCATTTTTCGTTATGGTAACGCATGCATTTGCAAAACAAAATGTTGATTGCATGTGTTACGAAAACGGATGCGCTAATTGCAACAATCGGTCCTAACCTACAATATAGGACCTATGAAACATGCAAACTGTACACACATGGAATAAAATTCACTAGTAACATGTAGAAATCCTACAAATATACAAACTAGCACCATAACCAAGTGTCCCCAAGTAAAAATAGTGGTACAAAACACTAGAAGGTGGCGTCCTGTCTCAATAAACAGGACAATACAACAGTTCATAACCAATCTTACAGACTTAGCGGATAGCCACACTCTTCACATGTACAGGTGGAGTATATCGGGGACAAATCCAGCAGGTTTCTTCCTTCTTCTGCCATGAACCGATTAGGATAAATCGTGCTTTCTTATTGAACGCAACACACATAGGCTCAAGTGCACAAAATACAGACTGTCCGCCACGTGTTTTGCCCTTCCAGAAGAAGCCCAGGCTGTTTTTTGAGACCAAATGCCACTTACTAGAATTCTAGAACTAGTCCAAACATAATTGACCAGTAAATGGATCTATTTTTGTATTCTTATACCTTATGTGTTGTGCCATTTTGTGGGTACTTTAGGAAGGCTTCACCTCCATGTATTTTTTTTTTTTTTATTTGTGAGATTATCCCTACTAATGTAAAACAATGTGTCCTGGTGAGATACCACTTTTACTCCAATGAAATTTAATAGCTGCATTATCATTCCAGTTGTACAGAACTGTTGTTAGCTGTAGGCACATATACTAAACAATCCTGGTTTCACCAGGATGCTAGCATCATCTTAATTATAAGTAAGGATTCTAATAAATCCTATAAATATTTTCTCCCAGTCTATTTTTTTTCTTTCAACAATTAAAGGGTATGTCCGCCCTAAAATGCCTATTTTGCTGTAGTGTAGCCTCCCCTCTCCCAGCACCAACCACACTTCATTTATCAGATGACTTGTCAACCTTTATTCCCGCGGTCCCTGCCCATAATGTTACTTCTGCAAAGGAAGTATCATTAGGGGGCCAGACCCGCAGCTGCGCCTGTGATTGCCTGGGAGGCAGTTGATCACAGATGCAGCTGCCAGCTATTGAGAATGCCGCTGGAACGTATGCTTGTAAGTAATCTATTTTTTTTTAAAAACCAACAATGAGGTTGGGGGTGGGAGGCTACACTTCAGAAAAGGGGTTTAATACAAATCTTAAAATCCAGCGTGATGTATGTGGAGGGAGGGGGGAATTGGCTCCCCTGCGTATGTCAGCATACCTCCCGGAGGCAAGAGAATAGGCAGAAACATTTACATAGGAAGACAGGCTCCTGCCCTTCACTTTCCTAGACTCCCTGGGGAAGCACTGCAGAGGAACCATAAGTAGCTGAGGAGTAAGGTAAGGATTTATTAACACTACACAGTGGGGCTAGCATGGGGTTAAATTTTAGTTTTAGGGATGGACATGCCCTTTAATATCATTTTTCATCATACATTTAATCTCTAGACTTCTCTTAAAGGGAACATACACTGTAAATACAAGTTAAACTAAGGGGATAGCTGTGGCTTTAAACTTTACAGGTGTGTAATTTTTTTTTTTTACTATTCCCCTCCCATAGCCAACCTTTACTCTTTCAAAGTTGCTGGCTTCCTCCTCCACTGAAGTGCAGGCTTTGGCTCCGCCCCCACAAGATTCTGGTTATCTGCTGAAGCCTCCCTAGTCCCACAAGTTTATTCCATGTGTGACAAAAGTTTGTATCTAGTGCGCGGCAACATGACGTCACCGCGTGCGCACGTGTGACATCGTTCCGCCACCAAGCACGCCACAATAATGTCACGTCATGACGGGAGGGGAATAGTAAAAAGAACAAAATTACACACCTTTGAAGTCACACCTATCCACTATCCTATACACCACGTTTAACTTGTTTTTACAGTGTACATGCCCTTTAAGCTATAGATATAGCCATAATAAAGATCATTAGATGGCAAAAGATCTTTTTATTACTGTGATCACATGAATGAAAAGCTGTAAAGACTAAAGCTCAATGAAACATTTTGAAAACGACAACTCCCAGCATTCCACAAGCCCTCCAACAGAAATATGCTTGGAGTTATAGGGGGTTATTCAATAAAAGTTATCGTTTAAAATGGTGCTAATTTTGCCCCAACCAATCAGATGTTAGCTTTCAAATGTTACATAAGTTCTGATTGGTTGGGGCAAAATAAGAACTTTTATTGAATCTCCCTGATAGTTTTTAAACATCTGGAGGGCTACTGCTTGCCTATCCCTGCAGCAGAATTTTGGTTAAAGTTGTCTTTCGGCATCTACTTTAGCTGACAAGTATTAAACAGCCTTAAAACTTATTTCAATTTGTCTCCCTTACAGTATTTTTTTTTTTTGCGTTTGTCAACAACCCACTTACCATTTGTAGCCTGACATAATAGTTTGCGTTAATAGTACCCTATAAAATTGCATTGCAAGACATCTTCAATATGGGGTATTATGCACCTAGTGCAGCTTATAAATATTATATACACTGTAAAAGGAAACAAAGGCAAAAACATTTATTTAAAGGAACATAGACATTGGTATACATCAAATGGAGAATTACTTCATGTTAAGACAAAGTAAGCGCTGATCTTGTCCTCTTGCTTCTATCTACCACCTTGATGAGTAGTCTGTAGTATTTCTGGCTTAGGCTGGGTACACATGGGCAGATTTGTTGGCCCAATCAACCAATACTTCCATGTTTTGATCAGGCCCAAAAAAATCTGTGCTGCTTTTATCCGCAGCAGCGACCGATGTCGGTTGGACATGTTGGTAAATCATGGCAAACTGTCAGCCACTATTGCCACCACTGACAGACATTTGTCCTGGCTGAGCGGTTGCTCGTAGCGAACATTTGGTTGACAAAATATCTATTTGTGTGTACCCAGCATTAGTGTTCCGAGAAATGAAAGGGCAATGCTCATTTTCTGTTACTGTAATACAAAAGACATCCTCAATATTAGGAAGGATCTTGACACTGGTGATCTGGATATGATGTTGTTTCAAGATTTTTAAAATCATTGTGCCGCAGTTTATAGAGATAGGTTATAGAATATTTGTACTGGAAATGCAGTCCATATTTAAATATACCACATGTAGAATCTCTTCTTTAGCCATATTGTAGTATGATTATGCTTTGACCTGGAACATCAAGACTGGGCCTGGCACATAATGCTGGTACACTATTGCCACTTTCTCCTGGAAAATATCTTTTATGAGGCACTAGAAGAGTACCCGTCTTGGTCTGGTTTTTTTTGGAATCAAAACCTTGTCGGGTTTAGTCGTATCTCAGGAGTCAATCCACCAACAGATGGCACCCCGGTCAGATCTCATCCCCAAATAACTTAGGTGATCACTCGATTCGACAAAAGTGACAAACAAAGGTAAGAGCTCAACCCCCAATTAACTACCAACATACAGCAGCACAAAGTGATTGAAAAAAGTTGTAAAATTGCCTTTCTACCAGGTCCTGAAATGAATGTAAATAAATGTTCTTTTTCAGAAACACACACACCCTACATATACATAAAAATAAATGCCTTGACTTCTTGACTGGCTTATTCTATTTCTGCTTTGGGGCCTTGAAGAGGATGATCACAGAATAACGATACATTTTCTTGAAATAAACTGGTTTAACTTTTAGACTAATTATGTGTATGCTTCAGCCATTTAAAGTTTTCTTGCTTTCAGCTTAACTTCACTTAATAAGCATGACAGTGAGTGAAGGACATCTGTGTAAATTTTTTAGCCAATCCTTGATCCCACTTTTTGCTTGTTTTCAAGAATCAGAAGAGGTTATACAGATATGCACCGAATGCCAGCTGTTATTTTGTGTACAAGAGACTTACTGCATATAGAGCTGCAGAAACCTTGTCTATGGCCAGTTCTGGACAGTGATATTGCACTGTCCAACAGACAGCACAGCAATACCCAAAAATGTGTGTATGACAGGGCTGGAATTTTGTCTGATAAAAGAAAACAGCACAGTTGTAAAAGTTATAACACCAACCACAAGACTAACTTTTTAAAATTCATAGAATGACTTTAAAAAGAAAAAAGGTAAGAGGCACCAACCCCTACCCATTTTTTTAAACTGCAATTAAAAAGCACAAGTGTAATGCATTCCTGTATGTTAAAAAAAAAAAAAGTGTTTAAAGGGCATGTCCACCCCCAAAACTGAAATTTAACCCCATACTGGCCCCACTGTGTAGTTTAATAAAATCCTTACCTTACATCTCTGCTCCAAATGGTTCTCCTGCAATGCCATTTCTAAGTCCAGAAAACAGCAGTGTAGGAGCCGAGTGACTCATCCTGTGCCGGTTTCTGCCTCAACCTCGTCAAGGTTTGAGCCATGCGCAGGAGAGCCCTATCCCTCCGCCATGATAGAAATTTGAGAAAGTCCCCCGATCATACTTACTATACCTCTCCCCCCCCGGCGTTCTGAGCTGACAGCAGCCGCGTCCGTGATTGGCTGCCTCTCAGCCAATCAGGGACACGGCTGCTGGTCTGGCCTCCTGCTTGCATTTCCATGCAAGCAGAAGGCCGGCAGTGTGGCGGAGTAGAGAGGGAAGGTAAGTAACGATCGGGGGACCTTTCTCAAATTTCTATTATGGCGGTTGGGGCAGGAATACCTACAAGATATCAAAAGTTGCAAAAATGGGTGGACATGCCCTTTAAAATAGTATTTTAATCTATGCAAGTGTACACACTCAAAGTTTAACCGAAATAACTCATATTTAGTAGCATTACATAGTTAGAGATATTGCTGCACTCTTTGCATTTGTGAGAATTTCCAGGCTATAAAAGGATATTCAACTTTTCCACCTGAAATGAGCCTCACAAACAGCCCTGCTGTCAAGGAACTAATCATTTCATTATTTATGCATAACAAGTTCTTCAGTACTAGTTTTCCACAATTTCCTCCAACTCTTAAATGGTGGCGAGAATCTAGTGAGTGCTATGATATTATAAGTATAAAAATAACTTGTGCACTCAAATACAGCTATCTCCCCTTAATGTCTTATGCTTTATTAGGCACAATTATGGAACTGTATTAATAGAGGCGGAACAAAATAAAAACGTTTTTCACCCCTTTCTGTATTGGGCTGCCATAACAAGGGCAGGAATCCTTCATAAATTGATTATGTAAGAGGACCAACTAAGAGAAAATCTAAACAAACACAAAAATGAAGGCAGGAACAAGGAGGAAACAATGTGGTTAATATGTTTTATTTTTCTTACTTGTTAATACAGATAAACACTAGCCTATTACTAGAGAACAACAATATATAGAAATATACAAGCGATACGGCATATACTGAACCTAAATTTGTCTAGATTCCCACAGAAAACTAATATTAAATAGTTTTCTTAAAACTTCAGTCCAGATGTGTAGTTCTTTTGCATAGTCTCTGAATCTTAATCTCCAGTATCCAAATTCTTGGTAACATTGCTTACTTGTCCTTGAAAATCACAAAGGCACTTTTCTTTTAAATCTGAAACTTGCTCCCAAATGCACCTCCAGAAATGTTATTAATCTTCTTTGAAAACTATTCCAAATTTGAAGCATAGTATTCTTTATCAAAACGCAAGAACAGTTTAATTTTATTGTGCATCTCACTTTATAATTGTAAAACAAACAGAAGACTAGAATATCCATTGTCAATAGTTTAAGATATTTATTGTTTCACTTGCAATACAAGAAGCATGAAACAAGCAGTAAAAAAAAAAAAAAAAAAAAATTGGAAACATTCACAGCTCATATAACATGCAATTAGGGAAAAAGCTATTAAAGGCCAGGGCTTCTGTTCAAGATGCAAATGGAAAAAAATACTAAAAAAACTAAAACATTCTCTGCCATGAAATACAGTAGAACGTGACTGCCATCTTCTAAATAAAACCTGAAAAAATAGAAAATGTAATACATTAATAATTTGATTACAACTATTGATAAACAAAAACCAAAAGAGTTCAAAAAATATTTAGATATTGAGTGGCAGTATAAAAAAATAAATTATGCTATTAATAGAAAAAAATATATATATATAAACCCTATGTAAAAAGTTCATTGCTACCAAAATAGACGTTAAAAAGTAAAACGGCTGTAATTTTATACCTGCTTACTCACCTTTTTTTTGGGGGGGGGGGGAAAGAACTTAAATGTATTTAGTGCGGTTTAATGCTCTCTCAGCTAAGTGACCACTCTTGTCTGTAATTTTATCCCAATCTGTCTGTCCAACAACAAAACCAATGGCTCTCTTTCTGTCTGCATCTTTTTTTTCCTCCAGATCTGCCCATCGAACCTAATATATAAAAAGAAAAAAAAAGAAAAAAAAAGTTAAGTAATTTGTCCAATAAGCAAAAGACAGAATAAATAAATGATGTGAAGCTGCATATAATACAACTTCCTTGCTTTTCTATTCTATAGATCAAGTATCTAAACTTAAGTTACATTCTTTAAAGCTTATAAAAAAGCACATGTTTTTCAATTAATTATTATTAAACAGTGCAAAAGAACATGTACATTTTGTAGTCACCACTGGAAGAACAGGTTAGTAGAGTTAGCTTGTACTGATAAAAAGCAGTATTTCAAGAATTCATGTTCCATTTCAATAAATTATACAAATTAAAAGTTTAATAGTCAAATACCCTTTTTTTGCCAGGTTCAGATTCTCTAGTGTCATAATCATCTGGCAGCTGCAGATAATCTTCCAGGCGGCTGCTTCCAGATTCCCAACCACGCTTCCTTTTGCTTCCTTTTAGTCCATCTAGTTTATCTAAGGAGGTAAATAATACCAGGTTACAAGAGATTTCCAGCAGAACAATTGTAAACCATAAGCGACTCTGCTTGTGGGCAATATAGGATTATCCATTTTTAATTAGGATACATGTGTATACATCACCTTATAATACATAAGGTTTTAGAGTATGAATGGGGAGCAATAGTGCAATATATTCTTATAAAGATCACTCCGCTACGCATTAGATATAAGAATATAGCCCACTGTTGCTCCCCATTCACTTTCAACACCCTAGCCTGTCTACAGAAATTGACTAAAATGATTGGATTACTTTTTTTATGAAAAGGAAGAAAGCAAAGTAAACATGTTATTCTCCCCGGAAACGTAGTGTTCAAAACCTGGTATAAATACCGTTTGAAACACCGTTAGTTCAGGCAACTGCTTCACTAAGCAGAAAGCATGCACCTTCTTATGACTCATAGTAAAGACGCTCTCTGCTCAGTAAAGAACCTGCCAGAACTGATGGCATTTCATACAGAAGATTTATACCAGCTCTTGAACACTTTGTGAACCAGACATTAACAGGTTAACTTTGCTTTCTTCCTTTACATAAAAACAAAAGTAACCAAATTGTTTTTGTTATTTTTTTTAGACAGGCAGGGGTGCATACCAGAGTTCAAATGTTTTGTAGTTAAAATGTCAGTGTAAGTGGGACACTTTGGGAAAGGAGGTCAACCATTTAGTTTCATTAAAGGGTAACTGTGGTCTCCTAATTGTCCTTAAATACATTCTCTCATACCTTTTAAACAATCCAAGAATGATGTCTCTATCTTTGATGGTTCTTAAGTTACAGGCTTTTAAAGATACTTAGAATTAAAAAAAAGTGTGACAGTCACATGATGTGCTGTGTAAGAAGCCCCTCCCCTCCTTCAAAAAATGCCAAAACCCAACAACATTCCTTTCTAAAGCTATTTAAAGACCGTTACAGCAGTAGGATACAACTGGGCATGCTCAGTGCCTGTGGCAGGGGGGAGGCATGGTGATATCACCACCCTCAAACCCTCAATACTGCTTAGTTTGCATAGATTGCAGCTGGAAACATGATCCTGGCGTCGTTTTAGGAATGTGCTTTTTAATAAAGGACACTTGTATGGAGACCACAGTTACCCTTAATTAGATTAAGTAAAAATACAAAAAAAAAAAGAGAGAGTAAATTAAAAAAAAGTTAATTGAGGTAAACTTATAAAAACAAAAAATTGAATCACACTTATGTATTATAATAAATAATGCCACCCGTTACATCATAATATAAGATATTAAGTCACCTCGGAGTTTCCTGCCCTGTATAAAAAAAGCTCAGCCTGAGGCTTTGTGCTTTTATATGGTCATGGAACTAGTCAGTGAATTAATATCCTTATATTACACTCTAAGGGGCGCATTATCCCTAATGGCTCTGGTATTTTAATGGAAGCTAAAGTGGAATATTTTCTAATTGAAAAAAAAAAAGTTTATATTTAAAAAAAAACAAAAAAACTGTTTAAGGATTTTTAGGAAACCTTTTTTCCAATGCAGCTTCAAACAGCTCCCACCCCTCCTTCAATGATTTTTAAAGGGCATGTCCACCCGAATAAAAAACTTTATGTAATGTAGGGCACCCCTACCCAACCCTTAACCGCCATGTCAGAATGTTAAAAAAAAAAAAAGAACCTGCAAACAAGGGTCCGGACTGGCAGCCGCATCTGTGATTGGCTGAGAGGCAGCCAATCCCAAACGCAGCAGCCGTGAATGGAGAGCAGCCTGGGAATGAAGGGCTGTAAGTAGCATTCTTAAATTTTTTTTTTTTAGAAAAACCTTTTTACACTAGGTGGATGGATATGGATATGTACTCTCAAAGAACAAGGAGGGGACAGAAACCTTTTGGACAGGAAGACACCTCCTACTCTTCACATTCCTGGACTTTGATCCAGCACTGCAGAGGAACCATAAGGAGCAAAGTAGCAAGGTTAGGATTTTTTTTAAACTATACAGAAGGGCCAGTAGTTTTAATTTTAGTTTTGGGGGTGGACATGCCCTTTAAATAGAAAGCCTGGTAATGTAAATTACAAGTTAATCCCCATTTGTAAAATGCCAAGAAAAGAACAATTTACAACCTAAATCAATACAGAAAGAGGAAGGGATGTGTGTATGTGTCTATAGGACAAACACACATGCACACTAAATTAAAATTTGTAGTAATCTCACTTATGTATAAGGACCACTATAATATAAGGATATAAAGTCACCTTGGAGTTTCCCTGCCTATATAGAAGCACAAGGCCATTGGTGATTATATATCCCTATATTGCACTAAGGGGGCTTTTCCCCCCAATATATTCTATTGTAAAGAGAACTAGTTATTTACAAATAGAATATCCTTCTATGGTATTTTTGTTTTAAAGCACGAAAATCCAAAATACATTTTTTGAAAGGTCAATACAACCTTTGTTGTAAAATTCCATTTATAGACTCCATTTATAGACTACCCTTTCTGAAAAATGTTCCTTTCTATTTTGTGGTCACAAAATACTGCATTACCTAGTCAAGATTTTTTATAGTAGATTTTTGTGTGCGCTTTATTTTAACCTGTGTGTGCAGGCCTGCCGAGTTGTGTCTGCATGCTCAAACGCACAGCTTAGAGGGAACATTGCTTCTCGACCGATTAATGTTTTGGTTTTTTTGGTTTTTTTTTTAGCAAAGTCACAATTTTACAGCATCATGTTTTTTAAAAATGATTTTACAACAAGGTTAATTTCTAAAATTTTTAAAATAATCTTATATAGAGGCAATTTGTCTCTTTTTTAAAAGGGTGGCCATATACTATAGCTTGTTTTAGCAATAAACATTTAGGGTTAGGCCACACAATCAGTTTTAACGAGCATTCTGATTGTGTGTTAAAGCGCACATTAGTGTTGGCCAATTGGCCTGGCCCCACTAGGTGCGCTAGTGTCCGTTGCACTGTGATCTGCTTATCAGAGTGCATGCGTTCACCATTTTTGGTGCGATTTGCATGTAACCAATTACAGGGATTGCATCACAAGTGTACACGCAGTGAGTGTGCGATCTTTTCTGTGCGCTACTGTCCGCTCTACCATGCCCTCACCCTTAATTTAACGATTTAATATGCTGTTATCATATCAGCTTAAGAACTAACAAATAAAAGCACAAAATATTTAAACGAGGGCAACAATTCAACATCAGACTACATGCAATGGTTGCAGGGTCTAAAATTCAAAAGATGACGGCTTATGGAAAAAAATAATAAAGACTAAATAAAATTAAAAAGCGCGCGTTTTGAAAACTGACCGATACAAAGTCGCCCCCCCAGTGTCAACGAGCCCATGAAGTTACATGAAGAATAGTAGTTGCAAGACATGTAGAGAACTAAATATATTTTTTAGTAACATATGTTGACTATGTCAAACTTTCCAGCTCATTATTAAAAAAAATTACTTTGGCTATAAAATGTCGAAAAATATATTTATATCAATGTTTTTAGCATATAAAGTAAATAAAACAGATTTAGCACACAAAACAAATAATTACAATGAAGGGCAAAGACTGTTGAATTGCATCTGTACTTCTATAAACGTATGCGCGTTTAAGCTTATTTCTGTATTCCTTTAAAAATCCTGGAAGTTGATTTAGAGAATTAGTGCTTTTTTTGATATCCTTTGAGCATGTGTATACTATTTTTGAAGTAGGTTATGCTACAATGTATTAAACTTAAGATAAAAGTCCTTATGCAACAGGAATCACTAAAACAAAACCACTTACTGTAAATTACCCTTTAATTGTGTGACTTGTTTGGTGTGTTTATTGTAATATATATATATATATATTGAGTAAATATTTTATAATTTACTAAATTATGAAGACTGCCTGATGTGAATGTATACATGTAATTGTAAAGTGCTACGGAAGATGCTGGCGCTATATAAATTCACAATAATATTTTATTTATAAAACAAAAAACCCTGAGACATTCTTAAAAGCTTCAATAAACACATTTGTAAATATTTTATAGCCTTCTCCAATAATGTGCTTGTGATGCAAGGAGAATGTTCACAACACTGGCATTCTAGTGTTCAACATCACAAGTGTAAAAACTAACCATACACAACTGTTTTTATGGACTCCTGTATAGCAGATTCCAATGGAATCTGTCTATAATGTGTTATCTGGACAACATCCAAAATGACATATATGAAATTATAATTGATATTTTGAAGCCAACCGACTGCATTTTTTTTAATCCAAAGCAACAAATCCAATTACTGGTAGCAGTGGGGGAGTAGTTTAGGGATGAATTAATTTAAGAGTTCCTAAAGACAGATATTGGTAAAATATCCTTAGGGTCCATAGCATTCCTGAACATGTATGGCCACTTAAAAGAAAAAAAAACCCACTCTAGACTATATAAAGATAACATGGGGTGTGTATGCTGATTTTATATTATCCTTAGTGGTCAAGGGGGAAAATAAAATTCTTGTTTTGTGTAGGATGTTTGATTACAGAAGAAAGTTAGCTTAAAATTAAATTTCATGTGTTGCAGATGCAAGTGTTCATTTTGTGCCCTTTTTTAAAGGACAAGTCAACCCTCTAAGTAAAAACCTTAATTAGGTTAAGCACTCCCCAAATATGTATTTTTTGTTAAACCTGCCTTTTTAAAGATGTGTCTAAAGTTACTTACAGGCCTCAATCCCTCAACGGCATAGTCTGCTGCTGTTGTAAGTTCACACAGCAGCAAAGTAGGCAACCTTCGGGAACAGCTGTCGGGGATTAGCCATAACATTGTTGCGTTGTGGCATTCACCGACGGCCATTATTCCAGAAGCTGGAAAAAAAATGGTCAGTGATGGATTGCGGTCGGCAACTACAGAAGTATCACAGGTACATTTGTTCAAAACCATATTAGAAAAATTATTGAGAGGGTGGACATATGTATTAAGCTTCTCCTGTACTAAAAAAAGCATTAAAAAGTCCCCTACTAAGATGTTTTTAGATTTTACATTTATTGTACAGCCAACAGTATAAAGGTGTAACAAAATTCCAAAACTTCATGCAAGCAAGCTTAAAATGGTTGAGGAAATCTCGGCAGCATTTTTCATGGGAGTTTAATTCACAAAGTTCAAAAGGTAAACTGATGCATAATCAAATAAACACAATATATAATGTTTAATGTATCAAATTACTTAAATACGGATTAGAAATAAAACTTTTAACCATATGACTTGCCACAAGTCACACATCACAACCTTGATGGCTTATAAAGATGAAAAGTTACAGAAAAATTCCCTAAGTGCACTGTTTTTAAACTGGTCCCATGTAACTGCCTGATACTCACCAAGTTTAGCTTCAGAAGTGTCCATCTCCCATTTGCTTTTTGAAAGATATACCTATATCACAGAGAGAAGCTACAAGGGTTAGAAATAAGAACCGTGAAGTGTTTTAAGAAGTGTTTTGTACAGAGGAGAGATCATAAAACCAGAAAATTCAAAACAAAATAATGCACAAATGTTGACAAGACAAATCAGCCCAGCATTTTGTGATGTGTCCAATATTTTGTCACAAAAAAAAAAAAGCAACAAACCAACAATTACAGATAAAACAGAACAGGATACCACAGCCTAATCAGAAAATATCCCTGAAAATTGAAAGTTAAAAGGTATCTCCACTCAAAAAATAAAAAGTAAAGAAAACACTTTGGGAAGAAAAATTCACATGTTCATTGAAGGATTTAGTCTTATTGCTAATTTACATTTCATGGGCATTTGAAGAAAAATACATTCACAGAAACGTCTTTACATTCTTCAATGTTATGATGGCCATAAATTTGCCTGACATTACATTAATTAAAAGTTCAATCTGACCCACTTGTCAAAGTCAACAGGAATCTGCTTATTACCGAGCCGGACAATGTTTTGTGAACAGTGTTACATGCAAAAACATGGATTGCAAAGTATTTAGGGCTAGGCAGTTCATAGGAATGCCTGAGGTACGTTTATTAATTGTATCTGCACCTTTAGACTTTTGTTGCATCATGACTATAAAAGGGGCTTTGTGACTTTCAATAAAAATAAGACTTATAACCAAAAATACACCAGTGGCCCCAGACACTCCTACCCGATCGCTCTCCTCTTCTTCTGACGGTTCAGGCTTTATTTCCCCTTGTGCCTCAGCAGCAGGCTCAGAATCTTCCATCTCAACCTGTAAAAAAAAAAAAAAAAAAAAATCAACATACCAAATCTACTCAACTCAAAAGACAGAAGGTACTAAATGCATTTTAAATTTCATGTAAACACCTACTTCTTCAATGGCTGCATCCTGCAGTAGTGAACGTACATCAAGTCGAATCATATGACGAGGAGCAGCATCCCAGTGATCAGAAATCTTAGATTGAAAAATTAATGCGTGACCAGATTATTTATATTATTTATAAATTGCTTCCATTTGTCAGTTAAAATCAATGAGCCAGTGGGTAATATTATGGAGTTTATTAAACAGGTATATTGCTAAATCAGTCAACTGACAAAATTATCCATGTGCACCAGTAAAAGTTAGTTTAAAGTGAAACTGTGGTCTCCAAACAAGTTAGGGTTAAATGAAAGCCTGCAGTATTTTCTTTATAATAAGCCGACAATCACATCTCTGGCTTCACCCTGTGAGAAATGATATCAAGGTGAATGTTCAAACTTCCAGCTTCCAGTAGGTGACATCACCTTACCTCTGCTAGCCCCTCTGCCCCGGGGGAGAATCATGCTCAGTAAAAACTTAGGCTGAGGCCACACTGCAACGCACAGGAATCGCGCACAAAATCGCGAGCGTTATCGCACGCGATTGTGTGCGCTTTTCTTGTGCGTTGGCGTTTGCACCGTTTCGCGTTTTTGGAAACGCTGCGTTAACGCACCAAAAATGGTGAACGCATGCGTTACCAAAACGCGAACGGACGCGCAATCGCATGCGCATCGGAAATCGCAGGAATTTTTGCGTTCCCGCCATTTCCATTTTAGCGATATTCGTGGGCGCAATCATGAGCGAAAAACGCGCTAGTGTGGCCTAGCCCTTAATGCTTGGTAAACCAGGAAGTACCTGGGGGAAAAATTGACAGTTGAGAAGGGGAGCCTATTAATGCAGACAGGCTGGTCACATGACTTCAAGCTGGTTGCATGGCTGAAAACAGGAAGAGTTCAAGCAGGAAGCAATATTGCTAGATCTTTCCAGCAATAACTTCTCACCAATTGTATCTAGAGATGTGATTTTGAGTGCTCTAATTTTTGGAAGGTGTATTTGCAAGTGAAACGAAACTACATAAAACCCAAAAACAGAAGTTCACACCCCCTGCCCGCCCATCCCCGCTCCCCCTTGTATTCTTAGTCACAGTCCAACTTAGATCACGGATGAGTCCGATTCTAAGGTGTACCTCCCCCAATGAGGATGTCAGTCATTGCTTATGGGTGGAGTCCAGGTTCCATGGATAATTATAGGGGCCAGGACGGGGTTCCAAATCCCTTAGATGTGCAAATATTCAAGTCCATAAAGGTACAAGTGCAGTGGGAAAATGTTCATGTGATAGCATTACATGCCCTTGTGGGCTATATTATATAGGCAAGACCCGCACGAGCTTCAAGGAACGTATGGAGAATCACCGTTCCGCCATACGTTCTGCTCTAGCTGCTAAAAGAACTGTGGCTACCAACACTAAATTTGGTGACCTCTCAGTCGCCAGGCATTTTCACATGGCTGGTCACTCTTTCCACCCTGAGATGTATGATTTTTGATGGTTTCACCAACACTGAGCTTGCAGTTAATATTGACCATGATAAACTACTCCTGCAAAAGGAGTGCAAATGGATTTACGCTTTATCCCCTAGGGAACTAAATGAATAGCTGGCATATCAGTGCTTTTTGTAAATTGTACTATTTTTATTACAGCGTGCTTTTTTCCCTTGCCGAGTTACATTTTTATAACTTGTGGTTACACCAGGCCTAATACTGTTGCTTTTTGCCCCAGTGTTCTATCCTCTCTGTAGGTAAAAGTGATACAATTATATCCCATTCAAGGTGATTTTAGTATGTTTGGTTTTAACGATGTATCGGTTTGTTTAATGCAACATATGTTTTTAATTGCATCAGTGCTGGTCTGCCAGGTGGAGTGTCTATAAATACTTACCTTTCAGTTGAAACGTCATATCCTGAGGACGGCTTGTTTGCTGAAACGCGTAGATAGCGTTTTTTACTGTGATCAATAAAAGCTACAGAATGATGGAAAAAGGAGATTTTGTTTACTCACCGTAAAATCTCTCTCTCTTTCAGCCTTGGGGGACCAAGGCACAGCAAGGGTTAAGTATTCCACCTCCAGGAGCGGACACTTGAGTAATTGAAGTTTTGCATAGGCTCTGGTGCTCTGCCCCTTACCTTATATGCTGCAACACCAGCAGCCTGATTCAGTTTTGTCCCAAAGAGGCAGCGAAGGAGTTTCCATAAGAATGTACAACTTTGTTAAAAACACACTTTAACTTAAGCTAAACTGATATAAAACCACACAGATAATCTATAAAACTAAAGAGTTTTAACCCTATATAACTAAACAGGTTTGAACCCATAGGGAGGGTAGTGCCTGGGTCCCCCCTTCGGCTTCAGATAAAGATTTTACGGTGAGTAAACAAAATCTCCTTTTCTCTTTCAGCCTTGGGAGACCCAGGCACAGCAGGGGACATCCCGAAGTCCTGACAGAGCCCTGGTAGAGTGAACTGTAACCCGCAAGGGAGGAGCAGACCCAGCTTCAGTATAATATCTTGAGATGACTCTCCGTCTTGCCAAAAACTGGCTGAGGATATAGAGCTGGGACGATATTTCCTGATGGTAAAAAAGTTGGGTGAGGCTGAAGAACTGCCTTATCCCTGTGGAAGGAGAGACAGGATGGTTCCACCGACAGAGCTGCCAGCTCTGACGCGCTGCGTATTGAGGAAATGGCTCAGAGGAAAAATGTTTTCCAAGAGAGGAGATAGCGCTACCGACCTTAGGAGGTTCGAAGGGTGGTCCTTGTAGAACGCAAAGAACCAGGGAAAGATCCCATGGTTGTACCGACTGTCTGCGCAGAGGACGAATGTGAGCCATCCCCTGTAAGAAGGTTTGCACATACTTTCGTGATGCCAGTCGCCGGTGAAAGAATATCGACAGAGCTGCAACCTGAACCTTTAAGGCATTGAGAGACAGTCTCTTATCCAATCCTGCCTGTAGAAACCGTAGCAGTCTAGATAGGATGAATTTCCTAGAGGAAAACCCCCTGGAAGAGGTCCAATTTATGTATATCTGACATATTCGGAGGTAGACTTTTGCGGATTACAATTTACGTGCGGCCATCATGGTGGGAACGACCGATAAGGAAATGCCTCTCTTCCTCAGAATGGAAGATTCAAAAGCCAAGCCATCAAATTTAGTCTTTGAAGATCTGGGTGGAGGAATGAACCCTGAGAAAGAAGGTCTGGACGGAGGGGTAGGGGCCATGTTTCATCCCGTGACATCTTTGAACTAGGCCCTTCTCGGCCACCTGGGAGCTATGAATATAGTTGTGGTCCCTTCCAACTTTATCTTATTCAGTACGTGCGGAATCATTGCTATTGGAGGGAAGGCATACACTAACTGGAACCTCCATGGAACTACCAGTGCATCTATGAGCTGTGCCAGAGGATCTCACGTTCTCACAAAAGAGGGGAACCTTGCGGTTGAGACGCAATGCCATGATGTCTATTTCCGGAGTTCCCCACTGATGAGTCAGATTCGTGAGCACTTCCCGATGAAGAGACCATTCCCCCGGATCCAGAGTGTGGCGGCTGAGGAAGTCCGCTTCCACGTTCAAAATCCCCGGCACGAAAACCGCAGAGATCACCGTAACATTGTGTTCTCACCAGGAAAGAATGCGGTGGGCTTCCTCCATGGCCATATCACTCCGAGTGCCACCTGGTGGTTCTGTCCAATGTGAAAGGGCCAGGTATATAGCCCGTAGTTCCAGAACGTTTATATCGGAAGTAGGGACTCTTGCGTTGACCAGGTGCCTTGTGTTGTGAGGGACCCATACACTGCCCCCCATCCTGACAGACTTTCGTCTGTGGAAATCACTGTCCACGGAGGCAGGCAGAGTGTGTTCCCTTTCTGGAGATTGCGGTCTTGTGTCCACCATATCAGGGACCTCTGGATTGGGTGTGGCAAGGGGATCATGGAGTCCAGAGATCTGTTACAAACCATCAACATGTGGCGTTGAAGTGGGCGCAGATGGAACATGGCTTATGGAACTGCTTAGATGGCAGATACCATTTTCTGAGATCTGGGGTTTTGCAAGAGTCTGGCGGGCTAGTAGTTTGAGGGCTTGGATCTTCTCAGAAGGGAGGAGAATGTGTTGTCTGGAAGTGTCGAACAACATGCCCAAAAAATGTCATGTGGGGGCTGAGAATGAATGAGGACTTGCAAGGGTTAATAATCCAACCAAAGGAGGTTAGGGTTTGAGATTTCAGTAGAAACCTAGAAACCTCTGGGAAGTAGGTACCGGAACTATTACTGTAATAGGACTATTGCTTGGTTTAGGGCTTGCCATTTGGATGGCGCTCCGGGCAGGTTGGACAGGAAGAAATGTCTTGGGGTATGAGAAATTAACTCTATTCGATATCCTTGATAGATAACTTCCAGAGTCCAGGAGTCCGTAGAAGGGTGGTTCCATGCTTCCCGAAAAAAATCTTAGCTGTCTTCCCACCCAAGATGAGGAAGGATAGTCATGCCGGTAGGCCCAAAGGATCTGCTCCTATTGGACCAGGGTCTGGAAGACGTTTGTCTTCTTGGAGGGGCCTGGACTGATTGCTCTGCAGGAGTTCTTGGGGTAGAGCGAAAGGGGCAAAAGGAAGGGTGCCTATGAGAGGTAGGTAGCCTACAGGGTCTGTTTTGGGGAAGATAGGAACATTTTCCCCCCCGTTTCTTGAGAGATTATTTTTTTCTAGTTCAGTTTCAAACAGCTGTCCACCTGAAAGGGAAGACTAGTTTGTTTTTTTGAAGCCGCATCGGCTGCCCGGGCTTTCAACCATAAGACCCTTTGTGTCGCCGTTACTGAGGCGGAAGCCCGATACGATTAGCCGGTTGGAGTCTAAGGCTGCGTCTCCAATATATAATGCAGCATCTGATAAATCCTGGATTATCTCTAATAGGTGGGATTTTGTTGGGTTGGGACGGAGAACTTGGTATAATTGATTGAGCCATATCTCCATAGCTTTTGCCATCCAAGCGAAAGCAAAGGTGGGTCTTAGAGCAGACCCTGAAAAGGATATTTTTAATAGTGCCTCAATGCGATAGTTGGGGTCTTTAAGGTCCCCGCTTCGGGAAGGGGAATGGTGGTGGCTCTGGAGGGTCGACTATAGGAGGGGAGGCCCATCAATCTAGGTCTGCCTTGGGGAAGGGGAACATAGTGTTAAAGAGCCATGACTGACTGGGTCGGCGCTCTGGTTCAGACTATTCTTGTAGGAACATTTGGAGTGTTTTGGAAGGGTCCTCTTGGGATTCTGAGGCCTGAATGTTAAGAACTTCCTTCCTCTGTGATCTCATCGTCCTCTTGAGGAGAATCCTCAGTTAAACAGGATGCAATAGGTTTCTGTGGCCTTGCAGGTCTGGAATCTCTGTCTGTAGTCACCAGATGTCCGGATTGTAGGACCTGGAAAATGGAAGCAGACAGGGAGGACAGAGGCGGCTAATGACTTAGCCCAAGCTGGTTCCTGCTCCTGAGGGGGCCCTTGAGGAGCTGAATTCATTGTACCCTCTGGTAAGGTAAATGTTTTAAAGAATCTAATGATTCCCTAATGGCTCTTGTCCATTCTGGCTCTTGACTGACTCAGTAGGCACAGACGGAGGGTCATTGGTAGCGTTACAAGAAGCGCACCGTGGACCAGATTGGCCTGCAGGCAGTTTGGATTGGCAGGTCACATCATAAATATGATACTGCGACCGGAGGTTGTTTATTCCCCTTCTGATGGGACAGGAGCAACCCATTGATGGCCATGATAGAAGGAATAGAAGATGGAAAAGAAGGAAAGGATTTTTTTTATATGACAATATATAAGTATATAATTCACTATAGAGGAAAATGAGGAGGAAAGGAAACGAGGGGGGATCGCCCACCTTAGAGAGACAGGGCCCTAACCCCCAGATATCCCACAGAAACCTGACCTATCTGTTTAGGGAGATAGGAATAGAGCAGACTGCTGAAAGCAGAATATATCGGCAAGAGAAGAGCAAGGAGGAATTGCTGGAGCCCGACAGTGTAGAGCAACCCGATGGAGGACTTGTTGCAGAGCGGAAGAGGAGACTGGAAGTCCCGCCTCCGCGAATGGAAAAATCGCTCAGAAAGAGGCACGCTAAGGAGAAGCCAGCAGGGAGGAGCTCCCGCCCTCCCAGGAAGGACCCAAGTCTTACCTGAGAGGTGTCCAGTAGGGTGCCTGATTTAGGTAATTTCCCTCTGGACCTCCACTGCGGGGAACTGCTGTACTAGCCCAATTAGAGGGTGTGGGAGCTGGATTGTGGCAGCCAAGCACATAAGAGATAATATTCCTTTAGCAAATCTCTGTCCTTGTTTCTCCATGCCATGTGTACACCAGAGGTGGGGGGAACTTCCCAGGTCTGTGTGTCAGCAGTAAAATGTGGAATCTCTGGAAGGGGTTTCCTTCCAGCTGTTCCAAGGCGATAAATTAGTACATCAGAGATGGGGGATGATGGCCCAGGTCTGTGTAATTTTCCAAGTAATTTCTGTAGCAGAAGAGAGTAGTCTACTACTGAGCGGACACTTGAAAAACTGAAGCAGGCTGCTGGTGCTGCAGAATATAAGGTAAGGAGCACCAGAGCCTATGCAAAACTTCAATTACTCAAGTGTCCGCTCCAGGATGTGGAATACTTAACCCCCCTGCTGTGCCTGGGTCCCCCAAGGCTGAAAGAGAAATGTATTTTTCATACATCCTGGAATACAACCCTGAATTACAGACATTAAAAGCCAATGCTTTAGCGATTCCTATTCAAAGGTTTCAACATGCAAGTGATTCATCTGCCCTTTCCTTATTTCCATAGCTATTACACAGTTGGTTTAGGGAAGGATTATTCAGGTCCCTTCAGGCAGTAGAAGTCACACATCCAACCCCCTATCTGACAGGTATAATCCATAGAATGTCAATGGAATAAACCTGCAGGTCTGAGAATAGACCCAGGCATATCACTTACTGTCCAGCAAACAGCAGGTCTCCTTTTTTTCTATTGAGAGGGGAGGGGTGAGAGACTGTCACATGTTTTACAAAGGGACATAAGTCTTGCAACTTTCTTCTAACACTGAGAAATTTTTTGATTCGCTAACACTGCTATCAATCTAATATTAAGCACACCATTGGATACAACACTAAAAGGGTGCCTACGCACAGCAACGTTGCGCGCGTCATTCCAAGACCTGGTGGATGATGCAGCTTTGAAAATCTTGTGGAGGCAGTCCTAAAAACTTAAAAATAAGACTGTAATAGGAAGCCAGCAACAATCAAGCACTGCAGGTAGGGTATGGGAGGGTAATAGGCCAAAATAAAAAAACATTTATATTTAAAGCCACAGCTAGCCAGTGACAAAGTTGTTATTACTGTGTACATACCCTTTAACAAGTGTTAGAATACAAATTAATTTTGCAATGTTTGTGACCATTATTGATTCATTACCTTATTAATTTCCTTAAGCTTCCGTCCGTGTACATTTCGCTTTGCACATATCTGAGTGTCTGCACTCATCTCGGCAAGATATACCTAGAAAAATGACCACCAATAAATAACGTCTTATTGAATATGAGAAATATATCAATCATATTACCCATCTGTATTTTGCCAACCAGGACAAAGGTTCAAGAAAAAATGGAAAAATCAGTCTCATCTGCAAAACCTTACACACCTCAAATCCTTTCGTTTTGGCTGCACTCCAAAAATGTTCAAAATGCCGAACACGGTCATTAATGCTGTCCAAGATGATAAATGGGAAGAAGCCATCATCCAGGGTCTTCTTAAATGTTTTAAACATGCTGCTTCTGTAGGTTTCCTCCATGTCTGGCTCATACTCATACTCCATAACCTGTCAAAAGTACAGTAGAAATGGCTATCCAATAATAATCCGGTAATAATTACCTGCTCCAATTTTAATAAAACTTACCAGTAAAACATTCATCCCTATCAAAATTAAGCAAAATAAAAAACATAGAAAGAAAAATAAAATGTTTGCAATAGATTACACACAAAGTCGGTACCCCCTTTAAACTCCACTTATGCAATATTTACTTCCAAATCAGCTTTTCAAGAAAATTTCAGCCACCAACAGGTCTAGCTAGTTTTCTCCTACATGAATGATGAATCACTTTTTAAATCCATAGAAATTTTTTGAAAAACATTTTATATGTTGCTGAGAAGCATTTTGGATGAAATTATTTGATTACAATCTCACCTTTTTCTTTATTTTCTTTCCAGAATCTGGGTCTCTTTCTAGTTTTTCAACTTCAGTGATGAAATAATCATCGAGACTTAGCACACGAGGAGCTGCTCCCCCACATTCCACCTCCTTATCCTTCATTATGCAGAAGGAAAAAAAAATTTAAAAATTATTTAACACAGATATATAATGGGGGCCAATTACAAATACGCTAAATCATGGATTGCCAACCTGCAGGCGTCAGGTTGTTAGAATCACTGTATGCCTACTGCTGTTGTGCTTGCATGGGAATGATTTAGTTGTTTTTAATCATCTGGAGGGCCACAGGTTGAGGAACCCTGCTCTAAATTCACAACATTTTCAGTGTCCTACAAACTGAATGTGATATTCCTGACCCATAATCATATTGCCAGAAACCCAAACATGTATTAAATGTCCTGAAACCTACTTATTGTAAAACAAGAATACTATGTCATTGGTAATATAGTTAAGAAATGAAAACGGGCAAATTTGCTTTATTTATTATGTGAAGTTTAAAAGTGCCCATATACCGATAAAATACCTGCAACGTTCCCCTGAGCCAGATATTTACTTTTTGACCAACTCTAAGCTGTAACATTGGCCCATAAAGTGTTATCTGTCCACAAAACATCAATGGCAACAAGATGCAAACAGCATTCACCATTCATCACACTAAACTTTGAATCAACTTTACCATGTGACAATGCATATGGCCTGCTTATGCCATGAGGTAAAAATGCCTTTAAAGGGCATGTCCAGCCTAAAATGCACTTTTTGATATAAGATTCCCCATGGGCTCACAGCCCCAACCGCTATATATATATATTTTTTTTTTTTAAAGCCCCCCAAACTCTACTTACCTCCCCTCTTTCCTCCGCCGCGCTCCCGGCCCTCTGCTTGCGAGAAAATGCAAGCAGAAGGGCGGGACCGGCAGCCGCGTCTGTGATTGGCTGAGCGGCAGCCAATCATTCAGTGCAGCGGAGGAAAGAGGAGAGGTAAGTAAGAGTTTGGGGAGCTTTATAAAGTTAAAAATATAGCGGTTGGGGCTGAGAGCCCAGGGGGAATCTTACATATTAAACATTTCACGCTAGGGGGAGGGAATCGGGAGAGGGAGGGGGAGGGAGGAGAAGGGCTGCAGTACGCATGGCAAAAATCTACCTGAGGCAAGGTAGGAGGCAGAGCCCTGCTAGCCTCCTGGTGGGCAGTTTTTGGCACTTTGGGGGGGGACTACAAGAGAACCCTATGGAGCTGGGATGTGAGGTAAGGATTAAACTACACTACATGGTGGGGCCAGTAGTTGGGGGGATTATAGTTTTGGGGGTGGACATGCCCTTTAATACCTTTAAAGGGAAAGTTCAGTGAAAAATATTTTTCATATTCTTAGTTTGTATTAGACATACTTCGTTACTCTACATATTCTCTTCCACTTTGAAAAATCATCTGACTTCATAACCTTTGCTATGCTGTTGTCATTAGTGAGCTGGCATTTCTGGTTCCTCACGCCAGAATGCACAACTTCCTTGTAATGTTCCCAACAGTAATTTCTACTGATTGGCTGTTGGATGGGTCATACATGCTCAGATCTTTACTGAGCAACTAAAATCAACCGAACCTAAATCAACCTAGAAGCTGGGTCAAGAGAGACTATAACGGAAACTATTAGGGGTCAAGCAATCAGGAAGTCAGTATTTAGGAAGCATTTAGTGCTCTCTCTAAGGCTGGGTACACATGAAGGGATTTTTTGGTCCCGACCGAGCGTTTGCTACTAGCAAGCGCTCGTCCGGGGAAACATCACTGCCAAGCGCGGCAGTAGTTGCCACAGCTGACAGAAAACACCAAACTGGTGACTGACATGGATTGTGGCCGCAACCAATGCTGATTTTTCAGCCTGACCAATACACCAGAGTTGATTGGGCCAAAAATCTGCCTGTGTGTACCAAAGCCTTACTGAATTGTAAAATGCTTTAAAAAAATTTGTTTTTTGGGGTATAGTGAGCCTTTAAAACTGTGTGGTTAAAGAAAGATGCACTACTGCAATGACGTAAAACCATAGCAAAACATACACAGGCACTATGCATTTAATTTAAAAAAAAAAAAAAACCTCCCCACCAACCCTTTAAAACAATTTTTTTACAAAAGGTACTCACTCGGATTAATTTTGCAACATGAGTTTTGCCACTGCCAGGCAACCCCCTCATAATAACAACAATCTGAGAAGGGGAGGAAAAAAAAAAAAGTTAATTAACTAGAATATACTTTTTTTCTACCCTTTGCAATTTAATGATTTGCAGCTTTTGCATGACTCACCCGATCTGGTCGGCTGTCTCTTCCAGGTTTCTTTAAGAGATCATCTACATTTTTGATCTCTGGTTTCTTCTCCACCTTTGGGGCAGGCAAAGAAGGATGCATACTCTGCCTCTCCTCAGCATATCCTCTGCGCTCACCTGCCAAGATTTAAATAAAAATTATTTGCTCTAATGAAAAACAATTCTTGTTTCAGAAAACTCCAGCAATAATTAATTAGTGGCATACCTCCAAATGCTGGTTGTGTAAGGTCATAGGATGGGCGCTCAGACTTTCTCTCAAAGGTCTTATCACTGCCACCACGCCTGGATGAGCTTTCCTTACTATCACGGTATGATGTGGATCTGTAGCAGTAATATATATACAATGCTTTAATCTTGGACAAATAGTTTTTTTATATTAGGACAGTGAGACAAATTCTAGGTGCCACACTAGCCAGTTCCATAGACACAAAAAAAGTCCATGGGTGTTGTCCTGGTGGGATGCCTGTACAGTGGATATAAAAACTCTACACACCTACACAATGGCAGGGGTGTTTAAGGCAAATTCTAATAGAACTTGTATTATCAAACCACTTGGTTGCCTGTACTGATGATTGAAACCCTGGAGCCATTTTTTTAAACCTGTGTTTCTATACAGAGAAGCACTCACAGTTTAGGAGCTCCACCGGCATTAATGATCAGTAGCAATGCCCACTGCAGTAGCATTCCTGTGTAATTCGGTCCAGCCTAAAACAATATGTAATGCTGCAGACACAAAAAAAAGGAAGGGGGGTTTAACTTTTGAGGAAGCAGAAGAATCTGCGAAATGAGTCAGGCCATGTCACCCCTCACGTACATGTGTGTGCTCTTGTGATGAATTCCAACAATAAATGGTTTTATTTAACTTGCTATGAAAGTAATCCATACGACAGTTGAGGGATATCCCAGACCTTTTCCTTTGCACCTGCATCAGAATACTGAAGATATAAGCAAGTGCTACTAGTGAATTATAGGAATATTTAAATGGCATCTATAGTGCAAAAAACACATTGCCCCTTTGCAAAGTTAAATTCATGTACTCTGTGCTGCCTTAATCCTATCTGTCAGTGACTCTGTTTAACCATGGTGTCAGATCTCTGTGCAGCACTCCCCCCCTTCCCACTCCGTTACCTCCTCCATGTCACAACTCCGGCTAACCTACAAGCTTATGTGCAGTAGGAGTTAAAAGTTCAACATCCTGTAAAACACACCTACGCACAGTGGCCAATAGAGCTGTCCTGGAGACACGGAAGAAGGAGAACAGTACAGTTTACGATCTCTCACTTTGTGACCCATCATCAATCAGTGAAAGCTATTAAGAAGGGGGGTCAAGTGCAGCCTTATATCTACCATCAAAGCTACATCTCTGGCTGGAGTCTGTGAGAAATTATATTGTAATGATGTGTTTCCCGATTCCAGTTGGTTAAGGCCCCACAAGGATGCACAGAAGGACACACAATCACAATGCCGCTTCCATGCGATGTGCTTCCATAATTAAACTCCATTGGAGACCATGCACTAAAAACGGTGATTGCATGAGCTCTGAAAATGTCTCGAGTGTAGTGCATGAAGTTAAAACAGCAATTTTTAAAAAAATAAGTAAATAAAATTGACAGTTGAGAAGAGGGGCCTGTTAATGCAGACAGAGGCTGGTCAAAAGGCTGAAAACAGGCTGAACCTTAACTTTTACCTAGAAAAGCAATTGTGAGTTAATTTTAAAGGTGTGATGGAAGGTTTTTTATCTAACCCTAATTAGTTTCAAATAATATGAGACCACAGTTATCTATTATTGTTCTTGTTTGACAATGTTTTGCCAGAAACATTTTGATTCCCCTAAGTAATTTAATAATACGTGGGTTCAAGGACATCATTACTTGATGCCCTGATTTAGTTTTTCTGGAAACTTTTTGGGTGAGTGTGTATTTACATGGTGAAAATACATTGTGAAATAAAAAAAGATCTTCAATACCGGTCCTCGCGAGAATGCCGATCCCGATCAAATCTCTCCCTCTCATGGTCTCCAGTGCCACGATCTCTATGACTATCACGATCCCGTTCCAACTCCCGGCGATCATTTTTATTGCCTTGACGTTCGTAATAGGGTTCTCGGTCCCTTAAATCACGATCATAACGATCATTCAAGTAATCTAAGGAAAATAATATATGCAAGTGAAAACAAGCTTTCAAGTTGTACTGTATAGCAAAGTTAAGTAAAAAATTGCAATTCATAAGAAATCGTAGGGATTCTAAGCACAGGGATTCAAAGTTAAAAACTCACTTTTAATAACTTCAGAAAAGCCTTTTTCAGCACAAGCATTAAAGCATGTTTAATTTATATACGAGTGTGCCTCTTTTCAATCTGATCACATAGGTAGATCACCTCCAAACTGCAATAGTTAAAAAGCCAAGAGATGGTTACCCCTCTTTCTGCTTCCTTGATCTTACTGTAAGAAGTGGTCAGTCAAGGATGTGACCGTTGAAATCACTGCCAATGACTGAACGCTATCCTTTAGCAGCCTTCTCTGAACATGTAAAGCGCTTTCTAGAGTTATACCCCAATCCCCGAGAGCGCTGGTTAAATCATCTTCTGCCCACTGTCAAATCACCAGTATAAATAGAGAAATCCCATATTGGGCATTTGTGCCATTTTTATCAGTGAAAATATAAATACTTGTCATGTCTGAAGATTACTGCTCTTAAAAAAGCTGTTAATAGAATTTACACAGGGACAACCTAGCAGTGGCTCTATTACAAGTTACAGTTTGTGTTTTAGCAATAGATATAATGAAGTATTTCCAGGCATATGGAAAAATGATTGGATTAGCATGAGATACAATAGACTGGAAAAACATTACACAGTGAAATAAATATCAAGTGGGAAAGCAGTGAAAACTTGCATATATTCCCTATGTTCTTCCATTAAATAGATGAATGGTATATTACCTTTATGGGCCTTTGCTCTTTCTAGTGCTGAATCTGGAAGGAGAACAACTCTTTCACCATAAGGTGTCTGTTCCACTTTCCCTACAGACAGATCTTGTCACAGAAAATAATAAAATTAGTATATTTTGTTAAAAAAATTCTCATAAAATCTGGCAATCTATTAGTTTTACTAACCTCGGCCATGGGCATAGTCTACAGTTTGCTGAGCTCCTTTGGGTCCAAGTGAAAGGCTTCCAGGCTTTCCTGAATCAGCCAAAACTGCTTGGGCCTGAAAACGTCTTTCGTCATCCCACAGCCCACTGAAGGAATCCTCATTCCAACAATCAGATTTTGGTCTGGGTGGTCTGACTTGTGCTGTAGAATTTTCTACTTTGTTAGAGGGAGCCTATGGAGACAAGAAAATTCAAGTAGTCAAGGCAATGCTCTACAACGTATAAAGACCCATTTTCCCTACAGTGGGAAACAGTGCTGATGTTCCCAGAGCCGAATCGCTTTACTTACACTTTCACACGTGTACTAACCACCCATTTCTGTTAGATGGCATTTCTTTAAGAAGCCAACAAAGCATGAAACGTAAGTAGCAATCTTAAAATAAGTAGAATTACTACAATAGAAATCTATTTAACTACACCCCAAAAAAGGTTTATGTATACTTCTGACGTTAAAGCAAATCTATTCAAACAATGCTGTGAAAAAATCTTTCAGAGAACAGTAAAAAGAAATTCCTTGCACAACTGCAAAAAGAGGATTTTTATGTTTTACTCACCGGTAAAATCCTTTTCTCCTAAGCCGTAAGGGGGACCCAGCAACATAGGGGTTAAGTACCCTCACTTCAGGAGCGGACACTTTAAAACTTGAGGCTCCAGTGCTCCTCCCCTCCTATATTAACTCACCAGCACCGGAAGCCTCCTCAGTTGGTCCCAAAGAGGGAGCGAAAAATAAGTAACAATAGAAACAAGAAAGTAACAGGCAACAGGCCAAAGACAATCATGTCAACGAAGGGTGGGAAGAACCTGGGTCCCCCTTACGGCTTAGGAGAAAAGGATTTTACCGCCTAGCCGCAGTAGAGGCCGCAGATGACCGTGCAATGAGATGGCTAGTTTCAAGAGCTGCATCCCCAATATATATGGCCGCATCTGACAATTGTTGGATAACATCAATTAAGTGGCTGTCTGCTGATTCCTTTGCCACCGCTTGATAGAGCTGGTCCAGCCACACTTCCATCGCCTTGGCCACCCAAGCCGAAGCAAAGGTGGGTCTGAGGGCAGCCCCTGAAGCAGCGAAGGATGTTCTCAGCAGGCCTTCCAAACGTCTGTCCGTTGGGTCCTTAAAGGTGGCGGCCTCTGCCAAGGGAATGGCTGTGGCTCTGGAAAGCCTAGCCACCGGGGGATCGACTACTGGAGGCATAGACCACCTATCCACATCCTCTTTAGGAAAAGGAAACATCGTCTGGAAGTTTCTAGAAAAGTGAAGCTTCTTCTCTGGAGATGCCCATTCTTCCAATACGATCTGTTCTAACTGATCGTATGAAGGGAAGGTAGCAGACGTTTTCTTGGGACGACTGAATAAGGATTTGGCAGGATCTACCGGTTCACCCGGATCCTGTATATTCAGAACCTGTAGAACCAATCTAATAAGATCGTCGCTCGTTTCTGGCGTGAATGTGGTCTGAATTTTCACCTCGGAAGATAAGGAGTCTAGTTCTCCTTCTTCCGATTCCTCACCTTCCTCTAAGGGGTTCTCTTCCACTGCAAGAGAAGGCATGGGTCCTGAAGCCCTGACCGCTCTTTGCGGTCTGGCAGTCGCTCCGGAGGAACTAATCGACTGAAAGAATTGTGACATAGAAGCAGATAGCACCGACATGGAGTCTGACAAGGATCTGGCCCAGGCCGGTTCAGACTCCTGAGGAGGGGCCCCCAAAGGGTCTAGGGCCAACCCCAACTTAGCGGGTGGATTTGGCATGGAATCAATAGATGCCCGGAGAGTCTTAGCCCACTCGGGCTCTTGACTGGACATCGCCATCTGCGCGGCCTGAGGATCCTGGGTAACACTGCATGGATCACAAAGTGGCCCAGAGTGACCGGCTGGCAACTTAGTCTGGCAAGAAGCGCAAACGTAGGAGATCACTTGCGCGGATTTTGGTAATTTGTCGCAGGAGGCGGACTTCTCCTTGTTTGACATGACTGGTTGATGACAAGGAGAAAAGGCTTCACTGCAGGACTACCTGAAAAAACCCCAATATCTATAAATCTAGGGATAAGGAGAAAGTAAAATTGTCCACACAAGAAAAAAAGGAAGAAAACCCCTTAAGAGAGGAACTTAGCTGGATGTGGAGATACAGAGGCTCCCGATGCTGGCTACACGCGGCTGAGCAGCAGAGAGAACAGCCGGAAAGAGGAAGTCTCCGGAAGTCCCGCCCCCTAAAAGCCCGGGAGAAAAAGACCGGTCCGCCTCCAAAGGATTCCGCGGCGATCACCCTCAGCGCACCAGGATCCCCTGCGGCTGGAGCGGCGGCCGACCGCTGCTCTCGCCGTTCCGTGCGGAAGGGGGGCTCTGGCCATTTTAGACCCACGGGTCATGATGGCCAGCCCTTCGCCGCATTCGCAGGAGGAGAGCCTCTGCTGAATGCGATCCCACGTGGGGAGCCGGTATCCCGTGGATTCACCGGCTCCTTGAAGTCCATCTGCAAGAAGAGGGGAGAGAGGTCCATCACTCCTGAAGCGGACACTTTAAAACTGAGGAGGCTTCCGGTGCTGGTGAGTTAATATAGGAGGGGAGGAGCACTGGAGCCTCAAGTTTTAAAGTGTCCGCTCCTGAAGTGAGGGTACTTAACCCCTGTGTTGCTGGGTCCCCCTGTAGGCGAAAAATAGATTTAAAGGACAATTATACTCACCTTCTAATCATCTTCTTCCACCTATTAATAGTAATCAGGGTGTGGACTTAAAATTTTAAGTCCTCACACCCCTGGGTACTTATACTTACCTGAAGTTCCCCTTGCTTCTTCTGTTCTCTTCCTGCATGGCTGTGCAGCCCGAGATGTAGCCATTGAGAAAACAGCCTGTGCAAATAAGGGTGTCTTCCCATTGGTCAGATCATGGACTGTCACCAACAGTAGCAAAGCAGAGCATATTGGCAAGGAAAAGTTCCTGTAAGTATAAAAGCTAATTGGTAAAGTAGCCAGGGGAAGAGGACATCACACTGGTTAAAATTCTGGTGTGGAGCAGTGGAGAGTAGAATTGTTCTTTAACTAGATTTGTTAAATTTCAGTTCATACCAGTAAACCAAAATATATATAATATAAAATATCATTATATACAAAAACCTTCATTGGATGAAAGCAGAACTTACCTGGCAAATATTTGGGGCTAAGGTATCTGGTTCTTCTAACAAAGCAGAGTGGTGCTGAGAGTCTATAGAAGTTTGGGGCTCATTAAAAAAGTTCTTCAAGTTGTCTAGTTGTTCTTTCTGCTCCCTGTCAAAAATATAAAAAAGTGTAAGTCTCAAGAACCAGAGCCCTAAACCACACATTTTGAACATTCCACTAAACTAAATTATACATTAAAAAGGACCTCCAGTTCTACCTTACAAATAAACCCAGGAAAATGTAATATTTTAAAGAGGGCTGCTCTCAAATGGATTATAGTAGTACCATCCATTTGAGAGCAGCCCTCTTTAAAATATCACATTTCATTTGGAT
Organism: Hymenochirus boettgeri; assembly: GCA_019447015.1. Taxonomy (NCBI): domain Eukaryota; kingdom Metazoa; phylum Chordata; class Amphibia; order Anura; family Pipidae; genus Hymenochirus; species Hymenochirus boettgeri. The sequence continues at coordinate 228,283,802 of CM033476.1, read as the reverse complement.
TCTTTAAAGGGAAAGTCCAGCCTTCAAATTCAAACTTACACACAGTTTAATCACCCTCCAAAACCCTAAACTGTAATAGATTTAAATCTGAAATACGTAAGTGCAACCTTAAATGCTGCACAATATCCTATTGCCCTTTTCTCTGCTTCCTAGTTCTTCCAGTTAGCAACTGTCAGTTATGGATTTGACAGCTGACATCACAGCCAATGACAATGCTAATCCCCTAGCTGCCTCTTCTGAGCATGCTCAGGCTCAGTATATGTCACTAAATTACTCGGTTTCCATGAGGCATCCAGAAGCATATATAGACATATTTTAAAGAGGCCATGTTTATAAAAGATGTTATGATGGTGGAGTTGTCCTTTAAAACCATTTCAGGCCACACCACATGCCTCACTCAAATATCAGACAATGTGCACCGTTTCAAATCAACTAATCCTATGTCAAGCCAACAACTTAACTTCTGTTTCCCTTTATCCTTTGTAAATGTAATGTCCTCTAGAGGCAGGCATGAAACATTGTATAAAATTGAAAACGCATGTCAATCTAAAATGTTGATACATAATTTATAACCATAAAAACCTTATTAAACCGGAGATTTTATATTCTTTAAAACTTTTGACTGGAGGCTATCTGGTCTCCTAATCCATCTAGACTCACAGAGGAGGACATTTTTTGTTCTCTCTCCTCCTCTGAGTTTTCTGGATATGTGTCCAAGTACTTCAAATCTAAATTGTGGTTATGTGCATCTTTCCTGAATAAAATGTTCTGCAACTGGGTTGTCTTTATTCTTGTTTCTAATATCTAATTTATGTTCACTAAGATGTGTTTTTAGCTGTCTGGATTCCTGTCCAATGTAAAGCTTGCCACCACAAGGGCATAAACTGCATAAGATGATAAACAAGTATGACACCCTCTTACTTTTAATTTGGTAACTTTTATGGGTAGTATCTACTTTTTTTGCAGTTAACACAATGGGTGCATGATGAGCACTCTTTAGTCCCGTTAAAGTCGTCTGTCTCAGTAAGAGCAGATATGAGCTCTTATAAAAGCAGCTGACCTCTAAGTGAGCTTGCTCTTTTACATAAAAAATTTAGGATGAGAGGGTATCCTAGTGAGTTACATAAAAAAAATTATGAAAAATGTTTCTGCAATGGGTAAAAGGGTAAAAAAAAAAAAAAAAAACGTAAAGTAAAACAAATTTCCCTGGGATTGAGTCTTTCAAAGAGCCGTGGCCATTATTGCCGCGACAGACAGTCACTGTCTCGGTGATGTGTACCCAGCCAAATAGTAAGAGCAGATATGGGCCCTGATAATGAAAGACAGCCAACTAAAAAAAAAGACACATCACAATTTAAATTTCATGTATCTAGAAAACCCAGAGGAGTTGGCTTGACAAAGGATCAGTGGATCTGAAACTTTGCATATTGTCTCTGATATTTGAGTGAGCCATGTCGTGTGGCATGAAATAGTTTAAGGTGGTACTTCCCTACTTACACTTGAGTGGTGATATGACCAGCAATCATTGCTCCACCCTCTCGATTCTAAATTCTAAAAAGCTAGTCACAAGAGTGAAAAGGAACACTCGTCTCTCAAACAAGGAAGTGATACTTTGTATGCCTATAACTTTGGATTCACAGAAGCTAGTCATCCCAGTTTTGTTTTAAATGTATTATAGAGCTTGTATCAATGGCCTTTAAATGGAGACCACAGTTACCCTTTAACCTAAAAGAATTTGCCATGAATTTGACCTACATATACTGCAAAAAAAATAAAATAAAAGAGGTGTCTGCATTTCCACAGTAAAGTCTGAAACAAAACACAAGGTGCAAAGTTATTTACAATGATTACAGCATTATTTGGCTTACCTAAGCATTTTGAGTTCTTGTGCAGCTTTTAATATAATTTCATGTTGCCTCTGGCTAAGTGCCAAAACTGCAGGAGAAGGTTGTGCTGTTAACACATCCTGTATACCACCCTCCATGTCAGGGTTTTCCAGTGACATGGGAGCTATCTGACTGGGTTCAAGGCCTTCTTGAATTCTATTTTGAGGAGGATACCAGGGATCGTCATTAGCATTTCTCTCCTGCCACATTTCAGACCTTTCTGGGTATTCTCGAATCCTGAATTCCCCAGGTTTAGGAAGGTCCCTCTCTATAACAGGTTCTCTGCCCTCTTTCCATCTATCTTCCAGATATCTTTCAATAGGAGGAAGTGCAGGTAGAGGGGGAAAGGTGCGCAAAGGTGAACAAGGCCGTACAGGTGAAAGAGGACGATGAGGAGAAAGTGGGCGACGAAGAGGATGACCACCTATTCTGTCCCGTAGCAGAAAATCAATGTCATTTGGCATTCTATGGTAATCTCTCTCCCGATCAATGCCTTCAAAAGGTCTTTCAAATCTCTCCAAAACCCCACCAGGCCCTCTGTATAGTTCTCTTTCTGGGAATCTGTCCAGCCAAGGCTCACGTCTAACATCCAGTTCCCGAGGCAGTGGAGGAAGTTGATGAAATAGTCTTTCATCTCTAGGTAATACTTGCATGGGATCTCTAAGAAAAATAGGGTCAGGATCTCTCAAAAATCTATCCCTTTCCCAATCATCGTGTCTCAGCCTGTCTAGTTCTCTCCTTCTAATTTCCATTAAATGGTCCAATGGAATCCTATCATCTTCAGGCAATCTGTGATCTCTAAGTAGTCTCTCTCTAATAAAAGGTAGTTCATAATGTGGACCTTCTACAAAATGAGGCCTTTCATCCATGAAATGATGCCTTGGACCCAGGTCCCTCTCTCTCAAAACCTCTGTTACATCACAATTTTCTGGTCTGGGTGGGATTCTTTCTCGAAGTCGTCCCCTTCCACGACCTCTTCCCCTCGGGTCAAACCCTATTTCATAATTTTCTACTCTTTGTCCATGGCTAAACCTTTGCTCTGAAGATGGTATTAAGTGTTCCCTTATTCCTCCCTGTGTACTGAATCCAGGTGGCCCCTGCTTTAAGTGAGGATCAACAAAAGATGGTTCCTGGACATTTTCATTATCTGGTGTTTCCTTTCGAAATTGCTTTGCTCTAAACTCTACAGCTACATTAGGAGGTACCCTGGCTGATGGCACTGGATGATCATCTTTGACCATGCTGTGAATAGAAGAACCAGTTTCTAGTATTTCCTTCCCAGGAAATGGGGGCTCACGCTTAGGTTGTAATGGTGAACCATCAAAATCCTGTTCTGCATGTAAAAGTTTTGTTTCAAAGCCCTCTATCTCTGAAGCATCTGCTGAAAAATTAGGACCACTAATCCTGGGATAACCTGGACCACCAGCCCTAAAGGAAATAGGACCTCCTACTCTAGGTTGTCCAAGAACAGATGGAGAGGATGCCCTAAAAGGCCCAGGCATTCCCCCTCTAAAGGGACCTGGGGTACCCAATCTAGTGGGACCTTGGGGAACTCTAGATCTGAATATACCAGGTGTGTTTGCCCTGGGCTGACCAGGTGGAAGCATACCCCCTACCCTAGGCTGTCCAAGCAGTGCTGGGGTATTCCCCCTAGATTGGACAGGTGCTGGTGGCCCCCTGCCTCTGGATGCCAGTTGGTGCCCCACCCTGGGCTGGCCAGGCGCCTGTGGAGCCTCAGCCCTGGGCAATGGTGAAGCTTCATCCTTGGACTGGCCGAGCGTCTGTGGAGCCTCGTCCCTGGGCTGGCCGGGCGTCTGTGGAGCCTCGTCCCTGGGTCTGGCCGCGGCGCTGTGGAGCCTCGTCCCTGGGCTGGCCGGGCGTCTGTGGAGCCTCGTCCCTGGGCTGGCCGGGCGTCTGTGGAGCCTCGTCCCTGGGCTGCCGGGCGTCTGTGGAGCCTCGTCCCTGGGCTGGCCGGGCGTCTGTGAGCCTCGTCCTTTTTTTTTTTTTTTTTTTTTTTTTGTTTTTTTTTTTTTTTTTTTTTTTTTTTTTTGTGTTTTTTTTTTTTGTTTTGGGAGTTGGGTAAGTGTGTTGTGTTTTTTTTGGTGGGGGGGCTGCCGGGCGTCTGTGGAGCCCCCGACCTGGGCTGAACGGGCGCCGGTGGAGCCCCGGACCTGGGCTGAACGGGCGCCGGTGGAGCCCCGGACCTGGGCTGAACGGGCGCCGGTGGAGCCCCGGACCTGGGCTGAACGGGCGCCGGTGGAGCCCCGGTCTTGGAATGTTTTGGTTCTATAGTGTCCCCAGTTTTCAAATGGCTTGAAGATTCAGACATATTTTGTCTGCCAATTTCATTATGGAGTTGGGCTAAATTTTGGCCAGGTGCACTAAAGGATTTTTCAGAAACTGAAGCTTCCCCAACTGCCTCTATACCATCTTTACCCAGATGAGGGAAAACATTTAACTTTCCTGCATTAATGTCAATTTCACGTTGCTTGGCTGTACAAACAGATGATTTATTTTCACCATCAAGAGCCAGTGGGGTATCTAAAGCTTTACCATGGGCTGGTAAAACATCAATTTTGCCTGAATTGGCAAGGGAGACACTAGGCTTATTTTCATAAGTGGTGGAAGATTCATCAGATTTAATACTATTGAGGACTGTGGATTTTTCTTGCTCAGCAACACGTGGAACATTATATACTTTGTTCTGAGTAGGTGTAACCTCACTAGAAGCAGAGTGGTCTGTACTAGCTGAAACCAAATTATGCCCTGTACCTACATTAGCATCTTTTTCTAATCCTTTAGAAACTGTGAAATGATCTGTTTTAGAATGCTCCTGAATTAATGGTGCAGTTACACCAGATAATTGGCAGGTTTTAGATTCTTTCATTTTAGATCGCTCCTCTATTTTTTTATTTTCCCCTTTAAGAGAATCATTACTGCTAGTAGCCAAATGTCCTTTACCAAGGTCACTCATCTTTTGATTTAAGTTTCTGAATCTACTCTGGTAGCTAACAAAACCAGTATCGTCAGCTCTTTTACTATCAAAAGGCCCTGATTTGAAAGTATTACATTGGATATTTTGGCCAGTGAGGCTTGCCCATCTAAGAGCAACAGGGTCTCCTGTTTTGTCCTGTTTTTTTTCTGCACCTAGTTCTGTCAACCTTTCTGGTCTAAAAATGTTCTCATCTTTTTTTTCCCCTGGAAGCCACTTGTTATCTAAAGGGCCTATGGGACTATCATACTTGCCACTAACAGATGCTAGGGGTTTTCCCCTCCTATCTCCAGGAGGCATATTAGGTAAACCTCGCCCTTCTTTGTCTTCTGGAGGCTTGTGATCCTCAGACAAGACCCATCTCTCACTGCTTCGCTCATCTCCCTTGCTCCATCTTTGCCTAACTGATCCTTCAGGTGTACTTTGTTTGTCCTCAAATTGTCCTTCCACTTTAGCCCATCTATCAGAGATAGTAGTTTCATGCCTGTTCCACTCATCATCATCTAACCCTCCTTTCCTTTCATTTTCCTGTTTTCCCCATTGATCAGCACAAGTATCATCAGGCCTCCCCCAGCGGTCGCCAGGGGGCCCTTCCAGACTCTCCCAGCGGTCGCCAGGGGGCCCCTTCGGCCTGCCCCAGCGGTCGCCAGGCGGCCCCTCTGGCCTTCCCCACCGGTCACCAGGCGGGCCCTCCGGCCTGCCCCAGCGGTCACCTGGGGGGCCCTCCGGCCTGCCCCAGCGGTCACCTGGGGGGCCCTCCGGCCTGCCCCAGCGGTCAACCTGGGGGGCCCTCCGGCCTGCCCCAGCGGTCACCTGGGGGACCCTCCGGCCTGCCCAAACGATCCCCAGGGTGACCTTCTGGCATATCCCAGCGGTCACCAGGAGCCCCATCCCACCTATCATTTGAGAAAGCAGTCACCCTACCACCCTGGGGTCCCTTAAAGCTATCCAGTCTCTCACTAGGCTGTTCCTCTGATCTACCACATTTTTCCACTGTGGGAAATTCTGGCTTTTTCCAAATAGGTCTTGGGCCTTCATCTAAAATACCCATTGGTCTTCCTTCGGAACCATCCCATCTACTCTTTATTGGGCCCTCATTTACACCAAATCTCTCCTTTGCCATGTCCCCAGGTGCTCCCCACCTGTCAGAATGGCCTACATTTTGTCTCCCCCACTTATCTCTTAACTGTATTTCAGGGCCAACCCAATTGTTATTTTGAGATGACATCTGCTTTTCCCACTCTCTCTTCATTTCTGTAGACTGTTCTGGTCTTTCTGGTGGTAATTCACCCTTCAGATTTTCTGGAGCACCTAAACTTCCATCAAACCGTCTCTGTGAGAAATCTACATCTCTCTCTGCTTCTATTGGTTTTCTTTCCCAAGTCCTGGGATTCAGACTTGACTGTAAACCTTCAATATTTTGATTTTCCATTGACCTAAAAGTATTAAATGTTGCAGCAGTGGCTGGTTTAATTGGTCGATTGAAATCTGATGATGGTGCCACAGCATCTGTCATTTGACTCTCTTGCTCCCGACCCTTTTTCCAAGTTTGGCTCTGGTTTGCCAATAAATCCACTTCTGCCTTTTGTTGTCCTGAATTATCTTCACTCATCATCGCATTCTTTTCAAGTGCAACAGTTGTTGCAGAAAAGTCACTGGTTCTTTGTGAATCAGAAATCTGCGATTGCGATATTGATGGAAAGACATTACTCTGTGAAGTAAACCTAAAAAAAAAAAAAGTAAACTGTAAAGCAGTTAAGTCTTTCAACATTTGTGCAAAGCAGAGTAAATAAGAGTATGTACACGCAAAAAAAAAAATTTAGTTAGGTATTATCAAAACTGCCCAGCGTAAGGAATGAAAAGCATTGTACAAGGCAGACAAATGGCATTGAATCCCCTACCCTACCCCTATTCAGGTTTGTTTATTTTATTTTGACATAAATGGCCCCTTGACACTATTGAACGAATCCTCTGCTCGAATTTGTATGTGGGGGGGGAGACAAAACAGCAGCTACACTGAAACAGCATTGTATATGGCAGACAGTGTCGAACCCCCCAACAATGCTGTTTTGACACCTTACCCTGGGCGTTCCTACAACACCTCTTAGCTACTATGCTATCACGCCCTTAACACCTGGCTGTGATATGCTAATTGGGATTTTCCAGGGCACATAATTGCCACAGATTCTTGTACGAGTCATTCTGTAATGAGAAAGCAAGTCGGATGACTAGCGAAACGTCTTCAAGAACTACATTTCAAGTCCAGTTGATCTAATTGAATACAACAGACAGATATGCCATGACTTGGATGAATGAGAACCTTCACATGCAAAATGTTTAACGCTTGTTATTTTTGCAAAGGGGTGTACCTTATTGTTGGTTTAAGATTACAAGCACACAAAAAAAAAAATAATTGCATTTTTGCAAGAAGAGTTTCCATGTGGTTAAGTAAAAAAGCAATTTGGGGATGTGTTGCTGTAGCATGGGTTTTAAGTCCTTAGCCATTTTCATGATTATATTTAATTGTTGGTTGCAGGTGACTAGAATAGTAACCCTGTTTGTGTCAAGCATCTCTCTGGGTATTTAACTAGGCTAATCTGATCCTCAATTACTTGTGGGTTATAACTGATATTCGACAAGGGCTGAAATTGGTTTGTTTTCTTTTTCATCTAGTTTATTATTAAGGACATGTACACTTACCATATATACTCGAGCATAAACCGACCCGAGTATAAACCGAGGTACCCAATTTCAGCTAAAAATCCTAATAAAGTTGTTGACTCGAGTATAAACCGAGGGTAGAAACTTGGCATTCAAGATGTTTGGAAACTACAACTCCCAGCTAATAAAGCATGCTGGGAGTTGTAGTTTCCAAACATCTTGATGCCAAGTGAGGGTGGCATTCAAGATGTTTGGAAACTACAACTCCCAGCATGCTTTATTAGCTGGGGTTGTAGTTTCCAAACATCTTGAATTCCAAGTGAGGGTGGCATTCAAGATGTTTGGGAACTACAACTCCCAGCATGCTTTATTAGCTGGGAGTTGTAGTTTCCAAAACATCTTGAATGCCACCCTCACTTGGCATTCAAGATGTTTGGAAACTACAACTCCCAGCTAATAAAGCATGCTGGGAGTTGTAGTTCCCAAACATCTTGAATGCCACCCTCACCCTCCACACCAGTTCAGTACCTGTGGGCTCTTCTCCATCCAAGCAAGGGCCAGCATTGAAGACTCCTCTGCATTCCGGCAGCCGCACGAATCCTTGGGCCAGCATTGAAGACTCCTCTGCATTCCGGCAGCCGCACGATCTTTCTCTGCACTGGCGCACGGTGACGTCACTGCCGGCGCCGGGCTTGGCGCCGGGCAGTGACGTCAGCCGGTGCGCCAGTGCAGAGAAAGATCGTGCGGCTGCCGGAATGGTAAGGTAAGCTGTGACTCGAGTATAAACCGAGTCCAAGTTTTCAGGCTGATTTTTCAGCCTGAAAAACTCGGTTTATACTCGAGTATATACGGTATGTGTTTTGCTTATTGGATAGCTATGCCTTTAAATATGAAGTGTTGATTTTAGTTTTCTTACTACTACCCTTGCAGCCCTTACCTTTTAGCTGTGAACTTGCTGACCTACCTCCTCAACAATCTTCTCATTTGTAGCCCTGCCCCTTTGAGATTTGCAAATCTCAAACATTTGGATGATCAGAAAATTACGTGGGCATGACGTTGCCATGCGCCCCCTGTGATGTGTCTCACGATTTTTTGGGTAGAGGAGGCACCATGAGACTGCCTGCTGTCTATATTAATTACAGAATCTAAACCGCAGATTATGCATCTCTTGCACTCTGGGGGCGCTCACCAGTCGTGTTTTAGTTTAGACAGCAGGCAGTCTCATGTGCACCTCCTCTCCTTCAAAAAAATCACGAGGAAGAAATGGCGAAATCACAGGTGCACACTCTTGTGGCGACGCCTCAGGCAAATAATAATCTGACCATCAGATTGTGAGATTTGCAGATCTCAAAGGGGCAGGGCTACAAATGAGAAGACAGTGGAGGAGGGAGGCCAACAAGATTACAGCTAAAAGAGACGCTGCAAGGTTAGTAGGAAAAAACTAAAATCAAGACTTTTTATTTTAAGGCACAGCTAGCCAATAAGCAAAACACATTACAGCATACAGTTTCTGACAAAAATCTTGTCGCTTGTGTACATATAAACCTGAAGTGGCGCTTAATAATTCTAATGCAGATTTTATTTTAAGAAATGGTTGATTTTACCCCAAACAGTTTTTGTAATAATGTTTCTATACAAAACAAAAATTATTCTAATTTCAAAAGCCCATTAAGTCAATTTTTGCAAAGACATAAGTGTTGTCGCCTTGTCATATGGGCTTCACGTGTGACTAATAATGGATCAATTAAGTGTCAGGTGTGTATAAAAAGAACCCCAGTACACTAGACATTCACATCAACTGCAAATAGACCTCTGCAAACATGCCTGAGATTCACCCTGAGACTAAAGTGTTGATTATCAAGAGGCTGAAGACCAAACCCACTGCTGATGTGGCGCACACCTTCAATGTCTCTCAGCGTCAAGTTCAAAGGATAAAAAAAAGATTTGAAGAAACTGGAGAAGTTTTTGACAAGCCCAGGTCAGGCAGACCCTGCAAGACAACTGCTCGGGAGGACCGTTTGTTGGCTCGAAAATCCAAGGCAAGCCCATTTTCAACTGCAGCAGAGCTCCAGGAGACCTGGTCACCGGAAATCCTGTGTCAACCAGAACAGTTTGTGGGATTTTGTCTCGAAATGGCCTCCATGGTCGAATCAGTGCCCATAAGCCAGCACTAAACATAAGACAATTGAAAAACCATGTGGCATTTACCAAGTCCCACAGCCTGCTGGAAAAGTGGCAAAAGGTGGATTTTTCAGATGAATCTTCTGTTGAATTACACCAGTCGCCGCAAATATTGCAGGAGACCTACTGAAACCCGCATGGAGCAGAGATTTACCTAGAAAACAGTGAAGTTTGGTGGAGGCAAAATCATGATCTGGGGTTACCATCCAGTATGGGGGGTGTTCGAGGGATTAGCAGGATGGAAGGCAACATCAATAGTGTAAAATACCAAGAAATCTTAGCTACTTCATATTCCCAACCATAAAAAAGGCCAAATTCTGCAGCAGGATGGTGCTCCATCGCATACTTCCATCTCCACATCAAAATTCCCTAAGGTGAAGAAGATGCTCCAGGATTGGCCAGCCCAGTCACCTGACATGAACATCATTGAGCATATGTGGGGTAGGATTAAAGAGGAAGCATGGAAGACAAAACCAAAGAATATTGATGAACTCTGGGAGGCATGCAAGACTGTTTTCTTGGCTATTCTGGATGATTTCATCAATAAATTGTCTGAATCCTTGCCAAACCACATGGATGCTGTCCTTCAACTCATGGAAGACATACAAGATATTATATTTGGATCTCACAGCACCACTACTTAATTTGCTGACATTTTTGTCTGACATCTTTTTTCAGTGAAAATTTTTACCAGTACATTTAATATTTTTTGGGAGGGCTTTAGCTTTTCATATGAGCTATTTCTAACACCAATTGATCAATTAAAAATCATGTTAATAGCAAGAGTTACTGCAAAATACACAGGCGACAAGACTTGTCAGAAACTGCACATGCACTTTAAAATAAATTACATGTCTTATGTGTATGGAAACTGTTTATCCTAAAAGTAGTTGGGAGAACCTGTTGGCCTTGGTACCATATCTAAAGGTTTCCATTTTTGTAGATTTTAATATTTAATAGTTATCTGTGGCTAGGGTGTGGTGAGTAAAGCTGGGTACACACAGTAAAGATGTATAGTAGATGACTAATCCCACTGCAGTCATCAGCTATCAAATGGTACACAGTGCCAATATGACCTCCCTAGACTTTGTATAGGGAGAAAGTTCGGCTGAGCAGAGGCCACTATTGGCTGTCTATCCTAAAGTATAGGGACAGATTTACGGTAGGATTAAATATTAAAAAGGACAACAAATCAGTTGTCAGGGTTAAATAAAAGCCTGCAGTCATTTCATTAAAGGGACAGTTCAGTGAAAATTTTTAATATTTGTTAAATTGTTAGTTTGCGTAATGCCTTCTTAGTTATTCTACATATTCTCTCCTATTTTGAAAAATCAGTTGATTTCATACCCTTTGCTATTCCCTGCTGTGGACATTAGTGAGCTGACATTTCAGGTTCTAATGGTCCTTCTTCCCAAGATGCACCACATCCTTGGAATGTTCCGAACAGTAATTTCTACTGATTGGCTGTTGGATGGGTCAAAGATGCTCAGATCTCTACTGAGCAACTGAATCAACCCAGGCGCTGGGTCAAGGGCAAAACCATAACAGTCTCTACTAGGGGTCCTGCAAACACGAAGTCAGTATTTTGGTTGTATTTATTTATACAAAGACAAAATTCTGAATGGGCAGATTAACGTCATTGGGATGAAAAAATGACCTGCTGAAAAGCATATGTATTTGCACTGAACTTCCCCTTTAATATGAGTCTTGAATGACATCTCTGGTTGTAGTATGCAAGAAATCATACTGTGGATAACAGATTACCACTAGCTTGTGTCACATCACTTTACCCTCTGCCCATCACAGGTTCCCGGAGGCAGAGTATGCTCACTTAAGACTTGCTAGAAAAGACCGGAAGTACCTGGACAAACTTTAAAAAACAAACAAACAGTCTTTAAAAGACAGTTGAGAGGGTTGCGTATTATTGCAGGGAGAGATAGGTCATTAACTATCCGAGTGCCAATGGTTATTATTAATGTTTATAAACTATATCAATTAACTGTCCCAGGGCCAATGTTGCAAAAGTTGAGCGTAATGAAAGGGAGCGGGAATAGGACCTCAAACCAAACAGTTTGCAACCCGAGTTGCTACCCAAATTTTAACACCCAGTCACCAATAAACAATTTTTAGTTGCCATGGCGACCAGAAATCATGCAGCCCTGCCCTAAATGGAAACTTGAAAACAAAAACTATAAGCTTCGTATTAAAGGGAATGCCCACATCCCAAATTAAAATGTATATAGCTTTATCCCCCCTCCACCCCCAAAAACAGACCTTGGCTAAAGTTTCATGCAAAGTTTCTAAATATAACTACCAGCCCTTGTTCCCTGGGCAATCTGCTTCTGCTGTTCCTTTCCTTTTCAGTGCGCGGAAGCAGCAGAAGGGGCCTGCAGCGTCATTAGTGCTTGGCCACATTGGGGGTGGACATACCAAGCCTTTTGGTAACCAAAACATTTCGGGGTGTTCATGTAATTGTGTGCCAAAGTCTCAATACAGGTAAGGCAATCCCAGACTATCAGTTTCTGGAAACTTAATACCCTAAGACTATGGTGAATTTCGCACCATAGTGCTCCCTAGTGAGAACTAGCCCTAGCTACTGATGCACACCTTACACAGAATTTAATTTAAAGCATGGGACATTATGTGAACTCAGAACATTGGGAGGTACAAGAATAATTTTGCATACATCATTGATCACAGTAAATAGGATTACAATATGAGCTGTTATGTCAGGGCTAGACAAATCCCAAAGGTCTGGTAACCAATGCAAAACGACAAGTAAAAGTGTTGCATGACATTTTACAAAAATTATTACATCCATGCAATAAGGTTAAAAACGCAACCCTCAGTGCTATTCTTTATAGCTATCTAAATGCCATTATTTGCCTGTACAGAAGGTTTATTCACTATTTCATAGTTCATTTGATAAACACTTTAGCCATAGCTAAGGAACCCTTATAATTTCAAACAGATAATCCAATAATAACCAACACGCATCAGCATTTCAATAATTACAGTACACACAACAACCTTACCTTGGCTCTTTAGTTTTGTCAAAATTCATAACCCCGATTATTTGATGGGGTGGTGGTGGGGCAACGGATGATCTTTCTGACAAAGAAAACTGGGGTCTAACAGCACTAATATTCCCATCCTCACTAGGTATTGCCTGTTTATCGTGTGCCCAAAACCCTGGTGACACTGATGAAGTTTTGGTTTCAGAGGGTGACTTTAAAATGTCCCCTGGCTGATTTCCCTGGGTAGATGATATTTGAGCCTTTTCGTCACTTAAAGGTAGAGAGTTAGCTAACTTTTTGGACAAAAGCATGTTTGAAACAGTGGAAAGTAAAGTAGGAGAAATTGAACAGGTCTCAAAAGCATTAGTTCTTGGAGGTAAAGGTGGTCCAGAATCATATTTAGAGGACTGCAAAGATGTGGAGACAACCGATGTGCTTAAAGTTCCAAGAGATGAAGTACTAACAGTAGTAGGGGACAATGCAGGTATTTCTACATATGTAGTTGTTACTGGTGGCAGCGGTGGCTGAGTTGCTGATTCGGTGGATGCCATCGGAGGTGGTGGCGGTTGAGCCTCTGAGAAAGACACACCATTACCTGGAGGAAGTGGGGGAGGTGGCTCAGTATAAGGAATAGCAGTCATTGGAGGAAGAGGTGGGTGAGACTCTGAAAAGGGGGGGGGCACTACAGTAGGCAAAGGGGGCGGTACTCCACTGAAAGGTGAAGAAGCAGATGCAGAAAATGGAGGAGGCATACTCACACCAACAGTTAAGGAAGGTGGCACTGAGGAAGGCATAACTTGTGGGTATGTCGGATAGGAAGGAATAATGGGGACTCCGCCAATATAATGATTGCCTCCATATTGCTGTTGCATACTCTTCAGAGAGCTTATTCTTTCCTTTAGAAATGTTTTGGTGGTTTTAATTTGAGTTTGCCATGACTTCCATTGCACATCATATTCTTTTAACTGGTCTTTATGCGGGTAAGTCTGCAACAGCTCTTGCCATTTCTTAAACTGTGTTTCCCACTCCTGATAAAATGATGGAAACTGCTTCTGTTGCATCTCATAATGCTGCAGCTGCATTTCTACCGTCATGGCCTGGAACAAATACAGATGATCAGTTACTTCTCATTACTGAGGAAACAGAATAATTGCTCTAAGACCAAGTTCTTACTTACATCTATACAAAAGTAACCTCTGTCTAATATTTGAAAGATTCTAATCAGTCTATGCTAGAGCTAAAATCTCCAGCCAAATTAATTGGTATAAAGCAGGTACTGTTTCAGAACTTTAATTGCACTTAAGTACAGCTTTATCGAACACCATGAAGACTCATAAGTGCTATGATTATTTCTTATTTTGTATATGCAATACTCTCCCAACATACAGCTATTGTGTGAAAACGAATACACTTCTACTGTGTGTCTACCGCCCCATTCAAATCCCCCCCCCTAAACCTTTAACAACCCCCCCCCCCCTCCCCGACACCCCAAAAGACTATTTATGCAATACTTACCGTTCTCCCTGGTGCTACTGAAACATTTATGTTTGAGGGGTCCCTTACCATCTAACATTGTATCATTGATTATGTGTTTAGCTGTCCACAGCTGCTGCAGAACTTCTTGGTCCATGGATCGTACAATAGATTGTGATTTTTCTGCAAGAAGGGTTGTTTCCCTATATTCTGAAAGGTTCTGCAGCAGCCACATAACTGATAAACCCCCAAATCATTCTGCTCTTTATTGTTTTAGGGGTATATTGGGCTGTGATCACAAGCAGGAGACTATTTGGCATTAACACTGAAAATCACTTTTAGAGACATAACATTTAAGAGCAGTAAAACCGTTAAACTGCTGGAGAAAGTCTAAAAATCAATCCAGACACAGTAAATAAGACTACAGATACAGGGAACATTTTTATAGAATGAGATTACAGCACCTTCAAAATTAAGAAGAGACTGCTGCCTTTTAAGTTCCCTAAAGGGCTTTTAGAGACCCATCTCACCTTAGGATTTATAGCTACTTGCTACTGAAGTAAAACAAATGGCAAAGAAAAATGTTCACTTGCTTAACATCCCAAAATGCATTGCAGTGTTTACCAGACTTCCATTTAAACAAAACCTAAATTTGGACCTTTACCCTTCTCCTTTATTATTATGACTTACTGCTAGATGTGGAGGTTGTTGTGAGATCTGTTGATAGCGTTGCAAAAGCTGCTGCAAAGTAGCATGTTTCTGCATAATTCCCTGGTACTGAAAACCCAGTCTATGTTGTTCATGTTGTTGCCAGTGGGCTGCAGCTTCCTGCAGTGTTTTAAGCCTCTCTGCCTGTGCAGGGTCCTCAGGAGGGTTTATGTTTGGCTGGAAGAAAAATTTAGAGTTTAAGTGCAGAGCCCTATATTTTAAACTAAGATTATTCATGAGAAGATCACGTAAAAAAAAACAAACAAAAAAAAAAAAACAAAAGCAAAAGCTTTTAATACAAAATATCATTGGTGACTTTTATTAACCTTTTGTTTTGGTTTACTTCAGTTTTCTTGTTTGGCCACGGGTATTTTACTACATTTGTATATGAAAGTAATATTTTTACAAAGCAGTGGTGACACTCCATCTAGAAATCACTATCACAGTCCAGTTTTGGAACCTATTTCACAAGAAGTACACGCAAAAATATAGTTGGTAAATAGGGGGAACAGAGTTGCTTAACTTTTTTGCAATTGTTCAATCTTGAAAACGAAATGGGCCGAGGCCACACTACGACGGACAGCAGCACACTGCGACCTGCGCAATCAGACTGCATGCTAACTGCAAAAAAAGATTGTTGGTGCATGAAAATTCATGCTTGTGAATAACATAGCCCTTACTTGTGGAAGACAATAAGTGTATACAAATGGATGTGCACTGGCCTTAAAGGCTGAACTGCTCACCAGTAGATGTTCACAATCTACTTCACAACCTCAAGAAAATACCTATTCTTTACAGGAAAAATATTTCCATTTCAGAAGACAGAAGAGACTGTATTGTAAAATTCTTTTAACAACTTGAAGAACAAATTGGATATCTCTTTGCTTTAAAGAGCATCTATAGTGAAATGTATACATTGCTCCAATCCAGACATAAAAAAAGGTTAGTGTATGCTGCCTTATTTCCACCTTCCTCTGTGGCTCGGTGTTTGCCGCTCATGCGCATTAATCCTCCAACACTTCACTCTTTTGTAAACAAAAAATATCATCAGTATGTAAGCCTATAGAGAGCAAACGTCTCCATTGTTTTGGAGACGCTTGCTACATAAGAAGGGTTAGTTACCAGAGTCCTGCCTTATCACTGCAGCTATATCCCTTTGACAGGCAATACATTGGTGAAAGTTTCATTCTCCTTTAATTTACTTTTATTTTTAACCCAGAATTTACCA
Organism: Hymenochirus boettgeri; assembly: GCA_019447015.1. Lineage (NCBI taxonomy): Eukaryota > Metazoa > Chordata > Amphibia > Anura > Pipidae > Hymenochirus > Hymenochirus boettgeri. The sequence goes on along the minus strand of CM033476.1, from coordinate 228,267,656 downwards.
AGCATTTTAGTGAGCAGGAAGGAGTCTTTGGGAGACTTGCTTTAAAACTTGTGTAAGCCTGCATACTACATGCTGTTAGGGGATTTGATTGACAGTTCAAGCAGGAATTGTGTATAGAAATCTTGACCACTTAACATATATCTCGGGACAGAGGAGAAAACTGAAGAAAATAAAGTTACTCTGGGGGGTTTGGGTGAATTATAGAACACATAGAAAGAAAAAATGTTTTACATTTTCCACTATAGATGCCCTTTAAGGCTACATACACATATTAGATAATTGTCAACTGAAGCAGTTATACACTTCAGCCATTATACTAATGTGCGTACAAACTCTTCCCAACACTGATAAGTGATCGCTTAAAGATGTTGTGGAGACATCCTACTTTCCTCCTCTTTGGATCAATTCCCCTCTCCATTTGAAATAAGCAGGCTGCTTGGCCACTGAAGTGTGTGACCTTCTTTAAGCTAAGTAAAAACTTAGTTCCCGATGTTCCCACGACATTATTACATTTGATCACAAAATGAATGGGCTAATTACAGGGCTAAACAAATCCCGGTTACCAGGTCGCCATGGCGACTGAAAAGTGTGAGAGTTTCCCTCTCACTTAGAGAAATACAGCTGTGATGCCTTTTATTGGCTAAATAATAAAAAAAATTAAGCAAGCTTTCGAGAGTCCTAAGCCCCCTTCATCTGGCCGGATGTTACAAAAGATGACCAGGTACAGATACAGACCCAGGATGGAGAGGGAAAAACAGTAGTGGAGGTGTGAAATGGGCGCAAGTAGATAACTATAATAAATGTGAGAACAGTGTCCTTTGAAATGGAAAGTGTCTTTTGAAATGTATCAAACAGTACAAGACAGTATCCTGGTGAGTGGGTTTAGTCTGGGTAGTGATGTGAAATAAGTTCATATTTGGCCATAAATTTCTGAATGAATTTGTATTTCCATTCCTTACGCTGTTTTTGACTGGGAAAATTGCCCATAAGAATGGTGATATTGAGGTCTTTCATACTGGGGCCTCTTTTACAAAAGTGCTCTGCCACGGGTGCATCCGTTAATCCGTGCATGATGTTAAATCTATGAGAGTTCATCCGTTTGCGCAGTGTTTGTCCTGTTTCTCCCAGATAGAAACCCGTGGTAGGGCACTTCATGCACATTATAAGATACACCACATTGGCGAAACCACAGGAGAACGATCCTTTAATTTGATAAATTTGTTTACAATGAGGCATATATATTTGGTCTGTTGTGTTTACAGGTTTCACATGTAGGTTGTTGGCAGGGGGAAGTGCCATTGACTGTTTTGCCCAGGGAACTGTGTACCAGTAGGCGTTTCAAATTAGGAGGCTGTCGGTATGCCAGGAGTGGAGGCAATGGAAATATGTTTTTTAGTCTGTCGTCCCTTTGCAGTGTGGGATGGAGTTCTTTTATGATTTGGTGTAGGATCTCCAGGTGTGGACTGGGGGAACCCGGTTGCAGTTTCCTTTCTGTTTGTATTTCAGTAGCTTGTGTCTGGGAATAGATATGACCCTTTTGATTTCCTAGTCTGTTTTGGGATTGTATCCCTGTTTAATGAACTCACTGCGGAGTTGCTGTAGATGTTCATTCTTTTCTGTTGGGTCTGAACAGATACGATGGTAACGTACCACTTGGCTGAAAATAATCGATTTACTTGAGTGTTTGGGGTGGAAGCTGTCATTCCCAAGGTGTGTGCGTCTGTCTGTTGGTTTGCAGTATATCGAGGTCACTAGGGTGTTCCCTTGTATTTTAATTGTGGTGTCCAGAAAGTTGATTTGACATTTGGAGTAGTCAAGTTTTAGTTTAATGGTTGGGTGGAAGGAGTTGTAATTCCTATGGAAGGAGAGCAGTTCTTCCTCGCTTTCAATCCAGATAATGAGGATATCCTTGCTTAATTTTTTGTATCTGTACCTGGTCATCTGTTCAATTTGTTGTGTATATAAGTTTGCGATTTCTCAGTTTCTTTTGTAACATCCAGCCTGATTAAGGGGCCTTAGGACTTCTCTTACTTATGGCTAACAGTACAAATCTCAACTATTCCTCTCACTTAGGAATCTTCCCCCTTACTACGCAGGCCTAGGGCTCTGGTCAGAGAGGTGGATCATAAATCCAATTCGCACCTTCTTTATTTGGTATGCAAAGTGTCCTGGGATCCTGCTGTGAAATACAAAGAGGTTAGGTTCCGGTTCACTTCCTAGGTGTGTGTGCGTCAAAAGGAGACTGTGTAGATGCACTGGCAATGCTCCCCACACCTCCTGTATATTGGGAATGGGCTGTCTGGTTCCTTCACTTTATCTACGCTGAATTACACTAAGGTTGCGGCTCGAGGGGGGAAAGGAATGTAGAGGCAGCCCATGTAGCAGTGCGGGGAGTACTGGCCTGACACAGAGGAACAAAAGGTAAAGTACCAGGGAGGAGGTGGAGATTTGTACAGAGCATTTAACCCTGTGAGTAGTAAGCACTAAACATTCATCTAAGTGTAAGTTAAAACAAAGGGAGTAGTTCATCACAGGTCTGCACTTGTGGCATCCTGGTGTTTTTTTTACATTACTATGTTCCTTGTATAGTAGGCACTGTTTTTTCCCACCCTAAGTGTGAGTGTATGAACGATTATCTGTATGCATGCAAGTGTGTGAGTGTGTATGCACCAGTGTATCTGTATGTATGCACAAGTATCTGTATGCATGCAAGTGTGAGTGCATGCACGAGTATCAGTATGCATGCAAGTGTGTGTGTGTACACACGAGTATCTGTATGCATGCAAGTGTGTGTACACACGAGTATCTGTATGCATGCAAGTGTGAGTGTATGCACGAGTATCTGTATGCATGCAAGTGTGTACGCACACGTATCGGTATGCATGCAAGTGTATGAGTGTGTACGCACGAGTATCTGTATACACAAGTATCTGTATGCATGCAAGTGTGTGAGTGTATGCACAAGTATATCTATGTATGCAAGTGTGAGTATGCACGAATATCTATGTATGCAAGTGTGCGAGTGTGTATGCACGAGTGTATGTATGCAAGTGTGTGTGTGCACGAGTATCTGTATGCATGCAAGTGTGAAAGTGTGTACACACAAGTATCTGTATACACGAGTATCTGTATGTATGCAAGTGTGTGAGTGTATGCATGAGTATCTGTATGTATGCAAGTGTGTATGCACAAGTGTATGTATGCAAGTGTGTGAGGGTGTATGCAGGAGTATCTGTATGCATGCATGCATGCAAGTGTGTGAAGGTGTGCATGAGTATCTATGTGTGCAAGTGTGTCAGCATGAATAAGTAAGTGTGTGTATGCACGAGTGTATCTGTATGTATGCAAGTGTGAGAGTATGCATGAGTATATGTATGTATGTATGTATGCATGCAAGTGTGTGTGAGTGGAGAATATGTATGTTTGTTAAGTACATGTGAAAAAAAGTGTTTATTTTTTAGAGAAAGTATGTATCTTAAGTTGATGGTAGGAAAAGTGTGTAGCTTTTGGTGTGTGATGCCATGGGAGAGAGTGTCTATGTGTGCGAGTGCATTTTTGCAAGTGAGGATAAGTGACAATGTATACACAGAGAATTAGGAATTTTATATCTATGTGTGGGTGACGGTGTTTAATAGTATTTGTAACAGATACTGGAAGGAGTGTAAAAAGTGTATGTGTTAAAGTGTGAGTATGTTCTGTGTACCCTTAAATACAAATCAAACATGGAGGGAAGCACACCTATAATAGTGCAATAGAAACATTAATTGCATAAATAAGTTCATAAGTTTTTAGTTGGAGGAATAAAGATTTCTATTGCACTATAAGTGTGCTTCTCTCCATGTATGATTTCTATTATAAGATGATTAGCAACCGAGAAGTAAGGGTTTCCTGAGAGTTTAGCACCCTAGGGCGTGGATGTACAATGGAAAACTGCTGAGAAAATGATGCATACCCTTAATTGCACTCCCATTTCTATTTATTAGCATTTTTTTGCTAATCATTTCGTTTTAGCACCTAGGCATGCTGGGAGTTGTAGTTTACAACCTCCAGAGTGCCGAGGTTCAACATCAACCAATGTAATATATTTGTATTATTAGGTTGTCAAGGAGCCAGGGAACTGACATAATATCCCATTTTTTATTTAAATGTTAGGGGAAATTAATTCATGTATTTATTTTATATTTATTTCCATATACATATATCTTGAATCTTGTGTAGTGGGCATTGCTTGAGTTGGCTGGGCGGGGCTATGGGTGGAGCTGGGGGAGGTCACATGTCTATCCAAAGAAATTTGGAGCGATGAGGTTGCTGGCTCCTAAATATTTGGATGATTTGTCCAGCCCCGATACAGGGAATGTCAGGAGGTAAAAACTGCCATATTTAGATAGATAATAGATTTGGTCATCACCAAATATATCTATAAGTGCATGGTCAGCACAAAAGTTTTAAGTTTATCTAGGGAATTGACCAACTGAAGCATAGATAGAACAATAGAGCCTTAAAAAAGTAAAAACCTGGAAGTATACTAATGCATGGTGATAAAAATTATCAGCCTCTCACTCAAGGTGCACAGAGCGTCCCAAAATATGTTGCCAGTGTCATTTAATAATAATGGTATAGGAAGAAACAATTAACAAAAGGGAAAGGATAAAAAAAACAAGAGATTTGGGGAAAATGACAAGATGGAACAACAATTTTAAACAAATGCATACAAAGTTTACAATAAATACTGAATGTGTAAAAAAGCAGGATCTTTAATATGCATTGAAATAATTTAAGAATGGACATACTGCACACAACATCAAATAATAAACTTACAGAGAGATTTAATTAAAAAAATCTTACTAAAAACAGTGCTAATTTTACCCCAACCAATCGGATATTATTTTACATTTGTAAGCTAACATCTGATTGGTTGGGGCAAAATTAGCACCATTTTTAACGATAAGACAGGGAGATTCAATAAATGTTCTTATTGCTTAAAATGGTGCTAATTTTGCCCTAACCAATCAGATCTTATTTAACATTTGAAATCTAACATCTGATTGGTTGGGGCAAAATTAGCACCATTTTAAACAAACTTTTATTGAATAACCCTGAGAATTTTTAAAGAATAACAGGGTTACTCAATATAAGACCCAAAAAATACATTTTACTCAGACATATAGCCCAGAAGCTGCTGATTACATTACCAAATACATGCAGTAAAATCAGAATAGAAAGGTTATAGGGACCAGAACCTCCTTAAAAAGGAGGCATTCTGGACCCTTAGCTCGGAAACCACAACCTCTGGAGACTTAAACAAAGATTTTGAATTGAGCTGTTTCTGTGACTAAATGGATGTATGAGTTGCCTCATACAATTGTATTCTCATCCAATCATCAGTTTATTACAGTTTTCGGTATTGCTAATTTATCTAGTTAAAAATACATTGGAATCTAAAATTTCGAGCAGATTAATCTCTGGATGTATTAATTAACTAAAAGTAGACCATTTTATATGGAATACTTAGTAAAATATAGAAGATATTATATAACACGATTTAAAATCCTTTAAATAAATATTCAATGAGACTGTTTAATCGATTAATAATTGGCTGCAAGGAGAAACTTTAAAACAATTAGCTCACTTTTCAAAAACAAGTGGATTTAGATTTAATACAAGATATCAAACCTTTGGTTGGTTTCCTTAAACAATACACAAGATTGTGAATATAGAAAAGGGGGTGGGAACTTTGGTTTCCCAACTTTGTAACATATTTGGTCATATGTGTATTTATTCATATTTCATAATCTAAACTGTAAGGGGTTAACTTATAAGTGACAATAAAGTAGGGAAAAGACATGACACTATCCAAGCCCCTGGGGAAGTGGCATTTGTGTCCACCAAATGCGTAGAGCTGAGTTGAACTAATTGTTTCGGAGATTGGAAGCCTGCCTTGGATTATTTCTTTGAAGTCTTAATTCGGAAGCTGGCTGGAAGTCATTGTGAGGCTCCTGGAGTAAAGGTATTAGTGCTATATTATTTTGTATACATCTGGCTAGTAATGCATCTAATAACATGAACACCAAAATTAGCGAACACATGCATTGGGGAGCACAGTGCAAATAGTGAAATAAATACCACAATCGTCTTGCTGCTTCTATCAATATGCAAAGCAGATTGAATTGTGCACATTTTAAGTATAGTGGGCCTAGTCCTAAGACTAGTTAAACAATATGATAATGCATTTTACGCCTTTTGCAGATCAGGATTTTTTCATTATTTTTTTTTTTTTTTTTTTTTTTTTTAAGAGGGTTAATTCTGCATATCAAACATGAACAACAGACAACATGGCTAAGTTCACATGGTAGACAAAAAGCGCCATAATTTACAAAGAGCCGCAATCATTTGCGTCTCCTCTATTTCATTTGAGTTCTACATGATGCACAAATAATTCCAGCTACTAGCTTGTATCAGAAGTCACGCAAAAAAATGCTGCAGCCGTTATATTAAATAGCTTGTGCCAGCTGCATGGGCGTCATTTGTGAAGCCTGTGCTTCTGATGCAACCCCCATCTTAAAGGACAACTAAAGCCTCAAAACAACACTTTTAGAAGGAAGAGCACCTTAATGTTAAAGCAGTAATCCATGTTTCACCTTTCATTTTGATATGGTTGTTGGGAAATTTACCTTTCTAACATGGGGATTCGGATTTATTTTTCAACATTCCAGTATCACAGTGTGGTCACTGACCATTGTGTTCTTTACACCTACTCAGTCCTAAGTAAATGCAGGAACTTGTTACAGTTGGTCACAACCAGTAGTAGCCTCTAGCCAATACTTTTATTAGACAGGCAAGGGAGCATGTGACTAAGGTTAGGAGTGTGGCCAGCCACTATACAAACACTCCAGTTCTTCAAGGTGTTACATTTATAAATATAATTTACTGTATAAAACTTTATTGGCATTTTTAGATTCTGGAGTGTAAAAATGTGGGTTTAGTTCTCCTTTAAAATTACACTAACCATTGGGTAATAGTTTACATGACTAAGACTTCAATAGGAATGCAATAGGAATGCAGGCTCTCTGTAAATGAGGCCAAAAGCATTTAATACCACGATTATCACAAGCTACAAAAAAAGGAAAAAAATTATTAACATCTCACGTACAAATCTAAAGAGTCTGGCAAGACCATTAAAGGGAAACTGTTGCCTCCATACAAGTGGCCTTAATTAAAAAGAGCACACGTCTACCTTTAAAGTGACTCCAGGATCACGATTCTAGCTGCAGTTTCCGCAGTATAAAGGGTGTTTTTTCTTGCTAGTACTGTGAAATGTGAAATGACCAGCACCCCAGCTCTGCCTCCAAGTCTAAATTTGGAGCATGCCCACTGCTGGGACACAGCATCATTTGCTGCAACATAGGTCTCGCCCCATAACGTCTAATTAATTTTGAAATCTAGCCACATGTATTTTTTCCTCTCTCCCTAAGGTGTCCATAGGTAAGGACAGAATGACCTGTTCACCTGATGAAGGAATATCCCCTGAAACAATTTTACTGAAGCACCTGATGGAATAATGGTTGCAGTTCTAAAGGTGTCCATTCATTAGCGCTTAGCGACATTCAATCAATTCTGCAGGAACTGCCTTTCTGGATCTTCGTGACCAACAAATGTCACAAAATGAATGGGCCAGGTGGGACCTCGCGATCATGAAGATCCGGAGCAGCAGTTCCCGCGGTTTAGTGCATGTCGAGTGATTGGTCAACTGTTAAGCTCTAATGTATGGGCACCATAACTAGCTTTTTGGGGGTGGGGCTTTATACACAGCACATCACGTGACTGCCATGAAAAGAAAAGAAACTAACTTTATAACAAGGTCCAGAGAAGCTAGAAACATCATCCTAGGCTTGTTTGAAAGGTATGAGAGTTTTAAACAGAGGACACATAAAGACCACAATTACCCTTTAAAGAGGTCAGAAAAACTTTAATATTGCAAATATGTTATTTGCAACCTAATCGTTTGCACCAATATTTTCACCATAAGATGAAACATTACCTTAACATCTACTGGCAAGGGAGGAGGAGACTTATTTACAGGAGGTGCAGGAAGCAGCTCAGTTGCAGGGGGAGCTGGACCTCTCTCTTGTGTTTGAGAACTGGAGAGTAATGAATTTGTGGAATGGTTCTCCTTCTGATGCAGTTTTGCTTTCTGCTGAAGGCTCAGCAGATGTTGTTTATACCAGTAATGTTGTTGTTGCTAAAAAAATAAATACATACATAAAAAATTACGATTGTTACTAGAGTGATAGCTAGCAAATGTTTTACTGTTCACATGAAAAAAAAAATTAGAAAAAAATAGCTTAAAAAAAAATAGGGACTAGAAAATGAGGGTTTAACAGAAAATGGCACACCTGACCCAATCTGCAACTAGAAGTTAAAGATTTTCTAAGAATATGTATTTTTAAAATATTTCTAAAGGAAAAAGTTCAGACAGTCATAAAGGATTCCACCAATATTCAGGGCATTGTGACGTCACCCTGACCTAAAAACAGGTCATCCACACTAATATGGCGCTTAGTGGTAGGGTGTGCATAATAAAGATTACAAGGAATATGCCAAGTTATAATATGCACAGCACACAATACAACACACACATACACACATATATACATATACACACACACACAAATAATATCTCTGGCCGATCATATAAGCGGATTACCGAAGGAGAGATGTGCCACATAATAGATTGGGACGGAGCTTCTGCGGCTGATCCGGTGCATCCCGGATCACTTGAGTGAAGCTAGCTGCTGCATTATCGGTGGTAACTATACTGAGAGGTGTCCAGGTCCTTGGATGGTAAATCTCAAGTTTGTTGTTGCTTATTTAAGTCAGAGACAATTTGTTACAATATACTTGTGGAGAACTCAGTGACTGCCTGTTTTTAGGATACAGTGTCGCCACGAACTTGGTGCATTGAGACTTTTTATCTTACATGGAGTGACTTAATTTTCTACTGCTATCAGTTTTATGGACGTTTTAAAATGTAAATATATGGGGGGGGGGATTTTGTATGTTGTATTGTGTGCTGTACATAGTAATATAACTTAGCATTTTGTAATCCTTGACATTATTATACACACGCTACCATTGAGCGTCATATTAGTGTCTAATATTAGATGTAGTGCTAGTAGAGTTGAGTGACGTCTGTCACAGTGACCTGAATATATTGGTGGGTTCAGTATGTTGTTTTAGCACCACCTGTTTAATTAAAGGGAGACATTGTGACACTTAAACTTTATTTGTGGGAGGTGCTGTCCTTTTATATTATATAATGTCACAATGGATGTTGTACTAAACATTTACACCAGTATAATCATATTAATGGAGCACTTCATAAGATTAATTCTTTACTACTGCATCTCATTTACATTCTAGCTTCCCGAATGGACAAGGTTCAGGGGCCTTTATACATCTCAAAGGAGCACAGGTTCACACCACTGATCTCTTGAATTATGCGAGTGATATTACAAATTGAGTTTCTTGGTAAAAAGAAATAACACCTTATAGCATTACAGGCTCCATTGCAAGCGCTCCACAGCAAGGGAAGCCAGCACAGTAAAATCCTTAAAGATTAAAGGGTATCTCCACCCCCCAAACTAAAATTTTACCACTGCCCATTATCATTGTGATATGCAAGATTCCACAGGTTTGCTACACGGGTGTGGTTATTTATATCTATATTTTTATATAACAGACAAGTAAAAACTAACAGCTCTGCAAAGTTTACTGCATCATTTTCATCATATTGACAGTATTTGCCAATCATTGGCTATAAGTGACAAAAAACCATCTGATCCAGTGGCCTACAAACGACCACTATCAAGTTCGGATGTTTAGAATCTGATGTTTAGGAACTGCAAATGGAGACCAGGAGAAGGAGACAACTCTTTGAATAAATCTCCCTGAACGTATCTATAGCACAAAAAAATTGACTTTTTAAGGGTTTACTGTACCGTATATAAGTCGATCCGAGTATAAGTCGAGGTACCTATTTTTACCTGAAAAACTTGTAAAAACTGATTGACTCGAGTATAAGTCGAGGGTAGAAATTATCACCACTACTGCCTTCTGATTCTGTGTTGTTTTTAGGCTTTAGTTGCCCTTTAAATGGACAGCTGAATTCCCATACATGAATCCCATACAGTAATAGCCAAATCCAGTACCAGTAACCTCCAATTCTTTGGCACTCCACATGTTTGGAAACTACAACTCCCAGCATGCTTTGTTGTTGCGAGTTTCAGTTTCTAAACATGTGGAGTGGCAAGGTTCAGTAAACTTTCAATTAAGCTTACCATCATCTACAATTCTCCTGAACCCCATATAGTAAAGGGCCCTCTGACCCCCATATAGTAAAGGGAACTCTGACCCCCATATAGTAAAGGACTCTCTGACCCCAATAGTTAAAAATGTCCCCTGAGAGTTGTTCTTTCAAGCTGTCCTTTGCACTGTACTAGCAGCTGTTTTTTGCCCCAAACTGAGGAGACCCTTCAGATTTACAGATTCCAGTGACAGTCCTGAGTGAGTCCAGCAGCCAGAATACAGGAAGCAGGAAGTGTAAAGGCAGATCAGCTCCTGTAACTTTCTATGCAGGTTAACACAGCGCCACCTACTGGTTAACTGTAATTGCAGAATTTGCATCTAAATTAGGACTTGACTCGAGTATAAGTCGAGGTTAGGTTTTCAGGATAATTTTAAAGCCTGAAAAATTTGACTTATTCTCGAGTATATACGGTATATAGGAAACAATACCTTCTTCCAGACCCACCCCCTCCCAGTCAGAGTGAGGGCCTAAAACAGTAGGGAGTATGTATACACAAAAGGAAAAGAAAAAAAAAAAGTGGATATAAAACGGGCACACGACAAAAATATCTTATGCAAGTAAAACTCCTTTATTACAAAGTTGCGGGAGCAAAATTACATATAAAGTACAAAACACTTCCTACCTCACACGTAGCCCTGTAAAATATAACTTGCTTATCTTAGTTGTGTTGATATACCGGTATATCGCTAAATTTATCACTATCAAAAAGTTATATGGCACATCCACAGCAATGGTAACAGTCACATACAACATAGTTGAAAAAAGAGGTTTCTCGGTGCACAATGAATGGTAGATGCAAAACAAACCATACAAAATAAGTTAATTGAGGCAAATAGTATGGAGTTATAACAAACCCAATTAATCATACATTATAAATATGTGGCAGATCATTCCCCATAGTGAAAAGCATAAGCAGCGATACGATACCAGTATGTAACTAAAGGTGCGTCAGTGGAGCAGGAGCAATTAAAAACAGGTTAGACCACTATCAAGTTCAGATGTTTAGGAACTGCAAACAGAGACCAGGAGAAAGACAACTCTTTGAATAAATCTCCCTGAATGTATCTATAGCACAAAAATATGTAACTGGTTTGAAGGGTTTACTATATATTGGAAACAATACCTTCTTCCAGACCCACCCCCTCCCAGTCAGGGTGAGGGCCTACAGTAGGGAGTGTCAGCACCTGTCAGAGAAGCAAGCACTGGATCATGATCACAGGTATGTTAAATAAAGAACTGGAGGTAGGACATAGCTCCTATACCTCCCCTTCTTCAATTAAACTGAAAAAAGCCAAATCCTATTTATGAGTGGAAACACCCTTTAAATAGATGTAACACTATTGAATGAAGATTGCCTTTAAAATTTGATGTTTTCAACTCATGTTTTTATTTACATTTTACAGTGTAACAACTTTTTATGGAGTCTTAGTTAAAGTACCATCACTACCAAGTATTTTCAACCTAAAATATAGCCAGTTAAAATAATAAAAAAAAATAGATGTTCAGTACAGACCCAGTTAAGACAAAGTTCTGGGACTTTTTTTTTTTATTTGAGGACTGCCATTACCTTGAATAATCTTTGACGTCACAACAAAAATCTGGTCCAATCGGTTAAAGGACAACTAAAGCCTCAGAACAACACTTTCAGAAGGAAGAGCACTTTAATATAAAAGCAGTAATTTGTCTCACCTGTCATTTTGATATGGTTGTTAGGATATTTACCTTTCTAGCCTGGGGTTTGTGTTTTATCACCCAGTCCAAAGATACTGCAGGAGCTCTTTACAGTTGGTACACTTGGTCACACCCACTAGCAGCCTCTAGCCAATCCTTTGGACAGATTATGCAAGGGAGTATGTGACTGAGCTGAGGGGTGTGGCCAGTCACTGTACAGTTATTTCATCCAGTTCTTCAGGGGGGTTACATTTACTTTAATGCTATTTACTGTAGTGGGATTTTTCAGTCTGTTTTTAGAGGGGATATGTTCAGATTCTGGAGTGTAAAAATTGGATTTAGTTCTCCTTTAATCAAATGTTATATAATTTCTTACCCACCTAAGCTGCGCAAATTGCAGGCTGCTCTGATTTTAGCTAAAAGGTATCTACACACAGCCAAAACAGTAGAAAATCCAAAGTAAATCCAGACCTTGTGCCGAAATATTCTGTAGATTTCAGCTTGAAAACTGCGGATGATAAGTTCTGGAAGATCTTGCCAGATCTTTGGTTTTTTTGTTAAATCGATCGATATGACCGATCTGTTGAAAAATGTCTTCGATATTTTGACCAAACTGATCGAATTTGCTGAATTAAAGGACAATATACGTAAAAAAAAAACATCACCCCCATTACATGTCCACAATTCCAGCAGCTGAAATCACTTACTCACATTTACAACCCTGCTGCCCTCCCTTAGATATACCACAGAAAGGCGAGTGCTTAAAGGGCAACTCCACCCTCATAATGACATCTTTTAGAAAGAATGGCCTCTTTATAATATGTTGATATATCATAGTTTGTCCTATGAATTCATTACTGTATGCCTGCTATACTACTGGAGGCCTAACGGAAACTGAGCAATTAAGAAACCTGTACTGAGCCTGGGCATGCTCAGAAGAGGCAGATAGGGGATTAACATTTAGTCATTGGCTGTGATGTCAACTGTCAAATCCATAACTGACAGTTACTAACTGGAAGAACCAGGAAGCAGAAACGGGAAACAGGACATTGTGCAGGATTTCAGGTTAGACTTTTATATTTCAGATTTCCAACTATTACCGTTTAGGGGTTTGGGGGGGTGATTTACCTGTTTGTAAGTTTTCATTTTAGGGCTGGACTTGCCCTTTAAAGCACGCCTCCTAGACGGCCCAGGGCCATGGTTAACATAACACTTGTCATTGACTAGTGGGAATGTGTTACCACCTCTCTTCCTCCTCTGCCAGTCAAAAAAACTTGAAATATCCTGTTGCTAGGATACAGCCTACATAATCAAGCTGAACAAGGGTGGGTGGAGGAGTGTTTTATTGCATGTTATCTTTGAGTGACAGAGGCAGACAGAATCACTATGCCCCCTACACAGTATGGCTAATTGAAGGCTAAGTAAAGGCAGAGAGAGGCTCGAAATAAGGGGAAATATGTATGGGAGGGCTGCATACTTCTTTTGAAAGCAATTTTTTTTTTAAAAAATGCATTGAGGCAATACAGTTATCCTTATATCAGGCTTAGGTCAGTGTATTATGCTTAACTGAGTAACTTAAAAAAAATGGAGAGATTAATGTGCTCTGAAGGTTTCATTCATATTCAGGGCTAGGCCACATTAGCGTGTTTTTTCGCATGTGTTCTCTTTAAAAATAGCAAAAACGCATGCGCAAATGCAAAGAAATCGTACACACTCACGATTGCATACGCGATTTGGCGTGTTGTAGTGTCCTCAGCCTTAGATGCAGTGCAGGTTTTATTTACTTACAGACAGGTAAACTGTTGAGAAATGCACTACACAAAGTTGTGCCAAGATGAGGTTCACTTCATTATCTTCACTTTAAAGCTCTGCACTATACTGTGATTCGGACATTTTTCTGGATTTTTATTTTTATCTCTATACTGTGATTCGGATATATATATATATATATATATATATATATATATATATATATATACACATACACACACACACACACACACACAGTGGTGTGAAAAACTATTTGCCCCCTTCCTGATTTCTTATTCTTTTGCATGTTTGTCACACTTAAATGTTTCTGCTCATCAAAAACCGTTAACTATTAGTCAAAGATAACATAATTGAACACAAAATGCAGTTTTAAATGATGGTTTTTATTATTTAGTGAGAAAAAAAACTCCAAATCTACATGGCCCTGTGTGAAAAAGAAATTGCCCCCTGAACCTAATAACTGGTTGGGCCACCCTTAGCAGCAATAACTGCAATCAAGTGTTTGCGATAACTTGCAACGAGTCTTTTACAGCGCTCTGGAGGAATTTTGGCCCTCTCATCTTTGCAGAATTGTTGTAATTTAGCTTTATTTGAGGGTTTTCTAGCATGAACCGCCTTTTTAAGGTCATGCCACAACATCTCAATTGGATTCAGGTCAGGACTTTCACTAGGCCACTCCAAAGTCTTCATTTTGTTTTTCTTCAGCCATTCAGAGGTGGATTTGCTGGTGTGTTTTGGGTCATTGTCCTGCTGCAGCAACCAAGATGGCTTGAGTTGACAAACAGATGGCCGGATATTCTCCTTCAGGATTTTTTGGTAGACAGTAGAATTCATGGTTCCATCTATCACAGCAAGCCTTTCAGGTCCTGAAGCAGCAAAACAACCCCAGACCATCACACTACCACCACATTTTACTGTTGGTATGATGTTCTTTTGCTGAAATGCTGTGTTACTTCTAAGCCAGATGTAACGGGACACGCACCTTCCAAAAAGTTTAACTTTTGTTTCGTCGGTCCACAAGGTATTTTCCCAAAAGTCTTGCCAATTATTGAGATGTTTTTTAGCAAAATTGAGACGAGCCTTAATGTTCTTTTTGCTTAAAAGTGGTTTGCGCCTTGGATATCTGCCATGCAGGCCGTTTTTGCCCAGTCTCTTTCTTATGGTGGAGTCGTGAACACTGACCTTAATTGAGGCAAGTGAGGCCTGCAGATCTTTAGATGTTGTCCTGGGGTCTTTTGTGGCCTCTCGGATGAGTTTTCTCTGTGCTCTTGGGGTAATTTTGGTCGGCTGGCCACTCCTGGGAAGGTTCATCACTGTTCCATGTTTTTGCCATTTGTGGATAATGGCTCTCACTGTGGTTCGCTGGAGTCCCAAAGCTTTAGAAATGGCTTTATAACCTTTACCAGACTGATAGATCTCAATTAAGTTATTTTTTTAACTTATTTTATAAGGGGGGCAATCACTTTTTCACACAGGGCCATGTAGATTTGGGGGGTTTTTTCTCACTAAATAATAAAAACCATCATTTAAAACTGCATTTTGTGTTCAATTATGTTATCTTTGACTAATATTTAACGGTTTTTGATGAGCAGAAACATTTAAGTGTGACAAACATGCAAAAGAAAAAGAAATCAGGAAGGGGGCAAATAGTTTTTCACACCACTGTGTGTGTGTGTATATATATATATAACTAACATATTAAAAGCAATCTTTGTGGAGCTTGTGACAGATTGAGCGTGAACAAATATGAAATCCACATATTACAAGGCATGTAAGACACCTATTAAAAACACATGCAGCATGGTTAAATTAATGTTGTTTAGTTGCAATCCGTGCAGCTCTACTAATAACATTTATAAATTATTTCTACGTGCCTATTTTTCAACAGTGTATCTCTGTTGGAAAAATATTTGGGGATTGTAGTAAATAACAGACTAAGATGTAGCACACAGTGCCTGGCAGAAACGTCCAAAGCTAGAAATGTATTGTCCTGTATAAAGAGAGGTTTTTCCCTGTTTACAAAGCACTGGAAAGGCCTCATTTGTAATCCTGTACATAAAGGGGACATCTTGGAGATTAGTTCAGAGAAGGACAATTCAATTAAAGGGGAAGGGTAGCCTCCATGCAAGGATACAAAAAACTATTTCAAGCCTTGGGTGAGGTCTTTAACAGCTGTGAATCCAAAGTTATAGGTGTGTAAATATTTACTTCCTTATTTCCTATTCAGGCTTGTGGCTAGCTTTTAGGACATGCAGCATTCTACTGCTTCCCTATGGGAGGTAAGCTATGCCTTACCTCCCATTCTTCAATCAATTCCCCAGGAGCGACGAACATACTTACCTTACACGCGATCCTCCGCAACAGCGGAAATTCTCGACCACTTCCTGTTCAGAGTAACTACAGCACACATTAAATAGCTACTTTGAACCAGGAAGCGGTTTGGACCTGTCACTGCTGCTGTGGTAGATCGCGCGTAAGGTAAGTTTCTTCTTTCTACATCAGTCGCTCCTGGTGAATTGATTGAAGAACGGCAGGTAAGGCATAGCTCCTTAACCTCCCAGTCTTCAATTAATACACTAAAGGAATAAATAGTTCTATTTTTGAGTGAAATATTCCTTTAAAGGATATGTACACTGAAAAAGTAACCTAATGTTATTAGATAGCTGGGGCTGTAATCTGAACACGTTTCTTTTTTTTTTTTGCCTACTCCCTTCCCACCCCCTACAGTGTTCTCCCTAGGGTCTTTTAGCCGGGCGGCCCACCCGGCTACTTTTTCATGCCACCCGGCTGGAAAAAAATTCTTAAGAGAACACTTGTGATTTTAAAAAAATTAGATGTAGGTTTAATAGGTGTGCCAATATGACAGTAAAAACTCCTGCCAAAACTGCCCAGTCCAGACCACTTTTTTACACTTGTAAGCTTATTTTAGCACGTTAACTAGCTTTTCCAAGATCCTCAAGGCCACAAAAGGTTGGCACATGTATTTGTGCTGCCATTTTACAGCACAAATACATGTGCCATTTTACCTTCAGATGTTGTAGAACTACAATTCACTGCAGATGTTGTAAAACTATATAATGAGCATGATGCAGTGCACATTTTTCCCCACCACCAAATTTCCCACCCCACCCAGCTACTTTTTCATGCCACCCGGCTTGAAAAAAATTCTGGGGAGAACACTGCCCTACCTTCTGAGTTAGGGGTGTTCAGTGTTTCTGTCTGGCTTCCTCCTCCATGGTGATGTGGCTACTAGGACCGCCCCCACAAGATGTGGCTTGCCATTCCAAACAAGATGGTCCAAGGATCTAGATGCACGCCCGCAACTCGCACATTGGGTAACGTCACCACGCCCTTCATATAATGCAGACAAATGATGGACACGGTGATGTAATCGTATGCGTGAATACAGCCCTGGGGGCATGCACAGTGACATCACCAGACGAATGAATAGCGGGCGCTTGGTGACGTGGGCATGCAGCATTTAAATTCTCGGACCATCTTGTTTGGAATGGCAAGCCGCATCTCAAGGGGGCGGTCCTAGGAGCCACATTACCATGGAGGAGGAATCTGCAAAAATAAGAAAATGGCCTAGATAAATCTGAACTTAGCTCCCTAAGTACCCGAGGATGTATTTTATCCAGTCCAGAAGATTTATTAATATTAACCTTATTTAGTGCTTTTTTGCACCATATCCTCGGTTAACCAAAGTGCACTTGAAACTTTTATACCATTATTGCTACTATACTCTATGATATCTGTACTTGGATCTTCTATAGTGTATACAGAGGAAAAAAAAATATTTAAGACATTTGCTTTAAGACATATCGCCATCCTCCGTAACTAACTTATCCCCATTAAAGGGTATCTCCACTGGTTTTTGTAAGTTTTTTTAATCCATTTCTATTGAAGAACGGGAGGTACACAATAAAGTTGAGGGTTATCGGAAGTCGAGGATACATTCGGGGTTAGAGAACATACTTCGAGGTTGCCAAAACAAATGATGCTTTCGGGTTACTGAACGATCCATTCCAGGGTTAGCGAAAATGATCCATCTTTGAGGTTCCGAAAAGAATATACATTCGAGGGTTCCTGAAAACGAACAATCTTTCCTAGGGTGTATAATACTTTATGGGACAGACTCACTGTATTATAAGGGAATATGTATCCCACTCTAAATAATTAGGATATTAGAAGTCCATGAGGAGTGTGTTCCATAGAAAGGACAAGGAACAGTCTGAGTTTAAAGGGAACTCGGGTACCACTAATGTATATAAGGGATACTGTTGCATACAGGTGAGGCTCATGTTGCCATCAGTAGAGGCCCTCGGTTGCATACAGGTTAGAGACTCTTGTATGCATACAGGTTAGACATTCTTGTTGCATCCTACGGTTAGAGCATCGTGTTGGCATACAGGTGGAGGCTCATGTTCAATACAGTGGAGGCCCATGTTTGCATCCAGGTAGAGCTCGTGTTGCTACAGGTGAGACTCTTGTTCTCACTAACGGTAAGATTCGTGTTGCATCACAGGTAAGAGACCTCGTGTTGCATACAGTTGAGGCTCATGGTTCATAACGGGTAGGTAGCGTGTTGCATACAGGTCGAGGCTCATGTTGCATACAAGCTAAAAGGCTTGTGTTGCATACGGGAGAAGGCCTTGTTGCATACAGGTAGAAGGCTCGTGTGCATACGGTAAGGCTTGTGTTGCATACCGGTAGGCTCATCTGAATAGGCAGTAGGGCTCAGTTGACTACGGTAAGAGCTCGTGCTTGCATACAGGTAAGCCAGTGTTGCAATACAGACTCCGATTCTCCCCTGTTTTTTTCACCATACAGTGCCAGTTTCGTCATTAATTCTGTACATTCAGCTTATTTAACGTACATCGCTATGACTTACCTCTTTGCAATTCTTCTCCTATATTTGGCCATATTTCCAGTACGCCCCCATCCCCCGGTATTTTGGCCGTCTTTCATACCATCTTTTCCTCCTCACAACGAAATGCTCCTTATTTCACTTTAGACACTGAATGTTCCTCCTTAACTAGGATTTAACGGCCCTGCCTGCCGTACTATATAGTTATAATAACAGTGTTGTTGGCTCTCGGGCGGAACATTTTACAATGGAAATTGGTTCTTAAAATGAGCTGTCATGTTTAGAAGAACAACATCGAGCCCAAGAAAATGCCTGAAGTGATATAAATTAGAACGCAGGGATAATGTTAAATAAGTGGACATTGGGTCCTGATAACCAAGGAGATCAGGCGGTTTGAAAATCAGTAGCAGGGCAGAACTGGTGTTGGATGAAGTGAAAGGTTGCCTCCTTGTTACTCTAGATGGTTAACAGTGTTGGGTTGATCCCATGGCAGCGTCTTGGCTATTAGGCTGGATAATCCCTATGTCCAGATTTACAATAGCACCTGACCAGGAAACTAACACTTTTTAAAAATTTAAAATTTCATACCTGGACTGCATTCCAAATAGGTAAATCTGTATTGGCTCTTTAAGTGAAGACCATCATCTGGTCTTGTGATTTCCAGAGGATGCAAACGGAATCTGTTTGTGGCCTCCAATGTATGAGCTTTTTTTATTTCAATAACCCCCGTGAACGCCTGCAACGCAATATTTGAAATAGGATCCGCGACTGACAGATGAGCCCCTAAGTCCCGAAGTGGCTAGGACTTTGCCACCACCAAAATCTTATTTACTGAAAGAAGATGTAACAGAGAGGCCCGGAGAGAGGCATTGTGATAACCTTTCTATTGGCTACTATATAAAGCGTCGGAGTCCTAGCCCCCTTCAACAGCTGGATGTTCAACCAAACGGAGAAATCATACAACGTTTTATACACATTGGGACGTGACATCAAACACAGGCAACAGGGATGGACCAGTACAGATACAGACCGATGGAGGAAACAGTTATTGGAGGTTGTTGAAATGGGCCAAGTAGATCATTAATGTGAAGGACAGTGTCCTTTGAAATGGAAAGTGTCTTTTGAAATGTTAAACAGTACAAGCAGTTCCTGGTGAGTGGGTTAGTCTGGGTAGTGATGTGAATAATGATATTGGCAATTTTCATAATTAATTCTGAATGAATTTGTATTCTATTCCTTACGTTGTTTTGACTGGGAAATTGCCCATAAATGGTGATTGAGGTCTTCATACTGGGCCTCTTTTACAAAAGTGCTCCCAGGGGCTTTATCCGTTCAGATTCCGATGTTAGATCTATGAGAGTTTCATCCGTTTGTCCAGTGTTTGTCCTGTCTTCCCACTAGAAAACCTGTGTGGGCACTTCATGCACATTATAAGATACACCACATTGGCGAACCACAGGAGAGATCCTTAATTGATAAATTTGTTTACAATGAGGCATATATATTGGTCTGTTGTGTTTACAGGTTTCACTGTAGTTGTTGTTGGCAGGGGAGTGCCATTGACTGTTTTGCCCAGGGAACTGTTTACCAGTAGGCGTTTCAAATTAGGAGGCTGTCGGTATGCCAGGAGTGGAGGCAATGGAAATATGTTTTTAGTCTGTCGTCCCTTTGCAGTGTGGGATGGAGTTCTTTTATGATTGTGTTGTAGGATCTCCAGGTGTGGACTGGGGACCCGGTTGCAGTTTCCTTTCTGTTTGTATTTCAGTAGCTGTGTGCTGGGAATAGATATGACCCTTTTGATTTCCTGTCTGTTGTTGGGATTGTATCCCTGTTTAATGAACTCACGTCGGAGTTGCTGTAGTGTTCATCTTTTCTGTGGGGGTCTGAACAGAACGAGGTAACTGATCCTTGGCTGAATATGTTTTGAGTGTTTGGGTGAAGCTGTCATTCCCAGGTTGTGCGTCTCGTCTGGTTTGGTATATCGAGGTCACTAGGTGTTCCCTTGTATTTTAATGTGGTGTCCAGAAAGTTGATTGACATTTGGAGTAGTCAAAGTTTATTTAATGGTTGGGTGAAGGAGTTGTATTCCTATGGAAGGAGAGCATGTCTTCCTCGCTTTCCATCCATAATGAGGATACATCACTGTCAGGTAAGTCATTGGTAGTGTTACAGGAGGAGAAAAATCCCCGCCAAGGTTGGCCAGGACAGTGGTTCTGTGGTGCGCAGACGCCAAACCGCATGCAGTCCCATACTGACTTGACCAACAATCATCTGATGGGGGACTGCCATGGGTTGTCGCTTCGCAAAACAGAAATGGGTGTAAGGGTGAGTGTATCGAGAACTAATCCGGTGTCGTATGCCCCCTTCGTAAAATTTTTACACGCGGCAATAGCATATATTTGTTTAGCCTCCAACATCAAAGCCATGGGGCCACAATTGCATGACAGAATGGGCCTATGCGTGAGTTTATTCAGCGTCTGTGTTGTCCTGAATGTCCGGGATTTTCTTGACTAGGGGTTTTAAGGATGTTTTCGTACGCCCAGCGGAGAGTTATCCTGAGTGTTACATTCCTATAAGGAGTTGTCCTGGACTCCCTCTTATGTGTGGATTTTGGGGGATGTGTAAAGCCAGCCACTTTCGGCTCGTCGGAATAAGGTCAGTAGTGGGTCTCTAGGGTCGTAGGTAAGAAGTTATTTTATTAGCTTTTGGGAGTTCGCTTTTGTGTTTGGCTCGGGACTGCCTCAGTTTTGCAGTCGTAATTCAAGGTTGGATAACTGTCTGTGCACTTCCGGTATGATTTCCGTGTATTCAGAGGGCACTGCTTCTCCTTTATCCGCCTGGTTTTAATGATGATGTTTTTATTTTCCTCAGTGGCCAAATTTTCTGTCTTTGCTCCAGTGGATATTATAAATTGGGGGGGTCAGGTTACTGTCCAGGATCTCAGCTGAACCCTCTTAACGAAACAGTCTAAAAACAAAATTTATTTGTGAAGGGCAGGGTTGATTCCATGTTTGGGTGTAAATGATGATTTCTTGGTGTATCTGATTTCTTTGTGGGTGCTGGTTGTTTGTGTGAGGGAGTACTCTTGCTGAAAGAATTCTTTCAGTCTGAAGAATTCCCCATGTCGCTGCTCAAACTGATTTTGTCTATGTGTTTAGTAAGCAAATGATGGGTCCTTTAGAAGTTCTGACTCTCAAGCCTCACCCGGGTAGTAGTTATGACAGGTTAATTCACAGTTTTTGTTTTAAAGTAAGCAGTAAGGTGGATCATTCGCCTGTGGTTCCGCAAATGTTTTGTAGCTAATGTGCATGTGCCCTACACAGTTTCTATTGTGAGAAACGGACAAACACTGACCACGATGACTCCCCAGAGATCCCAACATCGGATTACTCGACGCCCCTGTGGCTGAGCACTTTTGTAAAAGCCCACGTATGGAAGGCCCCAAATTCCCCATTCTGGTGGACCAATTCCACATCAAAACAGCGTAGGCATGAACTACAAAATTCATTCAGAAATGTATCCCTACTGTGGCCTTATAGGACAAACCGAGTTTATGCCAAATATCACTTATTCTACTACCCACCCAACCTAACCCACTCACCATGAACACTGTCTTGTACTGTTTAATGCATTTGTTCAAAGACACTTCATTCAAGGACACGGGTCCTCCAACTTACAGTTCTCTTCACACCTCACTACTAGACTGCTTCCCCCACAGTCCTGTATTCTGTACCTGGTCATCATTCATTGTATCACATCTGATTTTCACCATGTCCCACTGGTACAGGGACGGTCTTTATACTTTTTGTCTCCCATAGGCCACAACTTGTACTTCCTTCGTCCCCCCCCGTACACGGTAATTCATTGGCTGACGCAGAGCTTTGTGAGTGGGGAGAGGGAACGGGCCATAGCAATCAGCAATTGCTGCACATTGAACGAGACAAGTAGGCTCTGTTGTGTGGCCAATATGTGCGTTGGTGTAATTTACATGGGAGGCAATAACTGCCTAAACTTAAAAAAAAAAATGATTTTTTGGTTTATGTTGCCGTCTCCTGGTGGTTGTGCCGCCCTACGCCACGCCCCTAGGGGCTAGTGGAAAGCCGCCCTGTGCTGGGAGCACCTTGGATTGACTAACCTAGAAAAGCGTTCGGGAGTCCTAATGCCCCCTTCCGCATGCCTGGATGTTACGAATCAAACTGATAATCACAAACGTTTTATAACACATTCTGCTTGATTTCCACTAGGGCCACTCGGCCGTGGCCTAGGTGGCACAACCACAGGAGCATCAAAATAAACCCAACAGTTTTTTAAGTTAGGCCGTTATTGCATCCTCACCCATGTAATTTACACAACGCACTTTATTTGGCCCACACAAGCCTCTGGTCTCTTTATTGTGCAGCAATTGCTCATTTGCTATGGGCAGTCAGGGTCCCTCTCACACTCACAAAGCTCTGCTTCACCACTGATTACCGTGTACCGGTGGGGGAAGAATTAAAAGTTAGCTGGCCTAGTGGAGAAAAGAAGTATAATCCGTTCCCCGGATCCGCTCTACTTCTCTCTCCTCTCTTACTTATGGTCACCACAGTACAAACCTCACTATTGCAAAGAGAGGCTGGAAACACTGCGTACCCAGAATGCGCCATTAGGGTGGTGCCTGGAGAGAATGGGAATAATCCTTACTACCTACACTGGATACACACCATAAATATTTTGGCAACCACTGACCGTAATTTGCTGTGTTTCGGTTGGTCGGAGCTCTATAATTGTTGTGGCTCTGACGATCAGCGACCGTCCTTATCAAAATGGGGATATGTAGGCCACAGAAACACCTATCGTGGTGCAATCCTGGTAGGAAATCTAACCAAAATAGTATAAGAGTCAGAAGAAACAGGAAGAATATAAAATAAAAAAGGGAAGAAAAGAAAAGACAGACGGAAAAATCCAGAAGAGGAAAAGAAAGACCAGGTTAACATGGGGCCAAAGCCCAATGCCTCAAAATTCATTCATGGCACCAAAATACAGCATTAGAGACAGATCGCCTCGTAAATAAAGTACCCTCCGTGGTTGGACTTGATAACACCTATCTCTTTGATTTAACATCGAAACCAAGCAAAAAAGAAACCAACCACAGTGAACATAAAGAAAATCACTGCGCAGTGACCCCCTAATACGAATGTGACCTGGCCATACTAATCTTTGGCCATAAGATATATATATAAAGGCCACAGCATACAATAAGATCCAATATGTGGTGTATCGCACTTTAGCACAGCATACATCAGTGGCTTGCTGATGTAGATGTAATATCTTGTAAGGCGAATCCTTCCACAGCTAATTATGATGCACGTGTACCGGCCACATGACCAAACATAAGCGGCTACTTGGTATTTGACGAACACTTACGCATTGTACGGACCGTAGTGAGCACAGGCAGTTTTAAATATGACCAATCGGAAAGCTTTGATTTCCTGTAACAGTCGTCTTCATGTCTGGCCTTTTAATAGGTTAAATGTAACTTTTTTTACAAATTTTATTTCATAACTTTAACCTTAACAATCTTGAATATATTGTGGTCCTTTTTTTCCACTGGGTATTTGTTTCATTACTTATATGACGCTGAGTGGTAGACGCGGCATCTGGACAACCTACTGTTAAACCAAGACGGTAAATTCAATTGTCCGTTATATTGCACTGTATATGTCATAGGTGACTTATTATATATAACCTGCCAACGCAAAAACCTAGAAAATAAGATCACCACACCTCTTACCGTGAAATAGAAGGATAAACAATCACAGGTTCCTGGACCTGTAAATTCCAGCCTTGTGGCATGGAACATCGGCTTCCAGGTCCTTATTATTACCAGTATGGAGTACCTATCCTTCAAATAATACACATCCTGTTAATTAATAGAGTGAACATTATTTACTTACTTTTATTTAGAGTTTTCAAAACCTTTTAAATTGGGTCCTGCGTTCCTTGCTGACTTCCTTCCACTGTTTTTTTTCTATTTTTATTGGAGAGCAGTAGTACAGTGGGGGTATGTTATCTATATAACAGGTTTCAAATGAAGCGTGTGACCGGGCATAAATAAGCACCCGATATAACAGGATCACAGAATAAGCTCTCCCCTCTTTCACTGTGCTCACTGTCCTACAGAAGCTGCTGTATAAGCTAGCCTAGGGAAAGCGTCACAAACTACCTTACGAGGTCCTTACTCTACAAATAAAATCCAGATACATGCCACATTACACATGAAGAATAAACTACATCCGTTGAGGTTTACTGCCAAGATAAACAGTGGAACTCTACAGCAGCAGAACCAGATTTCCCCAGTAAAACCCTAGTTGAATTGCGCTACTTTCCTGGCTCTCCGGTGGTTATCCGACATAAGAGTTTTCTCTCATGTGCCATCGGTCCCTCTTCTTTAACAGCTCATTAAGGCTGTTACCACAGGCGGAATTTATCAGGCAGGTTTGCTGACTCCACCGTTCATTGACATAACCTCGGTCTTGGCAAATCACCATGGCCGAACAGTCTTGTCCGTCATTTTATGACCCGTAATGGGTGCAGACCGTCCTGACATCGGATCCGCAAGCCTGGTAACAGATGGCCTCAGATAAAATGCGGATATTGGTCTCCTGAAAATATCTGCTCATGTGACTTTGCCTAAATGCCTCATAACGCGGGCAATCGAGGTATGAGCAGCTCCGTTTCGCGATAATCATGATGGCCGTGTCGCGACTTTGTCAGTCTGCACGACGCCTTCGTACGGGGTGCGGTTATGGCTCCTAGAATCGGGCAACCAGCCCCCGAAAGATTGGCCATTCCCGGTGCATCAACATTCGTACTCGGGTCGGCCCCCGCAATTGCACGTGTGTATGAGTTTAAGTGATCTTTAAAAACACCCTGAAAAGAAACAGACACATTTGGAAGAGGGACTGGAGATCCATGTAGTATTGTGGCTACTATGGTTCTGTTGCGTGTCCGCCTTATTTTTGGGGGGGTTGCGGGGGTGAACATTCCCATATTAAAATAAAGGTTTCTGGTTAGGGGGTCCTTGTTGTGCAGATTTAAAATGATGCTTTCTAAAAAGAATGTAAGCCTGTAAGGCTACACATGTACATTTGGGTTTATGCGTGTCCTCGGGATTTAGGAGATTATGGAACTATTTCTATGTTGTTTTACGTCTAAATAAGACATATTTAAACCACCGTCGTTATTTACCTAAGCAACCAAAAACACGTTAACTACTTAGGTGGCAACTTCAATCTCACGCTACAGCTTCATGAAAATACTCATTTTTGTATTATATCGTAAATATATATCTATATCTTCTATCTTCGCAGTCTGCTGTAGAGATGTTTTTTTTTCATTAAAACCTATAGACATAAAAAGCTTTTATATTGGGAGACCATTATATTGGTAGACCATTAATTGGGAGACCATCCTTTAATGGATACGTCTGGCACAGCAGCGTCCCCTTCAGAACCAACCTCCCTACAAACCAGGCATGCCGAAGGCTTGCCAGTATTTCTTTAGCCGCAACGCTACTGCTCTGACAGACAGGGCTATCTTTGTACACCGTAAAATTATGATCTCCCCCTTCCCTCTGCCGTCCAAGTGCGTGGAATAGCAATTACAGTTATTGCTTGATGCTCCATGTGTTACATTTCATGACTGACAGTATTGCTAAACTGGAAACCGGAGGCAGCAGAGATGTACATACATCTGGTTCATTTCAAGGTTGTCTAATGGTGATCCCATCGACGCTTTAAATCCTGGTCGCATATCGGGATATCCCAGATTCGGACGATCGTCTGATCACGAATGGGGACCAGAATCCGTCAACGATCTTCCGTTATTTCTTCCATCCGGCATTTATAAAATTTGCCGACTGACAATCATCGATAACCGTCGGATGTACGATCAGATTTTCAGCGTCTATGGCACCATCAACTGGGTTCACACGTTGGAGTTCCTTGCGTCCGGACTTTGAAACCGGTCCGCTAGGACAAAAGTTTTACAACACAAAAGTCGAGGATCTTATGGTCATCCAAGTTTTCTGCCTGTCGTTGCCATTTGCCTGATTCGTCATGCAGTGCCTAAAAAAACATCCATTATAATCGGACCAATCACTGATCACTGAATTTCAGTTGGGTCGCTGATTGTTGGTGGTGTGTCCAGCTTTACAATTCCCGCTTTCTACGCTAGTGAACACTGTGGGGGGGGATTAGCTATAGACTTTTTCATTGGAGGGATGCACTGACCTTTAAATAGGTACACTGTAGAGAATGCATTCACAGAGCTGTAGCTAAGATCAGTTCACTTCATTAAATCCTCCCCTGCAGGTCTGTACTATGTTTCTTTCATAATACCTACCCTCCAACATTCCCTTTAAATAGATACACTATTGAGAAATACTACACAGAGCTGTGCTAGATCAGGTTCACTTATTATCCTCCCCCTGCATGTCTGTACTATGTTATTTCTCTAAGTACCCTACCTTCCAAGCATCTCCCCTTTTAATGATACAGTATTGAAAATACATTGCACAGAGCTGTGCTAAGATCAGGTTCGCTCATTAGCCTCCCCCTACGCTCTGACATGTTATTTTGTAATAAGTAACTACCCTTCAACTCCCTTTAAATGGGCCACTATTGAAATACCTGATACAGCGCTGTGCTAAGATCAGTCACTTCAATATCCCCCCCTGCAGCCTGTACTATTTATTTTTTTAAAGTACCCCAGTACCTCCCCACATTCCCCTTTAAAAAGATACACTATTAAAATACATTACACATAGCTGTGCTAATATCAGGTTCATTCATTATCCCTCCCCCTTCAGCTCTGTACTAGTTATTCTATACAGTACCTACCTCCCAACATTCCCTTTATAGATGCCACTATTGAAGAATATCATAACACAGACTTTCCTAAATATCAGGTTTCACGTCATTATACTCACCTGCAGCTCTGTACTATGTTTTTCTATAAGTACCTGCCCGCCAACATTCCCAACATTCCCCTTTAACTATGAACACTTTTAAGAATATCATTACACCGACTGCTGCTAAGATCAGGGCACTTCTTATCCCCCCCTGCCTGTCTGTACTATGTTATTTCTGTAGGTACCTCTACCCTCCAACTTCCCTTTAAATTAGATTACTCTATTGAGACTACATTATACCCGACGGTGCTAATAAGAGTCACTTCATTGTCCGCCACACTGCTACCTCTGCCCATGTTTGTTTCGATAAGTACCGTACACCTCCAACTTCCCCTTTAAATAGAGACACTATGCGAAATACATTAACAGAGCGCTGCCTAAGATCAGGTTCACTTTAATTAGCCTCCACCTGCCAGCTCTGTACCAGTTAACTATTAAAGGGAAGGATTTTCATGTACATTTTATAAGTTGAATCTAGTGTTCATCGATACATAATTATGCTTTTGATCATTTAAGTATAATTATAGAATTGTACATGTGTCTGTAATTCAAAAGTGCTCATGTGTGGTTGGCATATTGAGGGGATAGCATATCAATGTATATCAACTTTAAAGGAAAACCTGATATAATCCAGCTATGTGGATGGTTTAGCTGTGCACGGCTCCATAGCCTTGTTGGGTTCCTCCCTGTGTCTGTATGTGTGGGTACAGAGTTGTACGGAGAAACCCTAAAATTAATGTAGTAGATGTGTCTGTTTACTCAAAATACAACCGGGGATATTCAATAAAAGTTCTTTCTAGTTAAAATGGTGCATTTTGCCCAACCATCAGATTGTTGTTCTCATTTGAATAACATCTGATGGTTGGGCAAACTGTAGCAACCATTTCCACACTAGGAACTTTTATGAAATAACCACTGAAAAGTTTTGAAACTCACCTGGTCCTTTCATTAAATTTGCGTTAACCAATGGTAAAGGTGGACTTTTCCAGACTCTCCACTTTAAAACATGTGGGTCTTTTAATGACTGGGGATCCACTCAAAGCAAAAGCATTTTTGGTTGTTGTCTGGTCCTAATGTCGCAGTTCTGACGGATCACAGAATCTGTTTTTATCATAGTTACTTACCGTCCTCACTCCAGCAGCGGGCAAAAGCGCAAAGCCACGTTTAGGTGAGGAATTTGTTTTTTAAATATTGTTCTTTTACTTATTGATGGATGTCTTTAATGCTACATTTCAGATATTGGCATTGCGACTTTGCCACCACCCCTATAAAATAATATACTTTTAGATATATATGTGTGGTGTGTGTTATTTATATGTAACCAAACCTACCCAGTCAGGTCCAGAGTCAGCATCAACCCCTCTGTTATTTAGATTTCCTCTATATTGTTATTCTTAATCCCCCTTTATTATCCGGTATGTTGGGCATTGTTTAAAAACGAAATCACCACAGGATTAATATTGCAACTTATGCTCACAGTGTGCTGGGAATGGGGTAGAGAACTTAATGGTTCATTGTATTAAAAAAGACAAACTCCTGATTGTCTGTTACCTCCTTCAAAAAAAAGTACCTTACCCCACCCCCACCCTTAGATCTTTAATACTTACCCTTGCCTCTCTTTCTCCTGAGCTCCTTTTAACTGTTTGTCTGCGACTCGTTTTTTTGTTTTTTTTTTTTAAAGCTGCTTCCTTATCTGCTCCCCAGCAGTGGACTCTGTCCTTTTGAGGCCTCCTATAAACAACACCATTAAGAGACTCCAACTAAATTAGTAGGATATGAAATAAAATCATTTTACATATTCTGCGGTGGGCTGGCTCTGTGAATTCATTTCTTTATTTTTACCGCGGCCGGGAACTTTTTGTTCCCCATGCTCCCTTTTTAATTACTATATCCCCCTCAGCCGTCTCCTAGTTAATGTACATTCCCCCCTCTGACTCATCCCTTCCAGAACCTTCGTGAGTTAAGCTGTGGCACGTTGTAGCGAGGCGTGTCTAGTATCGAGTGAGCAATGACTACACTGCCAAGTAACATTTACCCTGTATTTATAGTTAAAGAAAGGACACGCTTTGATAGGGGAAAATGAGATAGAGGGGTGTTTTGAGCTCAGTTTATTCCTGGGCCCCTTTTATTTAAATTATAAATATAGGATTTTGATTGTATGTGGTATGTGTGTTCTTTAATACGTGCTAGATTTGACCTCTGCTCCATATCACAGATCCACAGAGAGCAGCTAACTGCAAGATGTTGTGAGTGAGGATGGAGAGAACATAGCATCAAGATTTTTTCTCTTTTTTGTCAGAATCTTAATGATGAATCACTACAGTTTATCAACATGAATCACATCCATGCAGAACAATATGCTTGCTTTCATCAATTATATGTATTGTACACATAGTGGCCCCAGGGCGGGGCCCTCCTGCACCAGTGACACCCCGATAGCTGAAAGACGGGAAATTAAGATTAGGGTTGATGGGAATCAGCCTTAATGGCCGGTTGATATTGGGAAAATGGGGGGAGCCCCACCGTCTACATGCCCTTGCTTATAAAACGCGGGAGTTATGCCTGCTGATATAGTGATTGATAGAAGGGTATTTTTTAAAGGTATCACCCCTGTTATTCATATCTAGAGAATTGGTACAAATCTCCTCATTAGTCTTCTAATGGATCTTTTGGCTAATTCCAGGATGTAGATTTTCAGTCCCTAACCGTCGACTTTGTACAAAATTGAGCTTTTTGTTATTCCAACAGAATCTTATGACTGACGTGGGTCGGGCCATTCCGACAAATCCTTGGTATTCCTGCCAACGAAAATCAAGGTTCTTTTTATATGTCACGTTTACGGCAAATCCACGTAACCGGGTTCCACGCAGCAGAATGCCAACGTTTTGGTTTCATTACGTTTTGGATTGTTGGAGACAACGACTTTCTATTTAGTGACAGATGTGATGCTGCCTTGGTATTGAGGCCAATAACTTAAAACTGAGCAACAAAAATTAAATTCAAACAGCACATGTGTCGTGCGTTTCCTCGCATTATTGAACCCTGGTAACCTACTAAGGGCAACACCCGTGTCTCTTCTTATCTTACTTGGAACACAAATGTTTATGACAGTTCGCTAATAAGTCAATATAACTGCAGATTTCTCTTAAGAACAGCTTTGTAGATGAGTATATGGTTCCCGCTTGTATTTTTAAAAACTACAACGGGCACAATCATTGGACTATGACCTTTAAGGCTTTTACAACACTGGCCAATATTCCTCAGCATCCTACTGATTGGAAAACAATATTTTTCCCATCGTGACTAAGTCGCGTGCCACGTTCAATGGACAAAATGGCGTCCTGTCTGACTCCATTTTTTTGTCCAATGTATAAAAACTTGTCAAAAAAGTCATTCCCGGGAAAATTTCAGATGAAAGATAAGGGGCACTCCACCCTCATAGAACATCTTTAGAAAGAATGGCCCTTTATAAATATTCTTGTCCTATCATAACTCATTACTGTATCCTGCATCTTCGGAGGCCTCTGGGAAACTGAGCAATTAGAAACCTGTACTGAGCCTGTACTGAGCCGATTATTCTCACCTCCCTGTGAATAATATATGCTTGGGGACCTGGAACTTAACTTACCGCCGCTCCACTCGCAGCCACTCCTTCACTGACAATTTATACCCTTGGGAAATAAATGTAAAAAAAAAAAAAATTTGCGCCCATGTGGCTGAATTCTGATGTAAAGAGGCAAATGGAAAGGAAGAAAAAGGCATTTAAAACCTTTGTCAGAGGGAACGGAAAGGGCCTTTAGGGATTATAAAAACTGTAACAAGGAGTGTAACAAAGCAATCAAACTAGCTAAAAGTTAGGATAACTGAACAAAGCATTACTAAGACTACATTTTTTTTTTTAAAGTTAATTAATAGTAAGAAGATGAGGACTGAGAACGTGGCACCATTATAAAGGGTATCTCCACTGGTTTTTGTAAGTTTTTTTAATCCATTTCTATTGAAGAACGGGAGGTAAAGGAGCTGTGCCTTACCTTCCGTTCTTCAATAGAACACACAGGAGCCAGGAGAGAAGGTAAGAACTTGCTCGCTCGCTCCCGGCGCTTGGTCGACAGGTCCCGACGGACCTTGTCTTCTATGCGCATAGATCGCGCATGCGCGCAGATAGAAGCAAGGTCCGTCGGGACTGTCAGACTACGCACCGGGGGGGAGCGAGCGAGCGGGTAAGTTTTACCTTTCTCTGGCTCCTGTGTGTCTATTGAAGACGGAAGGTAAGGCCCAGCTCCTACTCCCGTTCTTCAATAGAAATGGATTAAAAAAACTTACAAAAACCAGTGGAGATAACCTTTAATGGGGATAAGTTAGTTACGGAGGATGGCGATATGTCTTAAAGCAAATGTCTTAAATATTTTTTTTTCCCGTTATACACTATAGAAGATCCAAGTAACGATATCATAGAGTATAGTAGCAATAATGGTATAAAAGTTTCAAGTGCACTTTGGTTAACCGAGGATATGGTGCAAAAAAGCCCTAAAGAGTTAATATTAATAAATCTTGGACTGGATAAAATACATCTCGGGTACTTAGGGAGCTAAGTTCAGATTTATATGGCCATTTTCTTATTTTGCAGATTCCTCTCCATGGTAATGTGGCTCCTAGGACCGCCCCTTGAGATGCGGCTTGCCATTCCAAACAAGATGGTCCGAGAATTTAAATGCTGCATGCCCACGTCACCAAGCGCCCCCCGATATCATTCGTCTGGTGATGTCACTGTGCATGCCCCCAGGGCTGTTCACGCATACGATTACATCACCGTGTCCATCATTTGCTGCATTAATGAAGGCGTGGTGACGTTACCCAATGTGCGAGTTGCGGGCGTGGCATTCGCTTTCTCACCTCCCTGTGAATAATACAAACGAGTTGTTTTTTTTGAATATGGGAGTTTAGTGTCCCTTTAAACACAGTCCAACTCTGTTCAAGTCTAATCTGAAATGCAGAACAATGTCCTGTCCATCTTTCTACTTCCTGGTTCTTTTAGTTACCAACTTTCAGTCATGGATTTGACAGTTGACATCACAGCCAATGACTGAATGCTAATCCCCTAGCTGCCTTATCTGAGCATGATCAAGCTAAGTACAGGTCACTAAATTGCTCCGTTTTCATGAGGCATCCAAAAGCATAGCAGGCATACAGTAACGATTCCAGAGGACAAAGTAGTATAACTGCCTAGTATCTCTCTTACCGATAGCATCTAAACTGCTAGAACGATTAGTCTTTGCCCGTATCACTAACCACCTTCATGCTCATAACCTATTGGATCCTTTGCAATCTGGATTCCTTCCTGCACATTCCACTGAGACGGCCCTGTGTAAGGTTGTGAATGATCAGCAGGTTGGCAAAGGACAGTGAGCTTCTTCTATTCTTATTCTCCTTGACCTCTTCTCTGCTTTCGACACAGTCTATCATTTCCTCCTAATGCAGATACTTCACTAATTGGGCAATTGGAATGAATTGGCATCCTGGTTTTTATCCTCTCTCTCCAACCAAACTTACTCTGTATCTTATGCGAACAACACCTTCTCCGGTTCCTCTTAGTGTAGGGGTGAGCAGGGGTCTGTTCTTGGACCCTTATTGTTCTCCCTCTACACTATTTCCTTGGGGAGAAGTCATTAGCTCTTTTATGCTTCAAGTATTATTCATATGCAGATGATACACAAATCTACCTGCCCATACCTACGCTAACTCCTGACATCCAATCACGTGTCTCCGACTGCCACCTTGCCATCTCCTCCTGGATGTCTCAACACTACCTCAAATTAAATCTTTCTAAAACTGAACTGATCCTTTCCCTCCTAAACCTAGTCCTGGCTCATTTTTCGCTACTTCTGTTGACAATACCCCCATTTTTCCCATCCAATTGGCACACTGCCTTGGGGTAATTATTAACTCCTCGTTCTCCTTTTCTACCACATTAACCATGTTGCGAAAACCTGACGCTTTTTCCTTCGCAATATAGTGAAAATCTGCAGGTTCCTTTCTCTCCCAACCACCGCAATGCTTTTGCATGCTCTTATCCTATCACGCCTGGACTATTGCAACCTACTACTTACTGGTCTTCCTGCTTCCCACCTCTCTCGCCTTTGGTCTATACTTAACTCTGCTGCATATATATTTTGCTCTCTAATAAACAGGATCCCAAATCTCCTCTGTGCCAGACAACAACCTGGCTTCCCGTTAAACAGCGCATTGTATACAAAATCATTCTCCTAACTTTTAAATCACTTTGCTCCGCTTCTCCTTATATTTCCTCTCTAGTGTCCCCATATGTTTCTGCCCGTACCCTCTGCTCATCACTGAACCAGCTCCTGTACAGACCCCCCCACGCATACTGATTCCTCTTGCCTTGAACCTCTCTCGTGGCTCCCATCCTCTGGAATTCTATCCCCCTCTCTCTACATCCAGAAACCTAAATTAGCAGGTTTAAATCTAACTAGATTGTAAGGTCTAAGGGATAGGGACCTCCTTTCCTCTTGTGGCAAAGCTCTAGCACTTCTATATATATAATTTATATACTGAACTATGTATGAACTTGTATAATTATTTTTTATTATTTATTTTGTTACTGTAAAGCGCTGAGCCACCTTGGGGCACTTTATAAACTATTCATACCAACATATTTTAAAGTGGCCATTCTTTCTAAGGCTGGGCACACACAAGCAGATTTTCTGGCCCAACCGACTTCCGTGTATCGGTCAGGCAGAAAAATCTGTGGTGGTCTTTGCTGTGGCCGAGCTTGGTCGCCTGTTCATCCGAACGGGCCACGACTGAGTCAATTGTTCTGGACAAGCACTCATCGGTAGTGAAGGCTCGGTTGGGACAAATGGTCTCTTCGTGTTTACCCAGAGCGCACCACAAGTGAGCGACCGGCCAGGGATGACTCAATGACAGTTGCGGGGGGAATTGTCATTATGAGTGTGGCGTCTTTTAATGCCAGAAAATCTCTCTAGCAAAATAGCGGGTATTGGTTCATTGGTTGCAGCATTTGGGCAACGCAGAACGAGTCATTATAGGCAAAGCCGCATTTAACTCAGTACATCAAAAAAAAGCTTTAATGCAGCTCTGCATGCTCTTTTTGCATTTATTTTGCCCTTCTCTGTTTAAAACCACTAAATTTTCACAGGACCAGAAAAGGATCACATTACTGGAAACGCAAAAACTTTAAAACAGAGAATGAAAGGAAGGTATGGGAGTACAAATTAATGAAAACTTAAAGGGACTGTCCACCCCTCTTTTGAAAAACATATGGTAGATTAGCCCCCAAAACCTAGAGATCGTTTAAGTCTAAAGCTGTAATTCGGCTCCCACACAGAGATATTATACTTACATGTTCCTCGCTCCACCGCCGCTTCCGGGTTCTTCTCCCAGTCTCCACTGTGGCTGCTCTGTTCTTTTTATGTCCCTGAGCAGCCGCATTGGAGACTGCTCCGGGAATGGCAGTCAGTGATTGGCCGTGACGTCATAGTCACGGCCGACACTGACTGCCTTACCTGGAAGTGCAGAGCCACGGCGATGGAGCGAGGAGGAGCATGTAAGTATAATAGCTCCTCGTGGGAGCCGATTTACAGCTTTAGACTTAAACGATCTCTAGGTTTTGGGGGCTAATCTACCATATATTAATTTTTCAAAAGAGGGGTGGACAGTCCCTTTAACTCTCTGGAGAAAGGACTGAACCTGGGCCTTGGAATTATGGCAAATTATATAGATTAAGAACTGCCTGCATCAAGACAGAAAGACAAACATGTGTAGAGACAATTACATGGAATTCTTTCACTTCACACATCAGTAACTTACTACTATTTATATCAGCCACTTTGATCCACATTACCTTGTACCTTATATGTTTGTCCATTGCAGACCACTTTTATGACTGTTACCACCTTCCAACATGATATTCCTTTTTTCTGGTTATTTGAACTGAGCCAAATGTTGTATAAATATCAGAGCACCACAGCTTCATTGTAATCAGATTGAAAAAGGAACTAGAATGTTCGGAAAGCTTGCTATGCTTAGCCAATAAAGGTATCACCTTTATACCACTTGTTATTTTTTTATTTCAAAAGGTTACCCAGTAAAC